>OZ030024.1:23922500-24475000 GCA_964023405.1 Apodemus agrarius
AGCACTTGACTGCTAGCACATGTGAGGCCCTGGCTCTGACAGTCAACACTTAAAGTTCAAATATGTTCAGGAAGCAGTGTATTTTGGGTTAAGGGCACAGACTAAGTAGTATTTATAATTTTTTTCATTTAGTAAAGCAGGGCCTACTAATTTGACTAAGGCTAGGCTTAACCACCCCCACACACCCCCCCAAAGGATTCTCCTGTTTAAGACTTCTGAGAAACTGGGACTAGAGGTGAATGTCACTAAGTAATATCCTTATCTTCTGACTTAGACAGTCTCACTCACATAACCCAGGCTGGCCTTGATGATTTTTCTGGTTCAACTTCCCAAATGCTGGCACTTACTATTCCTGACTTCTATATTTCTTTAGTAAGAAAGATGAAGAGAGGGCTGGAGAGATGGCTTAATAACGGTTAAGAGCACTGACTGCTCTTCTGAAGGTCCCGAGTTCAAATCCCAGCAACCACATGGTGGCTCACAACCATCCGTAATGATCAGTAATGAGATCTGACACCCGCTTCTGGTGTGTCTGAAGACAGCTACAGTGTACTTACATATAATAAATAAATAGATTTAAAAAAAGAGAAAGATGAAGAGAGAATTCTACAGAGGATCCTATGTGCAAGCATGTGTTACACTAAAATTTCTATAGATGAATTCTCCCTCTATGTAATTCTGGCTTACCAATGCACAGGAATACCACCAAACCAATAAAATATTCCAATTACTCACAGAATGCACAAATACTCTTGAAAAACCTGAAGGAAACCAACCTTTGAAACATGTTACTTCCGTACTATTACATTAAAAGCTAAACACTAAAGCTACACTATTACTAACAGCTACTATTACAGGAATACTGCTTCCCATTACAGTTCCCATTACCTTATGTATAATCTATATTCTGGATATATCTAACTTGTAGTTTCACTCCAATAAAGAGAAAGAAGACGGTGGGGGTGGGGGAGCTAAGCAGTGGCTTTCACTAAGTGGTAACCCATTCATTAACATACACAAAAGTTTGAGCTTAAGGTCAAGTTTTTAATCTTATTCTCATGAATTCTTTGTCTCTAATAAATTTACTTACCCAAATCACTTTTTCGGGCTATGACAGTGTCACAATGGGGACAATGAAATTTGGCCACATTTTCTGTGTGCTTCTGTAAAATGTGCATCTTCATGGTACCACTTTGGGTAAACCGAGCATGACAAATATAACATTCATAAGGTTTTTCTCCTTAAAAGGAAATATAGAATGAACAAATTAAATGAAAAAATATTATAGCTTTAGCTTCACAGGTGAATGGAGGAGTGGCAGACACATATGTTAGGCCATATAAAATCTAAGGCCTTGCTGGAGAAGGGAGAGCTTAGTGTTATTAACTGTTCAGCTCATGCCTATCTTCAGAGTTAGCAAACAAACCCTATACCTTTGCTCTGCTCAGCTTTCTACATTTTATTTTAGTATTTCTTATTGGCAAAGCTTACTTTGTGGGGGGCGGATTGGAACTAAATTGTTCTTTCTCTTTTGTTTTTTGAATCAGGGTCTTGTCTTGCTGCCTAGGATGGTCTGGCACCAGAGATCCTCTTACCTCAGCCCCAAGTGTGCAGATTATAGTCTTGTGCTGACACTTAACACAAGCCTCTTTTTACAAAATGATAGTACTTAGGAACCAGAGTATATTCGATAATCTATTCAGACTTATTTTGTTTTTTTTGAAGCTTGAAACAAGTAGTCACTATGCAGCCCAGGCTAGTCTGGAATTTGCCATGTAGAGCAAGCTGGCCTCAAACTCAAAAGATCTGTTTGCCTTTGCTGGGATTAGAAGTGTGTACCACCACATCCAGCTTCTACCCAGACTTTTAAAACATGAGATTATAATTTCATTTGATATCTCCCTTAAAAGAATCATTTTTACATTATAAAACTCAAATAAAATTGCCTTAGTGTATTTTCAGAACCATCAATTCAGACGATATGCCAGAGCGTTTCTTAATAGTCTTCCATTCAGGGAAGCCCTGGGTGCGCATGGCAGTTTACAGGAGTCACTGAAGAGCAGCTCATTAGTACCAGGAGGGGAGAAGTCCTACCTGAATGGGTTCTCATATGCCTTTTCAGCTTGTATGTGTCCCTGCTGGCATAACTGCACAAACTGCACTGGAACGGGCGCTCTCCAGTATGAGAGCGAATGTGTCGTTTTAATTTGCTGACCTGAAACATGAAAGCAACCGAACGAACTTCTTACACTTCTGTTAACATGGACTATAATATGAACTCTATGGCTTAGGTACAAAACCTTAATTTGGGGGCACTAAAGTTGGGGCAAGTCCCTTCACTGCAGCCTTTGCTTCCTCTTAGCAGTATTATAATCCAAGAAGACGGGGTGAATAGACAGGACACAGATCAGGCAAACCTGTCGCACTAATCATTGAGTTGGGTGGTAAGGTACACCATGGTATACTAACTAGTCTTTACTATTTTGTGTGTGTGGTGGTTGGTGGTGGTCTTGAAGATTGAACCCGGGACTTGTATTAAGCAAGAGGTCTCTACTACTGAGTCACGTCTCCAGACGTTTGAAACTTTTCACAATACTTTAGTAAACAACTCATGCCTGCCTGCCTGCCTGCCTCTCTATCTATCTATCTATCTATCTATCTATCTATCTATCTATCTATCTATAATATCCTACAAAATTCAACTCCAAGCTCATGTTTTAATTTCCCTCCCCGCTCATTTGTATTTCCTAGACAGGCTGAGATTTAAGAGTCTGATTTCTCCTCCTCACCACTTGCCATGCTTTGTGTCTTAGTAAGTACTCTATCCCCAACTATGAGTTTCAAACATGACTCTAAAAAGTACTTTGGATATTCATAATTAATATCTGTCTGAAATTTTTAGAAAAAGCCTTCTGATTTTAAGAGAAAACCCCTCCCACACCCATAAGAATTATATATTAAATTTTCTCATTTGCTCAGTGGTCATGGACCTATCCTTGCAACATCTCTTCACTCACCTGTAGTAGTACCTCACCCCTACACCTGCCTGATTTTCCACAGAGTCTCACAATAGTCAACAGAATACATCCCTCTATATAATTTCAACTTTAACTTTGCATTCACATTTAGTTTGTTGGCAAAACTTTGGAACCAACTTGTAATCTTTACTTATTTATGCCGTTTGGAAAAATTGTTAACCTTTTCTATCTAAAGATATAACAGGTCTGGCATGGTGGTACATGCCTTTAATCCCAGCAATTGGGAGGTGGAGGCAGGTGGATCTCTGAGTTTGAGAACAGTCTAGTTAGTCTACAGAGCGAGTTCTAGGACAACCAAGAATACACTGAGAAACCCTGTCTCAAAACAAAAACAAAACAAAACTCACAAAAATGATTTTTACTGTTTGAAATAACATTTCATCACTATCAGATCTGAAACAACCTCAAGTTTTCACAGTTCCTACTAATCTTAGTATAGGTCATTTAACTCCAGTTGAAAGAGGTTTAAAACTATTATTACTATTTCTCTACAGTTCTGGGGGACTCAAGACAGAGCCTAGTACTCTACCACTGAGCTACATTCACACCCAGTATCCTAAATAAAAATAAATTTAAGAACCAACACAGCAGCAAGTAGCAAATCTGATACTGATCTCATGTGGTGGGTCTCAGTGAAAACAGTTACACCATAAGTAACTACATAAAATTACATCTCTGTGCACAAACTTATGGTTACACTTCAGTCCCTTTGCTAAGATATCAGTATATTTATGCAAATGTTCTAAAATCCAAAACAAGGTGGGGCTAGAGAGATAGCTCAGATCAGTGGTTAGGACTGTCAAGTGTTCTTCCAAAGATCCATGAGAGAGTCACAGCAACTCACAACTAATCCCCTGCATCTCCATCTACAAGGGATTCAACTTCTGCCCCACGACTCCTGTGAACTCAAACTACTCCACACATAATTTAAAAAACAAACAAAAAAAAAACTTAAATCATCAACTCCCAAGAAACAACCACAAAAACGAAAACCTGGAAGAAATCTTGAAGTACCTTTGGTGTTAAGAATTACTAGTAAGAGATACACAACTTTTACACTAGTACAAATGTTTGGAGACTGTAGACAGCTCAGTGATTGAGTTCATGCCTAAGGAACTGGGATCAAACACTGGTTCATGCAAAAAATTGTTCATTCTATATACTTATTGTTGTTGTTGAAGCAGGGTTTCTTTGTGTAGCTCTGGCTATCCTGGAACAAATACTGTAGACGTGGCTGGGCTCGAAATCAAAGAGATCCACCTGCCCTGCCTCCTATGGGCTGGGAGGTGCACCACCACTTTTATATGTGGTCTCTCTCCACTGAATTCATCCTATTCTAAGGTCTTTTACTGCTGGATATTCTCTAAAATAAAAAAATAAATAAAATAAAAACTAAAAATCTTTAAGAAATGTTTTAAGGCCTGGCAAAATGACTGAGTAAATCATTTGCTGATGACGGAGTTTCAGCATCAAGATCCACAGGGTGAAAGAAAAACTGCTACAGTCAAGGAGTGGCAGGAATCATCCCCACCCCCATCCCAAATAGAAAAATAGGAAAGAAAAAAACCCAAACAGCTGGGTGTGGAGGAACAGGCCTCTAATCCCAACACTCAGGAGGCAGGGGCAGGCAGACTTCTGTGAGCTCTGGGCTAGCCTGGCCTATATAAGTAGTTAGACCTTGTCTCAAATACTTAGAAAAGAATAATTTTTGTCTACTTATACTTTCTTCCATTAGCTGTAATTCTTAATACAACAATGAAGCAGTAGAGTCATAGGTGATGATGATGATGACAATGACGATTTGAGACAGGGTTTCTGTATCTTAGGCTGGCTTAAAGCCTGCAGCACTCCACCTGCTTCAGCCTCCCGACTGCTGAGGTTATAGGCATGATGGATCACTTCAGTGGTTCACAGTTAATTAAGAGGGATTTGCTCGGACTTTTCCTTGGTCTTGTTGGAACTTTACACAGTAATGAGAACTGAATCTTATTGTCCCTCTTTCAGCTATAAAGTAATACAATACTGCTGAATTAGTCTTGTTTTGGATATACTTAACCACTTATTTTTCAATATAATATTTGATTTGGTTGCTTACTAACGTCATGTATCCCCTCCCCCTTTGGTAGTATCCTTATCCAGTTTTGGCAATAGGGTAGATTCAACATCCCCCCTCCCCCAACACACACACTTTTTTCTCTAAGTGATGGGACTCACACTCAGAGCCTCATGAATGCTGCTGCTTGGCAAGCATTGTGCACTGATGATCTACAGCTCCAACCCCAACCTTCCTCGACTGCAATTATTAAGACAGGCGCTTAACTATATTCCAGTTGGTTTCAAACTCAATATTTAGTCCAAGGTAATTTCAAACTCATAGTTCTTAGCCTATCCAATTGCTAAGATCAAAGGGGTATACACAAACCTTCCAATTTGAAATGACTTGGGTATAGTTATTTCTTCAAAGTATAGGAGAACTTTCTTGTACTAATACATAAAGTTGTTATTTTTTTATTTTTTAAAGACAGTAAGACAGGGTCTCTCTCTCTCTCTCTCTGTGTCTCTCTCTCTCTCTCTCTCTCTGTCTCTCTCTCTCTCTCTCTCTCTCTCTCTCTCTCTCTCTCTCTCTCTCTCCTCCTCTCTCTCTAGGTCTGGCTATCCTGGTACTCACTATGAAGACCAGGTTAGCCTTGAACTCAGAGACCCATCTGCATTTGGCTCATAAGTGCTGGGATTAAAAGCATACACTAAAGCCGGGCGGTGGTGGCGCACGCCTGTAATCCCAGCACTTGGGAGGCAGAGGCAGGCGGATTTCTGAGTTCGAGGCCAGCCTGGTCTACAGAGTGAGTTCCAGGATAGCCAGGACTACACAGAGAAACCCTGTCTCGAAAAACCAAAAAAAAAAAAAAAAAAAAAAAAAAAAAAAAAAAAAAAAAAAAAAAAAAAAGCATACACTAGCATGCCCAGCCTTAGAATAGGTATTCTTTAAAACAAACAAAAAAAACCCCACCATGGTCTAAGAAAGCTCTCAATAATAAAGAACCAGATACTCACTTCTACACTGGCATAATCACACATGGAACACTTAAATGGTTTCTCATGAGTATGTTTATAACGACGATGCCGCACCAATTCTCCACTGGTCACAAAGGCCATGTCGCAGTCTGGGCACTTGTGAGGACGAGTCCCTAAAGGAAGGAGGGAATAACAGGAATTAATGACACATTACATGACAGCAGCTCTACAAGCTACAGGAAGCCCTGGATAAACTGTCATCTCTAGCTCCTATGATGCAGAACACATGCTAAACTTTAGTTTCTGCAAATTATTTGATTCTAGTGCCTTTGAACAGAAAAATCCTTCTTATTCCTATTTTGTAAATATAATGGTTACTAAGAATACAAGCATTAATAGAAAGTCCATAGTATTTCAGTCCTAACAACATAAGTGGTCAGTGGTGGTACATGCCTTTAATCCCAGCACTTGGGAGGCAGAGGCAGGGTTGAGGGGAGGGGGTGGAGGCAGGGTTGAGGGGAGGGAATGGAGGTCTGAGTCCAAGGCCAGCCTGGTCTACATACTAAGATCCAGGACGGCCAGGGCTACACTGAAACCCTGTCTCTAAACACTCCCCCCCCCATCAAAAAAGATTATAATTAGGAAGACTACAATGTCAAGAATGAGAACAGACACCTGCAGAAATTCTTCTTCCTTCCTTCCTTGCAAAGGCAAGGTCTCAATACATAAATATATCCACAGACTGGCCTTAAACTCTGTTCCTAGTGCCCAGCCTCCCTGGTGCTTAGGTTTACAGACATAAAACTCTACGAACAACTCCACAAAAATGACTTTCTAAAAAGATGAAGTATGAACAAGGAATTGCTGATGGAACAACTACAGTAACTAAGAAATGGAAAGGAATGCTTATTCACTCGTTAAATTTGCTTCTTCAGTAACACTGAGTTAGGAGAAAATGGAGGAATTCTTTCTATGAAGCATGTATGTATAATCTGATGGCACAGAAAAATAAAACAATTATCAAGGGAAGGAAAGCAGCATTAACCTCAGGAACACAGTAATCAAAATAATCTTCGGGTTTTTACCTAGTGTTACTGAGGGAAGAAAAAAAGAGAAAACTCTGGGAGAAAATGCTTGGCAATTATGGAACTGGACACTGGAGCATCCATCAGGCTGAACAACACGGCCACCGTGTTCTTCTGCTCAGGCTCACATTCACCAAGTCGTTTTGTTGTCTGCTATAACTTTACAGGCAGAGTACCCACTAGAAGGTGGGCATGAGGTGAGCCTTTAACCCCAGCACTATAGGCAGACACGGTACAGCTCTTTGATTTCAAAGCCAACCTAGCCTACATAGTAAATTTTGGGACAGCCAGGGCTACGTAGAGAGACCTTGTCATAGTAAAACAAACAATCCAAAAAATACCCCCTAGAATAAAAGCATTTTTAGAAAATGGAAAGCTTATTCTTCATCAGGAAGTAGCACTCGAGTATGTATGCATTTGACTTTTGCAGGCTTAGTTACCACATCAATTCTGGATAACCACAGAATGAACTTTTCAAAGCTTAAGTACAGTCTAAGAGTGTTCATGTCAATGTATGCACACACTGACAAACTCTATCAAAAATACAGTGTCTTCAAAGTACAAGACGCATTTATGTGTGTACGCAATGTAAAGTGACTAGATGGCTAAGAATATCCCAGTAGATAACATACTACATATTTGTTTTGTTGTTGTTTTTTACAAGACAGGGTTTCTCTGTGTAGCTCTGCCTATCCTGGAACTCACTCTGTAGACCAGGCTGGCCTCAGAAATCCGCCTGCCTCTGCCTCCCGAGTGCTGGGATTACAGGTGTGCGCCACCACCGACTGGCTGCCTGCTTTCTTATAAATTCCATGACCACCCGGCCTAGGTGTGGTACCACCTACAAGGGGCTGAACACTACCATACGAATAATTCATTAAGAAAGGGCTCCTCCATATGTTAGCATGTAGGCCAGTCTTAATGAAGGCATTTTCTCTTCTCAGATAACTCTACAGCTAATGTCAAGTTGACAGACAGACAACGGACCGATGGGGACACACACGGACACACACACAAACTTGCCAGCACAAGAGTCTAAGAGAGGTCGAGAATGTAGTCATGTTACTGGAATCTGGCCATATACAACATGAATACTGAACACCACAGTGGTGGTGCACGCCTTTAATCCCAGCACTCGGGAGGCAGAGGCAGGTGGATTTCTGAGTTCGAGGCCAGCCTGGTCTACAGAGTGAATTCCAGGACAGCCAGGGCTATACAGACACCCTGTTTTGAAAAACCAAAAAGAAAAAAAGAAAAAGAAGAATATTTTGTATTTGAACAGGTAAATGAACTCAGAATGGTACTTGCACTTTTCTCTCCTTCAGTTGTGAACAACCTACCTTCTTTGAGATGAAGAAGAAACAAAAAGAAAAGCATAGTTCTAGCACAGGTTTGATTTACTTCTATTTCTAGTGTTCTTTCTCACTCACTGCCTTGGACTTTTGGGTTTCATTTCTTGCCACTGTTAAATCCTCAGCAACGTAATGCTAAAATCTTTATGAATTAGTATTCTTCAACTTCCTACAGCAGTAATCTGGATTAAAAACCACGTTTTAACCTTTATCTCGCTGTAGCCCCACATTAATATCCAGCACCTGTGTGTGTGTTAAGATGATTCCTCAGGAGGGTTACTGTTCTGAATGCTCTGCCACAGAGATGGCACTTGTGTGGTCTCTCATCAGTGTGGCTTTTCATGTGACGATCCAAATTTGAACGTCGTGGACACGTGTAACTGCAAAGCTCACACTGGAATGTTTTCTTTACACCTATATGCAAAACAAAACATGGACTTGTTACAGTGAGTGCTTCGATGTTAGATTAATCCCAAACTACCATTATATTATCTTAATGTTTTATAATCAAAGTCAATCTAAGTAGAAATTAATTCACAGCATTAATAGACTTACTTCTCTTGAGGACTTAAAAACACAAATAAAACCTGTCTTTTGGACTGATTAAAAACTATGGCACCCACTAGATGTTTAAAAAAAAAATTGACAAAATAACTTGCATACAGGCTGTCGTATCCTCTTCCCCAAATGGTTTTACAGGTCCATTACAGATAAACTCATTTTACCTTTTTTTTTAATTTTTGTTGGCTTCGGAGGCTTCATATTACCGACCACTTTCTCTGCATTAACCTCAGACAGTAGTCCTTCCTGCTGCTCTTCCTCGAAATCATACACGGATACATCTACGTCTTTGCCCTCCTCTGTGTAACGAAGTTTGCTCTTTTTGGTTTTCTTTGTTTTTTTGGCTGGTGGCTGATAGTCTGGGTCTTTTTGCCAGCTAGGGTCTTCCTGAGGAGGAAGCTCCCCCTGCTCTAGTGTCTCCACTTCTCCATTGGCCCCCACTTTCACCACCTGAAATCCTTCAGGCAAAGGTAAGGTGTGACATATCATCGGTTCGCTTTCTGCAAGGCCCTCTTTAGACACTTCATTCTCGTAAGCCCCCTGAAGTTCTTCTACTGAAGTAGTAGCAACAGGTACAGTCACAGGAACAGGTACTTGGACAAGCTGAAGCTCTCCTATGTTAATAGGTTGCTCCTCCATATTTACAACCTGCAAGGTTATGATCTGGGTATCGTCCACTGCAGCCTCTGCTTCAGGAGCCACTGTACCCTCCATTACTTCAGTCTTCATCTGGAGAAGGGTAGGATCCAGCTGCTCCATCATTACCATCTGCACACTGCTGTTGACATCCTGGACCACCTCACCCCCATCCGTCTGGTTCTGGGGCAGGTGGCAAGCATCTTCTTCCTGGCCCCCTTCCCGGCGTCTCTGGTAAGTCTTTCTTTCCTTTCCTTTAATGAAAGTTTCCGACTCCTCCACAATGGCTTCAACCGCCTCACCTTCCATTTCCCCTTCCTTTATTAAGGGAGAACACAGATTGTTATTTATGATATGGTTTGCCCGAATCAAAGCATACACTTTTAAAACTAAAAACATTTTAGTGGCAGGTGGTAGTGGTGCACACACCTTTAATCCCAGCACTTAGGAGGGGCATAGGCAGACAGATCTGAGGTCAGCCTGGCCAGCACAGAGAAACCCTGTCTCTAAAAATCAAAATCCAACAACCCCACACAAACCCATTTTAGTGAATGAACTAGGCATCCATAAACACGTATTCAACAGATATCGTCCTCTTTTTTTTTTTTTTTTTTTTTTTTTTTTTTGTTTGTTTGTTTTTCGAGACAGGGTTTCTCTGTGTAGCCCTGGCTGTCCTGGGCTCACTCTGTAGTCCAGGCTGGCCTCGAACTCAGAAATCCGCCTGCCTCTGCCTCCCAAGTGCTGGGATTAAAGGCGTGCGCCACCACCGCCCGGCTGATATCGTCCTCTTTGATGGAAGAAAACAAATTCACCACCTATATTATAAATCTTGCCAATCAAAACAAAACCTGAAACCGATCAAGACTCTAGATTGTACTTAAAAATAACACAAAACTGGTGACAGCAGGTGTTAAAATATACTGCAGGGGTAAAGTTCATTCTAAGAGAAACACTACAATGTTAATTTTGGTTTCTTATGCAAATAAACCGCCAAAAGAAAACATAAGAAAAAGTTGAAGCAACAACCTATAGGCTCAAGCTTTCAAACGGAGGGGACTCGGTCTCCAGAAGCAGCCCACCAGGTCTACAGCTATTCTTCAGTTGTTATTACTGGGATGTTATTAATGGCATCAGGTGAATCATGCAGGCACAGGTCACTCTTCTACCACAAGCAACCAGCAGAGCTAGGTACTTTGGGACATGACTAGAAAAACAGCACGTGCCCAGGAGGCTGGAGGATGGGATCTGAGAGTAGCTTGGCCACACAATGATACCAAATCACAAACAACAAAGAGACAAGAGGCATTAGGACTTTAATTCTGGATATTTAATAATAAAAATTACCAGTAATGCCGGGTGTGGTGGCGCATGCCTTTAATCCCAGCACTTGGGAGGCAGAGGCAGGTGGATTTCTGAGTTCAAGGCCAGCCTGGTCTACAGAGTGAGTTCCAGGACAACCAGAGCTACACAGAGAAACCCTGTCTCGAAAAACAAAAACAAAAAATACAAAACAAAACAAACAAAAAAAAACCCAAAAAACAAAAATTACCAGTAAAGCTAGTTTAAAGCTTACTCATTTGGAACACATGAAAGAATAAAAAATTTAGTCAGAAGAATAAAATTAAAGATAGCTATTGTCCAATATGCAGACAATAGGTAGCATTCTACATATTTACCTTCTCTTACCACAGATGAGACAATACATGTTAGACTTAATGATTCCTCAATGCATACACATTTCAAAATGTTAAACACAAATATATTTACTTTTTTCTTCCAATTAAAAATTAGTTTAAAGCAGGGCATGGTGGTGCACGCCTGTAATCCCAGCCCTTGGGAGGCAGAGGCAGGCGGATTTCTGAGTTCGAGGCCAGCCTGGTCTACAGAGTGAGTTCCAGGACAGCCAGGGCTACACAGAGAAACCCTGTCTGGAAAACCAAAAAAAAAAAAGAAAGAAAGAAAGAAAAAAAATTAGTTTAACGGGCAGTGGTGGAGCACGCCTGTAATCCCAGCCCTTGGGAGGCAGAGACAGGCGGATTTCTTTTTTTTTTTTTTTTTTTTTTGGTTTTTCGAGACAGGGTTTCTCTGTGTAGCTCTGGCTGTCCTGGAACTCACTCGGTAGACCAGGCTGGCCTCGAACTCAGAAATCCGCCTGCCTCCGTCTCCCAAGTGCTGGGATTAAAGGCGTGCGCCACCACCGCCCAGCGTCAGGCGGATTTCTGAGTTCGAGGCCAGCCGGTTCTACAGAGTGAGTTCCAGGACAGCCAGGACTACACCGAGAAACCCTGTCTCGAAAAACAAAACAAAACAAAACAAAAACCAACAAAAAAAAACCTTCATGAATAAAATGAGGAGCTGGAGAGATGGTTTCTTGGTTAGGAGCACTTATTGTTCTTTTGGAGGACTAGGTTCAGATGGAGCTCACAACTGGCTCTAACTCAAGTTCCATGGGTTGCAATTCCCTCTACTAACCTCTTGAGGCACCAGGCATTCGACTGATACACACACACACACACACACACACACACACACACACACGAAAAATATCCATAGGCAAATAAAAAAAACTAGCTGATAGTAAAGTGAGTCTGAGAAATATCTAATTTAAAGCAATGCTGTAACCTAACAAAAAACACAAGTGTGTGTGAGAGTATGTGTGTGTGTGCACGCGCGCCTGCCTGTGTGTATCCCTAAACAATTTTAAGTGCTTTATGTTCTTGGCCCAATCTCAAGCAAAGCTCTTGCTACTTTTACTAGAGACACAGTTCATCAATTCTCTGTGCAGGCACTGTGTTTGAGCCAGCATTCTGGGAAGGCATTATAAAATCTGCAGAGAAGCCGGGCATGGTGGCGCACGCCTGTAATCCCAGCACTTGGGAGGCAGAGGCAGGCGGATTTCTGAATTCGAGGCCAGCCTGGTCTACAGAGTGAGTTCCAGGACAGCCAGGGCTATACAGAGAAACCCTGTCTCGGGGAAAAAAAAAAAAAATCTGCAGAGAAACAGCCATGGCCTGATTCAGGATGAAAAGGGTACAAGGTAAAATAAGGTAGGTTTGGAGAAAAGTAGTATGACCACGTGGAAAGCAAATTCTTGCATAAATTACAATTGGGATATTATGAAACCCTGCCTCAAAATAAGAAGGCTGATCAGGGCGGTGGCGGCGCATGCCTTTAACCCTAGCACTTGGGAGGCAGAGGCAGGCGGATTTCTGAGTTGGAGGCCAGTCTGGTCTACAGAGTGAGTTCCAGGACAGCTGGAGCTACGCAGAGAAAGCCTGTCTTGAAAAACAAACAAAAAAAAAGGCAAAAAAAAAAAAAAAAAAAAAAGCACAAAGCACATGACTTTGTGCTGAACAACGCCTCAAAACAGTTGGGTATAGTGATGTACACTGTAATCCTACCATTCAGGAGGAAGGAGGTTAGGATAAATTTGAAGTCAGCCTTGGGTATATAGCAATTTCAAGGCTAGCCTGAGCTATTTTTAAAAAAACTGTCATGTATCTTTAAAAAAAAGAAAACAAAAAAGAAACATTTTATACAGGACAAAATAGGGAGTCTCAGAAGACAAAGGAAGCTAAGGAAAATATAGGCCTCAGGAAGTTCATGAAATTTAATGGCACAAGAACCTTAGAAAGTTAAAAGATTTACAAATTCCCTCCTAAAGCACTTCTATACACAGTGCACAATTATTTGGCGGGATGGGAGTGGGGGTCGGGGTGGGGGTGTGGTAGGCACTTTTCAGCAGAGTTGCTTTCAAAAGCTGACAGGGAACTCCTGTCCTGTGGTAGGCCTTTTGGTTACACAGCTGTCTGAGTAATCTATACTCCTATAAGTAACCCCAATAAACTCACAAATTGGTTTGTTCACAGAACTCAAATTGAGTGGAATCATCCTATGGATTGTAGTTGAACCATAACTAAGGTATATAAACATCTCTGTTCAGGTCACTTCAGGTAAAGTCATGTAACATATCACCTCAAAAACACAAAACAGGCCGGGCGGTGGTGGCGCACGCCTTTAATCCCAGCACTTGGGAGGCAGAGGCAGGCGGATTTCTGAGTTTGAGGCCAGCCTGGTCTACAGAATGAGTTCCAGGAAAGCCAGGACCACACAGAGAAACCCTGTCTCGGAAAAAAAAAAAAAAAAAAAAAAAAAAAAAAAAAAAAACCAAAAAAACAAACAAACAAAAAAACCAAAAAAACACAAAACAGAACTATCAAATTTAAAATAAAAGCAAAAACTATGAGGCCAGGCATGCGCAAGCTGTCTCTGTCTCTCACGCTATCAAGTTAGTTATTTCATCAGTGGTGCTGAGGACTGAACCTAGAGCTCCCCACACTCTCGGCAAGACCTCCACCACTGACCCACATCCCCAATACTGCAACTTTTATTTTTGGACCAGTTCAACGATGTCTGCCATGTGTGGAATAAAGACAAGGATGATGGAAAACTTCCTAAACAGCCAGTTAGGTTTGTATTGCTGTTATCTGCTTTTATTACCCTTTGCTCTAAATATCTAAGAGCAAAACAATAGGGTTTGTTTGTTTAAGATTTATTTATGTAACTGAGTACACTGTTGTCTTCAGACACACCAGAAGAGGGCATCAGATCCCATTACAGATGGTTGTGAGCCACCATGTGATTGCTGGGAATTGAACTCAGGACCTCTGGAAGAGCAGTTAGTGCTCCTAACTCCTGTGCCATCTCTCCAACCCCCTTGTTTTGTTTTTGTTTTTGAGACAGCCTAGGCTGTCCTGGAATTAGTTCTGTAGACCAGACTGGCCTGGAACTCTCTGCCTCCCCAAAGGTGCCATCACCACCTGGCTAAATAATATAGTGTTTTGCCACAATGTAGACAAATATAACAAAATGTTACTGTAAAAGGTAAGAGTCAAGGAACTTTATAACTTATCTATTTAAAATTTATAATTTCTATGCATCAGCATGCCAGAGTTTTATAAGATCTAGTATTTCTGATTATGAAAGTTCTCAACACCAACACTAGAACCCATGACTAGGCAACTGTGTTGCCCAAAGTAAGATCTGAGGACCAACAACACTGGGGTAATTCTGACATTTGTTTCAAACACAGAACTTTGGGCTCACCCCTACCCAACAATCAGGATCTGCCGCTTAACATTAAGCTATGAGTCTCCTTTTCCTTCTTTACTTCAGACAGGTGTTAGTTACTCTGTAACCAGCCTAATTCTGCCTCAGCTTCCAGGGCACTAGAATTGTTACTATGTAGCTCTGGAGCTCCAAGAGAACAGCCAGCCTCTGCCTCCCGAGTGCTGGGGTTAAAGGTGAGCATGCCTCGCCATGTCCTCACCAGCTATGCCTTTTGTTTTTGTTTTTGTTTTTGGACAGGGTTTCTCTGTGCAGCCCTGGCTGTCCTGGAACTCACACTGTAGATCAGGCTGGCCTCGAACTCAGAAATCCGCCTGCCTCTGCCTCCCAAGTGCTGGGATTAAAGGCGTATGCCACCACCGCCCAGTGCTATGCCTTTTTTAAAAGGCGTTTTCCAGATCATACAACCTCCAAAGTTAGTATCACAGCAAACAAGAACGATAATACAAATAGCTGGAGTTGGAAGACAGAGAAAAGGCCCTATTTATGTTACAGATACCATTAGAAAAGATACCAATTCCCATGTGTGGTAAATGTTTAATGGTAGCCCTGTCAGAGAATCACTACATTATCTGGACTATTTAAATAAATATCCCATAAACAAAAAGGAAGGAGGAGTCCGTATGGTAACACAAATGTAAGCCTACCACTTGGCAGGTGGAGAGAAAAGATTAGGAATTAATGGTAAGCCTTGTTTACAGTGAGTCAAGGCTGACCTGGGCTATACGACACCCTGTTTCTTCTTCTTCTTTTTTTTTTTTTTCTTTTTTTTTTTTTTTTTTTTTTCGAGACAGGATTTCTCTGTGTAGTCCTGGCTGTCCTGGAACTCATTCTGTAGATCAGGCTGGCCTCAACTCAGAAATCCACCTGCCTCTGCCTCCCAAGTGCTGGGATTACAGGCGTGCGCCACCACGCCCGGCAGACACCCTGTTTCTTTATAAACAAACAAACAAATGATTTGTCAAATCAACAGTAGGGGAAATTTTTTTTCTGTAACACCTTCTTTGGGGTTTTGTAGCACATAATTGAACCAAGAAAAATCAATTGTCTCTGCTGTAAACCTGGAAACTTAAAACATTAAATACTAAATAAAAATCCTATATAAAAAGTCATAGAATTATACCAGGTAGAAAAAAATAACATATAAAGGAATGTAAATTGAAAACAATTGTGCCGGGCGGTGGTGGCGCACGCCTGTAATCCCAGCACTCTGGGAGGCAGAGGCAGGAGGGATTTCTGAGTTCAAGACCAGCCTGGTCTACAAAGTGAGTTCCAGGACAGCCAGGGCTATACAGAGAAACCCTGTCTCGAAAAAACCAAATACAAAAAACAAACAAACAAAATAAATAAATAAATAAATAAAAAACAAACAAACAAACAAAAAACAATTGTGTGTCAAGGAATTGAGCTGACAGTACTCAATAAAAGGAACGCACGACTTCAAATCCATGAACATCAGCATCTACTTAAGTCTTAAAGGCTTCTAGAGAAACATCACATAAAAGGAAAAAGCAACCTACCTCTACTTAGACATTTCAGTGCATCTCTTTGAGCAGCAGATTCCTTAGTCTAGCTTTCTCCAGAAGTGACTCCCTCCTCTGAATCAATAACTAACCCAACAGTCTCTGGCTGCTTTCCTTTTCTCCCTGGAGGGACTACTCTCCAGCTGCCTTGTCCCTGTAGCAGTTTTAATCCATCTCCTCCCTTCTCACTCCTGCTTTAATCCTGATTGCTTAATCTATCTCCTCTCCCATACTCCTTATTTATGCCCACCACACCTTTCATAGGTTTTTTAAGCCTCTTTTGTGGAATGATACTACTAACAGGGGGTCTACAGCATTGTATTTTCCTTAACTCCACGGAAAAGAGTCTTCCTTTCTTTAGCTGCCCCGTGTCAAGTCTTTTCCCTGTGTCTGAGAGCAATCTGTGTCAGAGCCCAAAGGCTCCTTTCTCCATACAGATGACCTCCTATTACTTTCTCAGTTCAAAAGCGCTGGGTAGGGAAGAGAAAGAAAGGCAGACTGTAGCCTTCAACATATCACAAACAATGGGGGGAATTACTTGGTTAAACAGTTCTATCCTGGAGGTTGCAGTATCACTATAAAATGATACACTGTTTGACAATTGGGGTTTGGTTTTGTTTTCCTTTTGGGGAAGTGCTTGGGATGGAATCCAGGGCCTTGTACCTATTAGAGGCTCTTACCACTCAATAATAGCCCCTTCCCTATCATAATGGTATTCTCTGAACAGATCCTTGAATCTTCTATCATCATGGTGGAAAAAATAAAATTAAAAAAAGATGGGAAGCAGATACTACTCAGTCAGTAGAGTTCTTGCATAGGACAAACAAAACCATGGGTCTGATGCCCAGCACCCATGAAAACGAGTATGCTGGCATACAACAACACAAACCAGTATAATACAGTTTAAAAAAAAAAATCAAGGTCATCCTCACTTACATGGAAAGGTCTCAAGTACACAGAAAGTTTCATATCATCATACCAAGCTACATTAAGACCTGTTTGAAAATAAGTTTTGTTTTTGAGACAGGGTTTCTCTATATAATAGCCCTAGGTATTCTGGAACTCACTCTGTAGACCAGGCAGGACCCTAAATTCAGGATCTATCTGCCTCTGCCTCCAGCAGATTAAAAGCATATGCCACCACATCCATCTCAAATAATTTTTAAGGAAAAAAATAGCAAATAAACCATTATCCCATCAACTTCTAGACAGAAGAGGAAGGAGGAGCTTCCTTTAGATTGAGCATGTGCGATCTTAAGACAGTTGGGGGTGAAGGGTTAGAAGAAGGAAAGCTGGTTCAAGAATTTTTCTGACCTTTGACAGAGTGGATGCAAGGGCTTAACTCTAACAAAAGATACCTGAACTGTCACGCTATGTCATAACCTCAGTATATCCCTCAGGCAGTCTGCCCTTTATCCTTCTCTTGGCTTTTCTTTCTCAGCTTTCTGCTGTCCAAATGTGGCCCATCTTCAGCCTCATCCCACCATGTAGTCTTTGTCAGGTGTTTTCTGTGAGCTCAACTCCTAATCTGCTGTTTCTAATCCTTCTCTTCCACCTCTTAGTTAAGCAATTTGAGTTTTTATTCCTTAGAATTCTACTGAACTGCTGCTCTTAGGCAAACAATGACTGTCAATGTCCTTATCTGACTTGATCTCCCTGTGGAATTTAGCATTCTACCCCAGGCTTTCTTCCAGACTTAAACCAGACCATCTGAAAGCTGGACATACACAGGCCACATAGTCCTATCCCTCACAAAACAGCTTTCACTGAGGTTTTAGCATTATGCCCTTAGCTTATACCAAAGGAAACATGAGTGAAATTTTATTTGCAGTAAGTACAATGCTTATTTAGAAAAGCTCTTATTGAAAAAAGATTTTTTTCTCTTTTGCATTAAATTATTTTAATTTTCTATATATGGGAATTATGTCTGTGCACCATGTGCTGGCTGAGGCCAGGGAGCGAGTGTCTGATCTCCTGGAACTAGAATCACAACTGTGAGCTACCTTGTGAGTGCTAGAAATCAAACCCAGGTCCACTGTAAGTGCTCTTAACCAACCAGCCAAAGCAAGTAAACTCTATTTTAAACAATTTTCATCTTGTAAGCTATATAATAGACGTTATCGTTTTTTAAAAAATTGTTTACATCTTGATCAATTTATTAACATGTGGTGTTTGAATGAAAATAACCCCCATAAACTCACAGGGAATGGCATTATAGGAGTAGGTATAGCTTTGTTAGACAAAGAATTGGGGGGGGGGTGTTAAGTTCTGAGGTCTCAAAAGTTCAAGCCAGGTCCAGTGTCATTCTATCTTCTTGTTGCCTGCCAATCCAGATGTGTAACTCTCAGCCACTTTTCCAGCACCATGTCTGCTTGCATGCCACCATGACAATAACAGGCTAAACCTCTGAACCTGTCAGTCACAATTAAATATTTTCCTTGATAATAATCAGAGTTGTATCTATTTACAGCAACAAAGTCCTAGTAAGACACTCCATTCTAATTTATATTTTCTGACTTTTAAACATGTTTAAGCCGGACTGTGGTAGTGCACGCCTTTAATCCCAGCACTTGGGAGGCAGAGGAAGGCGGATCTCTGAGTTTGAGGACTGCCTGGTCTACAGAGTGAGTTCCAGGACAGCCAGGGCTACACAGAGAAACCCTGTTTCCAAAAAAAAGAAAAAAGAAAAGAAAAAGAAGAAGAAAAAAAGAAATAAACATATTTATGCACTTGCCATTTGATTTTCTATATACATACTCCCAAATTCTTTGTGGAACCAACTGAAATGTAAATTTGAAATTGTATATATGTATTTTTTGATAAAAAGAAGTTAGAGGAAAAATACATAAAAACTTAAATCATTTACAACAAATTTATCAGAAGAAAAAACAAAACAAAACAAAACAAAACAAAACCCCTCAAGCTGTCCATGATGACTCTTTCCAATGTTGATTCAAGGCCAGCCCAGACAATAAGACCCTGTTCTGTCTCAAGAAACAAATATCCAGCTGGTGGTGGTGTATGCCTTTTAATGCCAGTACTCAAAAGGTAGAGGCAGTAAGAAGTTCTGCCCAGTCTGGTCCATGACATCTCCAACAAGTCTGCATACACATCACAACCACACACCCACACCCTGTCCCAAGAAAAGAAACAAATAGTAGTATGAACTAAAAAAAAAAAAAAAAGACAAAACACCTGCAATATCTATTTCAAAGTTAAAAAACTCAGAGCCAGGAATCGGTGACAAATGCAGTAAAATCTCAGAAATCTTTACCTTAGCCTTAAAGGCAGAATATTGGAGTCTGAGGATGTCCACCAGAGCTACAGAGAATTCAAGGCCGCCCTGAGCTAAGTAAGAGCCAAATCTATAAAACAAAACAAAAACTATATCGTACCTCAGTGATTCAGTATACACCACACATACCCAGAGCAGCAAGTTCCAACTCTAGCATCAGAAATGGAGAAAAGAAAAAAATGACACAGATGAACAGCTTTTAAATCCGAGGAGGACAAAGCCTATGTAATATATACTAGAAAACAGGGTTGTGCTTGGGGGTGCACATCTTTAATTCCAGCACCTGCAGAGGCAGAGGCAGAGGCAGAGGCAGAGGCAGAGGCAGAGGCAGATCTCTGTGAGTTCCAGGTTAGCATGGTCTACAAAGCCCAAAAGAGCCAGGGCTCTGGTACAGAGAAATACTAAAAAACCTAAAGGGGAACGGGTGTGTGTGTGTGTGTGTGTGTGTGTGTGTGTGTACACAGAGTAAACAGAAAAGAGATGATTACCTTAAAATAAACAAAGACTAGCAGGGATATATAGCTCAGTTGGTACAGAGTAGCTGCCTAGCATGCACAAGACCCTGTGTTCAATTCTCAGCACTATGTAAACTGGGAATGAAGTCAAGTACCTACAATCCTAGTACTCCAAAGATAGAGGCAGGGCAATCTGAAGCACAAGGTCACCTTCAGCTAAACAGGGAGTCTGAGGGAAGCCTGGCCTACAGATCCTGGCCAAAAACAAAAAAAAAAAGTATTTATAACATCTATAACAATATACTAATCTTGTTACATAAACCAAAGAAACACTAACATTTGTATGTAAAGGCCAAAAGAAAAATCTGGGCAAAAACCATAAATATACTGGGAAAACCAGGAACAGTTTACTCAAGTTAATACTCTTTCCAAAGATACAAGCAAAGGACCAGGAGTTCAAAGACACCATGGGTTCTACTCCATACCCCCTTCCTTGAAAAACAAACAAAATGAAACAAACAAAACACTACCACCACCATCAGTGGTAGTAAAGACAAAGGACACCACTCAGTGGTCCCATCCTGTATACCAAATCAAGCAACACCCTCAAACAAATGGGAGACAAAGAAAAAATATTTGGAACCTCATTAATAAATAAATAAAAGAGCCGGGCGTGGTGGCGCACACCTGTAATCCCAGCACTTGGGAGGCAGAGGCAGGCGGATTTCTGAGTTCGAGGCCAGCCTGGTCTACAGAGTGAGTTCCAGGACAGCCAGGACTACACAGAAAAACCCTGTCTCGGAAAAAAAACAAAAACAAAAACAAAACAAACAAACAAAAAGAAAAGAAAAGAAAAGAAAAGAAAAGAAAAGAAAAGAAAAGAAAAATAAAAGTAGTATGGCAGTGGCAGCACTGGCTATAGCTAACAGTTACTTTCCAATGTTTGTCATGCTGTAGTTAAACTAGTAACTGAGAATGTAAATAAAGGCAAGCATCATCTAGTTCAGTGCTCAGATTAGCTGAGTGTTTGTTGCACATGTTCAAAACTTATGCAAAATTTCCAAGTACCTTTGACAAAAAGGTTCCATTAATAGGTGGTCATGGAAACTCCAGATAAAAAGTAAAAGGGGTGTGTGTGTGTGTGTGTGTGTGTGTGTGTGTCTGTCTGTCTGTCTGTCTGTCTGTCTTGCATTCTGGAGCCACAGGAAGTCAGAAGAGAGCATCAGATTCCCTGACATTGCACTTAAAGACAGTAGTGTTCCACCAAGTAGTAGGTACTGGGAGCTGAAGCTGGGTCCTCTGCAAGAGCAGTTAAGCATTTTTGGTTTGGTTTTCCTGTGTAGCCCTGGTTGTGCTGGAACTCACTCTGTAGATCATCAGGTTGGTCTCAAACTCAGCTCCACAGGTCAAGTGGATCCCGTCCCCAGGGCTGGGAATTAAAGATGATGCCACCTTGCCTGCTCAGGAAAGTATTCTTAATTGCTGAGCAATCTTGTCAGTCCCTTGTAGTGTACTTCCCCCCAAGGATGAGAATAGACAGCATTAGTCATTAAGAACCACACATTTACAGTGGCATGGGTATGTTAGCAGATAACTTGTAGGAATTGGCTGTCTCTACCTAGGGAATCCAGAGTGTTGAATTCAGATTGTCATGTTTGCTGGCCAGAGCAAAGCCAATGTTTTGGTTCTTCATGACTAATTACAGAAACTTAGGAACTTTGTCATCTTGAGGCAAAAAAAATAGTATATTACACTGTAGGTATGTGCTTGCGTGCACGCGCACAGGCACACACAATTGAAAAAACAAACAAACCAAGAATTAACAAAAGCCACACCAGAATTCAAGTTCTAGTTTTTCTACCAATAAGCAAGGAAGCCTACAGTATAATATACTATCTTTTTTGCCTAAGTTTTCCTTTCTGTAAAAAAAAAATGGTATCTACTCCACAGATTTCTTTCTTTCTTTCTTTTTTTTTTTTTTTTGGTTTTTCGAGACAGGGTTTCTCTGTATAGCCCTGGCTGTCCTGGAACTCACTCTGTAGACCAGGCTGGCCTCGAACTCAGAAATCCACCTGCCTCTGCCTCCCAAATGCTGGGATTACAGGCGTGCGCCACCAACGCCCGGCTTTTTTGCTTGTTTTGAGACAAGTTTTCTCTGTTTAACTCTGGCTGTCCTGAAACGCTTTGTAGACCCTGCCTCTGCCTCCCAAATAGGCAATTAAATATGGGCACCACCACCCTCAGCTTGTGCATGCCTCAATCACCTAAAATTCTTTTTTTGTTTGTTTGTTTTTGTTTTTGTTTTTCGAGACAGGGTTTCTCTGTATAGCCCGGGCTATCCTGGAACTCACTCTGTAGACCAGGCTGGCCTCGAACTCAGAAATCCGCCTGCCTCTGCCTCCCAAGTGCTGGGATTACAGGCATGCGCCACCACCGCCCGGCCTAAAATTCTAATAGAAAAATCTTAAAGTCCCCCATGAAAATGACTTTTTTGGATGAATTCCTAAGTTTATGTAAGAGTTGGTGACTGATCAAATACCAAAATGGGGAGGGGGAGATTAAGAGTTCTTTAAAGAAACATGACTGCTGAAACACATGTGGCAAACATATATGCATACATCCAGGTACACATACATATCAGAATATACATATATATGTTTTGGTTTTGTAAGAAATCAGACTGGGAGATACAGTTGAGAGCCAAGTATGTTTGCTGTCCTGGGTTTGGCCTCTAGTACTGCAAAACAAAATAACAAGAAAAACAGGTAGGAAAATATCTTAGTAAGTAAAACATTGGTCATACAAGTGTGAGGATTCAGGTGTCTAATTCACAGAACCTATGTAAAAAAGCTGGGTGGAAGTGTGGGCCTATTTTATGTCTAGGGCTAGCAGGCCAGTCAATATATTTAAACTGGTGAGCTTAAGGTTCAGTGAAATCCTGACTCAAAAAATAAATAACAAGCCGGGCTTGGTGGCGCATGCCTGTAATCCCAGCACTTGGGAGGCAGAAGCAGGTGGATTTCTGAGTTCGAGGCCAGCCTGGTCTACAGAGTGAGTTCCAGGACAGCTAGGGCTATGCAGATAAACCCTGTCTCGAAAAAACCAAAAATAAATAAATGAATAAATAAATAACTGAAAACACTCACACAACACTGACCTCTAAACTGAAAAAAAAAATTTCAACATTGACCTCTGACCTCTCTCTATAAGCACCTGCACACAGGAGTTCATAAATGTACAAGAATGTATCACATAAAAAACCAATAACCAGCCGGGCCATGGTGGCGCACGCCTTTAATCCCAGCACTTGGGAGGCAGAGGCAGGTGGATTTCTGAGTTCGAGGTCAGCCTGGTCTACAGAGTGAGTTCCAGGACAGCCAGGGCTACACAGAGAAACCCTGTCTCGAAAAAACAAAACAAAACAAAACCAACAAAAACCCCAATAACCAGCCGAGCGGTGGTGGGGCACGCCTGTAATCCCAGCACTTGGGAGGCAGAGGCAGGTGGATTTCTGAGTTTGAGGCCAGCCTGGCCTACAGAATGAATTCCAGGACAGCCAGAGCTACATAGAGAAACCCTGTCTCGAAAAAACCAAAAAAACCAACCAAAGAAACAAAAACAAAAAACAACCAATAACCTTTGTGTTTGGGTTTTCTAGCTTGTAGATTGTGTTAGTAATGTACTGTATGCTCCTAAAATGTTCATGATGACTGAAGGAAGATAGAGGAGAAAGAGCCTTAGTCTCAGCAACTTGACATACTGAGGCAGGAGGCAGGAGGGTCACTCAAATTCAGGAGTTTGGAGGAGGCCTGGGCAATATAGGGACTCTCATCTTGTAAAACACACGAGGTTCAGCCTACGCTCATAATACTCAAGAGGCTGAAACAGGATCTTGAATTCGAAGCCAGATTGGGCTATACAGCAAGATTGTATCTATCAAATACACACATGTAATAAAAAACATTCATAATGGTTGATGCTTATTGAATCAAGTTCAGACTCTGGCTCAGCTCCCAGCTCTGTACAGTTTGTTCCCATCCCTGCGATTCATTTACCCTCATCTGAGTCCTCTCTGCTAGGCATCTATACCGGTGTCTGCTGCCTTGCTCTCCTAGCTCAAAACATCTCCTACATCAAAATCTTTTCAACCTTGTCCAGGGTAGACTGACTTTGTTTTTCACTTTAACTATAACACGATACTCTATATCTGCCATATTCCTTCAACAAACTAGTCTTTAAAGGTGGGAACTATTATGTTTTGCTTCTGTATTCTCTAAAGCAAAGGATATAAACCAATATTAGGTAAACAGCAGATAGCCACATATTAGTGTCACTGTCAAATGAAATAAATTGGTACAAGACAAGTGTGTAAAAAGGGAAGATAAACAAAATACTGATTATATGTTAAGTGAAAGCCTAACAATATGAATTTATTTTTCTCATTGCAATATTAATGTCATTTTCCTCCCTCACTCACATTTTTAGAGACACTCACTATCTGGCCTGAGCTGAACTTTTGAATTCCTAAGCAAATCTAGCTAGCACCATCAAATGTGCAATCACATGCTCAGGTGTTAATTTTTTACTATATAAATTTTAGTAATATAGTATATAAGGTAATATAGTTAAGTGTATTCAATTATTCCTAGAGGAAACTATCAAAATAAACACTTCATATTCAACATTGCAGCATTTAGTCATTGGGAGAAAAGTTATATTTTCAACAATCTGTTAGTGATAATAAAACTGGGTTTGGCTGGGATATGGTGGCATATTCCTTTAATCCCAGGACTCAGGAGACCAAAGAGGCATGTGGTATACATAGAGATGCTGAGAAAATAAAAAACCTGGGTTTCGTGGTACACACCTATAATTGCACATGAAAGGCAGAGAAGAGAGGACTGCTGAGAATTTTGAGGTCATCTTGATCCACATAGTGTGTCAAAACAAACTAAGGGCCGGCCATGGTGGCGCACGCCTTTAATCCCGGCACTTGGGAGGCAGAGGCTGGCAGATTTCGGAGTTTGAGGCCAGCCTGGTCTACAGAGTGAGTTCCAGGACAGCCAAGGACTATACAGAGAAACCCTGTCTCAAAAAACAAAACAAAGCCGGGTGGTGGTGGCGCACGCCTGTAATCCCAGCACTTGGAAGGCAGAGGCAGGTGGATTTCTGAGAGACCAGCCTGGTCTACAGAGTTCCAGGACAGCCGGAGCTATACAGAAAAACCCTGTCTCGAAAAACCAAAAACAAACAAACAAAAAAAAAAACAAAAAAAAAAAACAAACCAAAACAAAAAAACCCACCAAAACCCAAAAAACACCAAACCAAACCAAACCAAACCAAAAAACAAAGAAAGTAAGGCCTGTGTGGTGATGCCAAGCACTTAGGAAATGAGAGCAGCAGGAGTTGGAGTCCCAGATCAACATGGGCTACAAAGCTGAAGACAATCTGAGCTATAAGAAACCCTATCTCAAAACCCTATATGTAACCATACATTATAACATCTGCTTGATAGCTTATATGAGAATTTTTATTATAAATTTACACTGTGAAGACTAAAAAAGTCCTACATGAACAAATGAATAGGTCCATAAGCATATCCCAAGCCAACTGGAACTGCCCTGTAAGACCCTGTCTCAAAAAGAGGAAGGAGCCCCTAAGTAGTTCAATTAGTAGAGTACTTAGTCTGATATATACTAAACACTGGGTTGGAATCCCAGCACCATATAAAACCATGCAGTGGCTGCAACCTCAGCACTCAGAAGATAGAGGCAGAAAGATTGGAGCTCAAGGTCAGCCTGAGGCTACAAGAGAACCTAAGGAAAGGAAACAGGAAAGAAAGGAGAGAATAGTAGCTCCAAGTTTTCACTGGCTAAAAACATGTTGCCTTTTTTTAAAGCAACAATTATGAAAGTCTAACATGTAGGTCATCTACTAAAGGTCATTATGAACCATAAGCTATCAACATAAGGCAGGTACTTTGACTTGTAACTTACTATATAAATCAGGCTAGTCTTGAAACTTTTAGAATCTTTCCTGCCTCTTGCCTCCTGACAGCTTGTGTAAACTCAATGTTTCCAGATCTTTTGTTTTGGTTTTCAAGACAGTGTTTCTCTGTGTATCTTTGACTGTCCTAAAACTCACCCTGTACATAAGGCTGACCTCAAATTCAGAGATCTACCTGCCTTTGCCTCCTGAGTACTGTGCACCACCAACTCCCAGCTTCCAGGTATTTTTCTAAAACAGATTTTTTTTTTTTTCCCAAAAGACAGGGTTTCTCTGTATAGCTCTGGCTGTCCTGGAACTCACTCTGTAGACCAGGCTGGCCTCGAACTCAGAAATCCACCTGCCTCTGCCTCCCAAGTGCTGGGATTAAAGGCGTGCGCCACCATCACCCAGCCAAAAGATTTTAATTGTGTGTGTGTGTGTGTGTGTGTGTGTGTGTGTGTACACATACACGAACATACATGCTTGTGCTCTTGTGCATATTGGAGGTCATAGGACAACCTCGCTGTCCTGGAACTCCATCTGTATACCGGGCTGGTCTCTGCCTTCACACCTGGAAATTTTTCTTTGCTTTTCTTTCTTCTTTCCTTTCTTTCTTTTTTTAAAGAGATATTTCATTATGGCCAAGCTGCTTGTGACTCTTCAATCTCACCCTCCAAAGAGTGTTAAGATTACAAGTGTGTGCCATCATACAATCTTAAAATTACATAAATATTTTTTGTTAATAAAAAGGCTACCCAGGATAGGATTACAAGTGTGTGACATCATGCCATACTGCAGATAAATAATGCCTAAAAAAAAAAAAAAAAAAAGCTAGCCAATGGTCGTGGCGGCACAAGCCTTTAATCTCAGCAATCAGGAGGCATGGGAAAGTAAAGTGTGAGTTCAAGGCTAGCCTGGCCTACAGATCAAGTTCTAGAACAACCAGGACTACAAACTCTGTCCTGGGAGGAAGCCAATCTGGTCACAAGTGATTTTGATGCCAGCCTAGACTATGTGAGACTCTGTTTCAAGAAACTGCAAGAGGTGTTATGAGAGATGGCTCAGTGGTTAAGAGCATGTACTGCTTTAGCAGAAGACCCAAGTTTAGTTCTCAGCACTCAAACTCCAGCTCCAGAAGAATCCAGGGCCAACAGTTCTGACCTCTGAATGCACTCACAGAGCACATACCAACACCCCCCACCCCCACACAATCAAAAAGATACCTGATGTTTTAAAGAAAAACAGAAAAATTAGTAGCTCCTTAGTAAGTTAAAAGAAGTGGGACGCCGGGTGTGGTGGCACATGCCTGTAATCTCAGCACTTGGGAGGCAGAGGCAGGTGGATTTCTGAGTTTGAGGCCAGCCTGGTCTACAGGGTGAGTTCCAGGACAGCCAGGGCTACACAGAGAAACCCTGACTCAAAAAACCAAAGAACAAAAAGAAGTGGGACAAAGGCTGCAAGTAAAGCAGAGACAAGCAGTAGAGACATCATCCAACTGTTAACACTGTTCATTCCCAAATATGCTTTCTACAAAGGACTTATTTCTTAGCTTCCTCATCTGACACAAGACAGGCAAAGAAAAAAAAATAGCAGCTAAGTAACAGGATGAGTGCTGTGAAGAGAGGGTAACATGGGCTGGAGAGATGGCTCAGCTATTAAAAGCTATGCTCATGCCAGGCAGTAGTGGCGCACGCCTGTAATCCCAGCACTGTAGGAGGCAGAGGCAGGCGACTTTCTGAGTTCGAGGCCAGCCTGGTCTACAGAGTGAGTTCCAGGATAGCCAGGACTACACAGAGAAACCCTGTCTCCAAAAAAACAAACAAACAAAAAAAGCCGGGCGGTGGTGGCGCACACCTGTAATCCCAGCACTCTGGGAGGCAGAGGCAGGCGGGATTTCTGAGTTCGAGACCAGCCTGGTCTACAGAGTGAGTTCCAGGACAGCCAGGGCTATACAGAGAAACCCTGTCTCGAAAAAACCAAATCAAAAAACAAAAAAATTACTGTTTAGAAGCAGGGCGTGGTGGCGCATGCCTGTAATCCCAGCATTTGGGAGGCAGAGGCAGGCGGATTTCTGAGTTCGAGGCCAGCCTGGTCTACAGAGTGAGTTCCAGGACAGCCAGGACTACACAGAGAAACCCTGTCTCGAAAAACCAAAAAAACAAAACAAAACAAAACAAACAAACAAAAAACAACAACAACAACAAAAAAAAACCAAAAACAACAAAAAACTATGCTCATGACCAAAAACATAAGAGAAGTTAACATCTTTTCTACGACTTTGGCAGAAAGGGCAACTTGTGCCGGGCGTGGTGGCGCACACCTGTAATCCCAGCACTTGGGAGGCAGAGGCAGGCGGGATTTCTGAGTTCGAGGCCAGCCTGGTCTACAGAGTGAGTTCCAGGACAGCCAGGGCTATACAGAGAAACCCTGTCTCCAAAAAACCAAATCCAAAAAACCAAAGGAAAAAAAAAAAAGTGATAAAAAAGGATTTCAAGAGCCAGGAATAGTGCCCCATGCCTCCCAGCACTTAGAGGTAGAAGTAGGCAGATCTCTGTGAGTTTGAGACTGGTCTAGTCTACAGTGAGTTAGTTCCAGGACAGTCAGGGCCACGTGGTGTGACCTGGTCTCAAAAACAAAACCAAAAAAGGACTAAAAACAAAAAAAGAACTTCAATAAGAGAAATCACTAAAGCTATAATTTCTCTCACTGAGACTTATATGTAGTTTATATGTATGAACATTCTGCTTGCACATATGTATGTGTACCACTTGTGTGCCTAGAGGCCAGGGAGGCCAGAAACAGGCATCAGATCTTTGAGAACTGCATTTATCTACATTTGTAAGCTGCTATGTGAATGTTGGGAACAAAAATTCCATCTACCACAGTGCTCTTTTTTAACTGCTGAGCCTTCTCTTCAGTCCCATAAAGTTAGAATCCGCTCCACCCCCAATCTCATATCGGTGGTGGTTCTGCACCCTGTACATGACTAACAGAAGCTAAGCAAGTGCTTAGCAGACACCTAGATTGTAAATAAGGCACATGCTAGTCCCCTGGTAGTTCCCTAGTACCACTGTCTTGGTTTAGGCCTTTACTACTGTGAAGAGACACCATGACCAAGGCAACTCTTTTTTTTTTTTTTTTAAAGATTTATCCATTTAATTTATATGAGTACATTGTGTGAGCTACCATGTGGTTACTGGGAATTGAACTCAGCACCTCTGAAAGAGTAGTCAGTGCTGTTAACCACTGAGCCATTTCTCCAGCCCCCAAGGTAACTCTTATAAGGACAACATTTAATTGGGGCTGGTTTACAGGTTCAGAGGTTCAGTCAAGTATCATCAAGGAAGGAACATGGCAGCATCTAGGTAGGCATGGTTTAAGAGGAGCTGAGAGTTCAATATCTTCATCTGAAGACTGCTAGCAGAATACTCAGTTCTAGGCAGCTAGGATGAAAGTCTTAAAACCCAGGCCCACAGTGACACACCTAATCCAATAGGCCACACCTAATCCAACAGGGCCATACTCTAATAGTGCCACTCCCTGGGCTGAGCATATACAAACCACCACCACAACCACAAAACCCAAAAGCCTCAAATGTATAATTGTGATCTGGCTTTAGAGGCTCTTTATTAAGGGTAGTCAATTTATTCCACTTACTAAACATTTGTACAGAGAAAAGGCTTAAAGGAAGTCAACATTAGTGTCACAGTATTAATGGAAAACTGGGTCCCAAGCAACTTCTCTACAACCCAACTCTAGAGTAAAGCAACCTTATACCTCCTTTTCCTTATTTTCCTAAGAGTGACTGCCAAGAATCACCAGAGCCTCCTTATGCCTAAGCAGCAGCTCACCGTCTCTGAACAGTGCTACAAGCTTTCATCAGTTAGAATACTAAAAACAGCTGAAATTTTGGTAAGCCTCACTAATAATATAATTACACAAGAGGAATAAAACACAATTTAGGGTTTATACAGAGCTAACAGATAACCTACATTTTGGGGGGGGGCAGGGGAGCAACCAGGAGCAGTGTTTCTTAAAACTGTTTTTAAAAAATATTAGAATCACCTGGTGAACTTAAAAAATATATAGAGATTTTGATACAGAAGATGTGGGGTAGATAAAACCTTATTTTGTAAAGTCCCCAGGTCACCAACAGATCCTGTTTATAATCTAAGCACTTGGGGAGAGGACAGGTAATTTCAGACTATAATCATATCTCATAGAATGTATGTTCCACAGTTTCAAAGTTACTGGCCTAAAATAAAAGTATAGGTTTATATTTTTCTAATGTGATGTCATCCCCCCCCCCCACACACACACTTTTGAGATAAGACTTCACACTGGCCTCAAACTCAGATGGAATCCTCCATCTCTGGAGTGCTAGGAATGCAAGTATGAGCTACAATATCTGACTTGTTTATTTTTAGATTAAAAATCTGAAAAGCTGCTAGGTATAGTGGTGCATGACTTTAATCCCAGCTCTCAGGAGGCAGAGGCAGGAGGATCTCGGAGTTCAAGGACTATACAGAGAGACCCTACCACTAGATAGAACCACTACCATTTCTATTTGGCTAGAGGTAGTTGGGAGGAGTTACTATAAGGTTATTAAGTCAGAAATCTCACAGCATATATTCAACAACAAATATCTATACCGCATAGCGTAATGCTAAGAATAAATAGCAACATAATGCTCTTAACACAGATCAAGACTATTTGGGAACAAGCCCCAACATCCTCAGTGAGTATAATAAAGTATCATAGACTAAAACGTGGATAATAAAAGAATTATTTAATAGAAAAGTCTGAAAAGCAAAGATACATATATATCACATACTACTTACTGAAGAAATTAAAAGACCAAAGAAATATTAGATTTTTTTTTTTTTTTTTTTTTTTGGTTTTTTGAGACAGGGTTTCTCTGTGTAGTCCTGGCTGTCCTGGAACTCACTTTGTAGACCAGGATGGCCTCAAATTCAGAAATCCGCCTGCCTCTGCCTCCCAAATGCTGGGATTACAGGCGTGTGCCACCACGCCCGGCTCAAATATTAGATTTTTAAAACAACTTGTCAAACAGGATACTTCTTAGAAATACAGGGTTCTGTTTAAGAGCACCAAAGGGAAGTTTCTTTGTTGCTGTACAGAGACTAAAAATGGACACCCATTTAGTGAACCCTGACCCTAAAAGTAGTAGTCAATGGTATATATCTATGGAGAATGTATCACATAAAAATGAAAATCCAAATATCCAGCCAGCCAAATCAAAGAATGTGGATACAAAAATAATGTTAAACCCTGAGTTACAGTTGGGTGTGAGGAACCTGATCCTGGTCTTCTTACAAGAGCAGCAAGCACAAAGGAATCTCCAAGTCCATGACATTTCCCTCCAGCACAGGTAACCGAACCCGCTTCACAAATGAAAGGGAAGGTTTCTAACACTTTGCTATATCCTCAACCCTCAAAATTCAGTATAAATTATTAATTAAAGGAGTATGCTGGGGCTGATGAGATGCCTCAGGGGGTAAAAGCCCTTGGAACCATAGGAAAAAAAAAAAAAAAAAGCCCTTGGAACCAAATCTGATGGTCTGCATTTGGTCCCCAGAATTTACCTAGTGGAGAGAACTGACTCCTCCAAGTTGTCCTATGATCTCCAATATGCACAAGAGCACAAACATGTATGTTTATGAACCAGCACACACACACACACACACACACACACACACACACACACGGGGGGGGGGGGGGGGGGGGAGGGGAGGCGGAGGAGGAGGGGGAGAGAGAGAGAGAGAGAGAGAGAGAGAGACAGAGACAGAGACAGAGAGAGAGAGAGACAGACAGACAGACACACACACACACACACAGAGACAGAGACAGAGAGACCTGGAATTCTAGCACATGGGAAGCTGAGGCAGAATTATTTTATCCCTCATTTCGGCCTCAAAGTCTAGGCTATACAGTCGCAGCTATCTCTACAAGCCAGCAAACAAGCATTAGCAACACACATCATTTCTCTCAAATGTTCCCACTACGATGCCCATAAATAACCCTTTCCACTCTACACATTCACACCTCATTTTGTTGAAGACCTTACTCTTCAAAACAGCAATACAGTTTGCACTCTGCTTCAAATATAGTGACTTATTTAAATATAATTTTTGTTTTGTTTTGTTTTGCACAGGTTTCACTAAGTAGCCTTGGTTAGCCTATAGATCTGCCTGCCTCTGCCTCCCCAGCACTAGGACTAAAGGCATGCCCCACTACACCTAGCAAATACAACAACTGTTTAAAGTTACTGCTAGCTAAATTATTTAAGTCATCACACCCTAAATTAGCATAATCTAAACTCTAGGAAAATGGTCAATTTTATGTTTGGCTTCAAGTGCTGTAAAATTTATCACCTTATATCCTTAAGGCATTCATATCTAAATTTGAAAAACAGGGATCAAATACAGTTAGGCAGACTTTAAGACCAGCAACTAGGAGGCAGAAGCAAGGGGATCTCTGAATTGGAGGCCAGACTGCACTACAAGTGAGTTTACAGAACAGCAAGTGTTAAGCACAGAGAAACCCTCTCTAGAACTTGAAAAACCAAAACAACAACAAAAGGGTGAAAAAGTTCTAGTAACCACTTAAATAGACTCATGTCAATGTACATAATATTAGCATTTGAAGTTTCCATATCTATGGTGGGTGAGATGGCACACTGGGTAAAGGTACTTGCCGCCAAGCCTGATGACCTGAACTCAACCCCTGGAGCATACATTGTGAGAAAGATGCCCTGCCCTCCATTCTCCACACATGCAGCATACCCCCACTGATATACACACACAAAGTGCTTTTTAAAAAGTGAACTTTGAACTCTAAATTCCTTTTTCCATTACACAAATTTTACATTTTCCCCCCAAGGGTAAAAAAAGATGTGCTTTTGTTAGCATGAAAAGAGGTAATCTTATATCAAATCCTACTTAGTTATTTAGAAATCTCAGAGCAGAACAGACCCCCAATGTTATGAGATCTTTTCCAAATACCCTATGACAATCCATTATTTAATAGCAAAGAGTACAGATTGGCAATAATTGATAATGACTATTTAATACAAAGCAAATATGGGCCAGTTAGACTAACTCCAATAATTAAGAAAAATTTTATCCCAGATACTAGATACTCCAAGGGGGAAAAAAAAAAAAAAAAAAAACCTGTTCCATATCAAAATTATAAAACTATAACCTGTCATTCACCATTTCACATAATCTCCCCAAAGGTCAAAACATATAAATAACCCAAAGGTTTTTACAGAAAAGATATTATATCTGCTTTGTCAACCAACTAGTATATGGTACTAACAGTTTCATATCCAGGATCTCATAATGTAGAAATTGTTCTTGCCTGCTCTGAATTACACAATATGCTGCATCTCCTACATTCAAAACGACCTAGAAGATCCTGTAGACCTAGGTGACAGTACATCATGCCTATTTTCATAATTTTTAATTTTCCCAAGGGTGGCCGTGATCCTTGTGATTCTCCCGTGTAAGGAAGCACAGGTCTGCCACTGGGCCCACCCAAATAGTCCCTTTAAAGGGCAAACAATGGAACAGACATTTACCTCTCCGTGGCTGCAAGATCAGTTTGAGGAAGGACAACAGAACCCAGATCTCCAGTCCCTAGCTTCGGGTCTGTCTGCTAGTGCATCGTGTTCTTTGGTTCTAGATTTGTGGTCATTCTAAAAGAAAAACAGAAATCATTTAATAAAAACAGCAAATTCATATAAATATATCATACAACATTAAAAAAAAAAAAGGAGAGAAAACTGAGGATTCCTATAATTGGGAGAGAAAAAAAATAGACTAGCTGGTTGTGATAATGAAGGCCTACAATGTCAGCACCTGGGAAACAAAGGCAAGAGAACTGCCAATAGTCCAAAGCCAACCTGGGCTACAAACCAAGATCCTTTCTCAAAAACAAAACACCAACACCACGAAATTACTGCTACTAGACTAACTGAATAGTTCCATGAATGCCTGTCATGCCAACAATACAACAGTCATGTACTTTTCAGCCATTCACTGAATATATACAGATTAAAGGGATTTGATCATGACACATATACTCAAACACCAAAAATTAACTCCTAGAGTTGAAGTAACAATCTTTTAGTTTGTTTTATCATCAATAAACAGTGAGTAGTGTAATTACTGATTAAGTTAGTTTGCACCACAAACTGGTAAGCTTATTAACAAATGAGACAAGAAGCTTTTGCTGACCTTCAAAAATCCTTGACATACAATAATCAAATACTTGCGCCTTATTTCAGTGAAATAATGAATGCAATATTTTTCCTCCCTGAACTGCCAATAAACTGTCATGTTTCAAGTAATGGTAGAATAAAATCTAACACTACTTAAAAAAAAGAGAGGTAAGCCAGGCGTGGTGGCGCATGCCTGCAATTCCAGCACTTGGGAGGCAGAGGCAGGTGGATTTCTGAGTTCGGAGCCCAGCCTGGTCTGGTCTACAGAGTGAATTCCAGGACAGCCAGGACTACACAGAGAAACCCTGTCTCAAAGAACGAGAGAGAGAGAGAGAGAGAGAGAGAGAGAGAGAGAGAGAGAGAAACAGAGACAAGACAGGCAGACAGAAAATGAATCACCCAAATGAAATACATTTTTTTTCTTCTTCTTCGAGACAGGGTTTCTCTGTGTAGCCCTGGCTGTCCTGGAAATCACTCTGTAGACCAGGCTGGCCTCGAACTCAGAAATCCGCCTGCCTCTGCCTCCCAGAGTGCAGGGATTACAGGCGTGCGCCACCACTGCCTGGCTTATCTTTTAATACTCTTAAAAAGAGTATTTCATGGCGGGCGGTGGTGGTGCACGCCTGTAATCCCTGCACTCTGGGAGGCAGAGGCAGGCGGATTTCTGAGTTTGAGGCCAGCCTGGTCTACAGAGTGAGTTGCAGTCAGGGCAACACAGAGAAACCCTGTCTCGAAGGAAAAAAAAAAAAAATGGTGGTATATACTCATAGTTCCAGCACCTGGGAGACAGAAGTAGGATTACGAGTTCTGAGGTAAGACTATCTAGAAAAATAAAAAATAAATTAGTTCTTAAAAAAAGGGAAAGGGGGGCTGGAGGGATGGCTCAGCAGTAAACAGCACTTGCTGCTCTTACAGAGGACCCAGAGTTAGTTCCCAATACCCACATGGTGGCTTACAATCAAAACTGTCTGTAACTCCTGTTGCAGGGACTCTAAGGCCCTCTGACCTTCATAGGTACCAAGTATGCACTTGGAATATATACATATATACATGCAGGCAAAAACATTCATACACAAAAAATTTTTTAAAAATTCTTGTAAGCAACAAAAATTTTTTAAAAATGATATATAAGGTACAACAAAAAAGAAATCCATCTCATAATTTTAACTAGCTCAATAAAACTAATATAATACTTTTAAAGATCGTGATAATGGTCTGAGGAGATGGCTCAGCTGTTAAGAGCACTGGCTGCTCTTCCAGAGGACCTGGGTTCAATTCCCAGCACCACATGGCAGCTCCAAAACATCTGTAACCCCAGTTCTGGAGAATACATCAACCTCACGAAGACATACACGCAGTTAAACCACCAATGCACATAAAATAAAAATAAATTAAAGAATTTTTTTTGTTTTTTTCTTTTTCTTTTTTTTTTTTTTTCTTTTTTTGTTTTTTTGAGACAGGGTTTCTCTGTATAGCTCTGGCTGTTCTAGAACTCACTCTGTAGACCAGGCTGGCCTCCAACTCAGATATTCACCTGCCTCTGCCTCCCAAGTGCTGGGATTAATTAAAGGCATGCGCCACCATTGCCTGGCTAAATAATTAAAAACAAACAAAAACCCAAAACCCCTCAAGGTAAAGAGATGGCATGGCTCTTTTGTTGGGAGGCAGCTTGCCATAAACTTATTTTTGTCCAAGAAACAATTTCATAGTGAATTTCATATCACCAAGGGGAACAGAATTTACATTCCTGAAAATTTCTTAATTATTCCAGAATAAAGATCAAGTATAAGAAAAATACACTACTCCTGAAGTATATGTTAATAGTTTATATAATGCTCCATCTTTACATTCAAATACTAAACCACTAAAACACAAACACACACACACACACACACACACACACACATACACATACACACACACAAATATTGGCCAGAAAGATCTGAAGATAGTGACTAGAAAGTCTGTATGGTATTCTCTCCCAACCCTGCAGGGTGTTAGAAGCCTGTAATTCCAATACTTGAAAGGCATAGGCAGGACAAAGGCTTTGTTTGAGTTTGAAGCTAGCTTACTCTATCTGCAACCTGTCTCACAACTATTTTTTTTTAAAGAACAATTAAAAAATAAAAATAAAAGATTCGTTTTTATTTTATGCATGAGCGGAGGCCAGAAGTCAGGATAGTGAATATCCCTAAACAGGAGTTCATGGCTGTGAGCCACCGTGTGGGTGATGGAACAGAACCTGGACCCTGTTAGCACGTGCTCTTAACTACTGAGCCATTTCTCCCATCACAGAAGGGTTTCTTTTCATTGTTTTGTTTAGTATTTATTTTTGAGACAGGAATCATTATTATATAGGCCAGGATGATCTCAAACTCATGATCCTCCTGCCTCACCCTCCTGAATGTTGAGATTACAGGCTTGTACCACCACCATGCTTGGCTTTAAGTGTTTTTGAAAATAAATGGGAGTAGGGCTGGAGAGATGGCTCAGCAGTTAAGAGCACTGAGTGCTCTTCCGAAGGCCCTGAATTCAAATCCCAGCAACCACATGGTGGCTCACAACCATCTATAATGAAAATAAATGGGAGCTGGGGCAGTGGTGGTGCACACCTTTAATCCCAGCACTCTGGGAGGCAGAGGCAGGTAGATTTCTGAGTTCGAGGCCAGCCTGGTCTACAGAGTGAGTTCCAGGACAGCCAGCGCTACACAGAGAAACCCTGTCTATTAAACAAACAAACAAAACAAACAAAACACAAAAAAAGAAAGCAAATGGGATGTGACAAATCTATCTGCAACATTATACATATTTGTTATCTATTGTTCTTCCTAAACCTGGAAACTCAACTTATTTGAAGGATCTATTTTTACTGATAGTTTGAAGCCAAATGTCTAGAGCCAAGACATGTAAATAGGATATAAAGATGGCCAAGTCAGAGTTCCGACATTAAAGAGAAAGAGATGGTGCCTGCAAAGATGATAATGTGGGATGGCTGTGATGCTAGCTGCATCCCTAGGAGAAAAAGAGGCTCAAAAGGAAACTTTCTGCCAGTAAGTACAACTGTTCAAGATTCTGTCCTAGACTCCTCCCTACAGCATTAGTCAGCAACATATGGAGTCAGCCAAGGAACTCCCAAGTCAGTCATTAGTCCCAGTTGGGTTCCTTTAATTCTGGATATTCTATTTCAAAAATCTTAAAGGTCTTTAGAACATATCTCAAAGTTAACGTTTGCACCTCTTTAATTGTCTTACAAGGTTGGAGAGACCCCTAAGAATTTTTCAACTACTCTTAAGCAGGATTTTCTTAGTGTAACTGTGTCACATTATTGATTTAAGTAAGATAAATCCTTGGGCTGGGCAAGATGACTCTGTGGGCAAAATCTATTTCCAGGAAAGCCTAATGACCTGAGATCCAAGTAAAACCCCAGGGTTTTAATCCCAACACTCAAGAGGCAGAAGTGGACAGATCAAATGGTGTGAGGCCAGTCTGGTCTACATAGTTCCAGGACAGACAGGGCTACATTTTAAAAAAAAGGGAAATAAAAGAAAGTGTGTGGGGTAAGATCTCCAAGAAGTCAGGTGTGATATGGCCCAAGACTTCAATCTCAGCCCTTGGAAGGCAAGGGCAGATCTGTTCAGCACCAACCTAGTCTGCATAGCAAGTTCTAGACCAACCAGGACTCCAAAAAGAAAGGAGAAAATGGACTCCACAGTGTTGTCCTGACTTTCACACACTTGTGCCTGCACTCACACAAAGGCCACTGGACGTAGTGGCTCATGTCTTTAACCATGGTCAGAAGCAGGTGGATCTGAGTGGGGAATACAGCCTGTTCTACAGTCAGTTCCCGACTAGCCAGAGCTATATAGTGAGACACTATCTCAAAATAAAAACAAAAAATTAAAAACCTTTTTTATGTATTTTGAGACAGGATCGTTCTAGGTAGTGCAGGCTGGTCTTAAACTCAGAGATCAGCCTGTCTCTGCCTTTCAGCGCTGGGATTACATATATGTGGCACTATACCCAACAAAAATAGTTTTAAAAAAGTAGTCCCGTTAGGTTATTTTGCATTAACCCCCCCCCATTTATTTTCCTTATAGACTTAGTTGTTTCCTTTCCATTTTAAAAATCATAAGCCAGCCGGGCAGTGGTGGCGCACGCCTTTAATCCCAGTGCTTGGGAGGCAGAAGCAGACAGGTTTGAGGCCAGACTGGGCTACAGAGTGAGTTCCGGGACAGCCAGGGATGTTCAGAGAAACCCTGTCTAGAAAAATCCAAAAATAAATAAATATATAATGAAAAATATAATGAAATATATTCAAAAGAATATTGAATAATTGTAATAATACAATTCTTTTGAATATATTTCATTACAATTTCAAAGTAATCATTGTACTTTGTTAATATTTGCTATTTATTTGTTCCAGTCGTATTGGGGACTAAATTTAGCCACTCACTCCAGATCCATCCTAACTTTAAATATGTCTGGATTCAAGCTGGTAATCCCAGGTATTTCAGAATTAGGAAGGTTGAAAATGGGAAGCCTACCTAAGCCACACAGTAAATTAAAGGCCAACCTATGCAACTTAATGAGACTTTACCTCAAAACTAGAAAGGGGCCAAGGAGATAGCTCTGAGGTAAAGAGCACTTACCTAGCTTAATCTGGGCCCCCAGTTCAAACCCCAGTACTACAAAAAAAAATCCCAAACACTCTTATCTGCTAAGGCAGTCTCATGCAACTAAGGGTTTCCTTATACTTGCTACAAAGCTAAGGATAACCTTGAATTCCTATCTTCCTGTCTCTACTTCTAAAGTACTGGCATTTGCTACCATTGGGAACTTGCACAGCTTCTTTTAATAAACAAATAAGGCACTGGTCAAACACAAACTTGACAGTAAAACTCTAAAGAATGTAATGAATTACATAGTTTGGCCTAATATATTTAAAAAAGGAAGTCCTACTAAGACTGGCACTCTACACTACTACATTTAGTTAGCACAATTTTATTGTGAGGGAAGGTGAGGAAGAACATTCTGGAGAATTAAAAAAGGAATGAGGTGCTGCTGGATGACTAAGAACATAGCTCAAAGGCAGAACACTTGGATAGCATGCACAAGCATCACAAAATACAAAGCTTCCTAGGATTTCAATGTGACTAGTGTGGCCTAACTAGCCAGAGACTCCTAGGCTCATTTAAGGGAGGGCATAAAGGCTGGGGAGTGTTGAAAGAGTTGCATACAATGTGGGTTGCCAAGACCTACAAACTGAAATTACACACACTAAACAACACAATCTTTCTTAGCATCAAGATGATTGAAGCAAGTCGTTGGAATACATCGTTAACCACAGCACTAGGAAGACAGAAGCAGGTGAATCTGAGTTTGAGGCCAGCCTAGTCTACAGAGTTCCAAGAACAGCCAGGGCTACACAGAGAAAATGTGTGTGTGTGTGTGTGTGTGTGTGTGTGTGTGTTTTAAAGCACCTCATTATCTTTTCTTTCTGAAAAGTGTCACCTAGATTTTTTTCCTCAAGAACCTAAGCCACACATCAGTGGCTAATTGGTAATAAAATACGTGTTAGAGTGGGCATGAAAAGGTTACTCCAGCAATTCATCAATATAAAAGACTTAAAGCCAGGATAAATACCCTGTTTAATTTCTTTTCCTGCCTATGGACGCCTTGGAATCTTAGCTTTCTTAGTTGATCTAAACTCCAAAAGAGTATTAAGTCTCTTTGATAATGTTTACTTAACGCTAAACTGAATACAGGAAGTCAGATACTAAAGAGTAGTTACATTAGGCACAGATATTTATAAACCATCTGCTGCAAGTGACCCAGGATTCAATTACAACATCAACCCTCAAATTTCATCGAACAGTCAAATTACCAGTCTAGTCAAGAATAAGTTCATTTTACCCTTCTGGCGCATTAGATCGGTTTGCACAATTCTAGAGGGGTTGAACTGTCTTAGCCTAGCCTTAGAGCATCAGGTCCTAAGTGGAGTACGAAGTTAGCGTCAAAACATTTTAAGTAGGAGGCAAACTAGCGTCGCCTATACAATCGCAACCAGCCCATATTCCCGAATTTATGAGTTTATCACATCACTTGAAATGAGAGTGAAATTAAGTTCCAGTCCCTTTGAGATTTCTGAGCGCACAAAGTCTGACTGTTATCGTTTCAAGGGGCCGAAGAGTGCGAACATAGCTGAAGAAAAACTATTTGGTGCAGAAATTCGTGTCTTTTCCGCGCACCACTGGGGGCCGCACCGGTTGGGTCCCGCGCGATGCCCTGGCGTGAGTTTGGGGGCGCAGCGGGACCCGGCGGGGGCGGCGAGCGCGCGTTCCCCCGCCCGCTCGGGCGGCGTCGAGGCGCGAGCAGCTCAGCCAGCCTTGCAGAGGGAGCTCTCGGCAGCTCAGGGGTCCCTCTGCTCGCAGCCACTGCAGCGCCGCCTGCGACACTCAGCGGCGACGGAGACCGGCAGCGGCGATGATCGGAGTAGGAGAAACTAGAGAGCACCCCAGCTGCTGGAGAAGCACACAGGGCGACCGGGTAGGTTCCGGGACCGGGTGGACTTAAAGATGGGGAGTCTGAGGCGCGCCGATCGGGACCCGGCTAAGCGGCCGACAGAGGGTTCAGAACCCCTAGGCGAAGCAAGCGCGGCAACCGAGTCTCAGAGGTCCAGCCTCGCTAAGGGGTACCCGTCGCGGGAGGGGCGGAGGGCAGAGGGCGGGCCGTGGCCCGAAGATCAGCCGGGCCAAAAGCCGGCCTCGAGGGTAGAGACAAAGGAAGGAAAATGGAGTCGCCGAGCGCGCAGGCCTCCGTCGCCACCGCCGCCAGAGGCCTACCATGTTGGGAGGAGGAAAGCTAGCGGGCGGGCGTGGAGGGGGTTGGCCAGGCCCTGGCGGCGGCGCCGGGCAATGGCGGCGGCCGCGCCGCAGCAGGGACGGTAGAGGGAGACAAACACCCCCCGGCGGCGGCGCTGGCGCCGGGCTGCAGCCAGCGCCGACCGGAGCGGCCCCATCGTGACACCTAGAGGCGGCCCGCGAAACCTCCTCCACCCCGGGCCCCCTTACCTTCGCGCCACACCCCCCGCGGCGCCCGCTCCGCCGCCGCTCCACCGCTCCGGCCACCTGGCGTCCCCGGCCAGCTCCGCGTGCCTGCACTGGCTACTGCTGTCGCCGCTGCCGCCAAAGAAGCAGCTCCGCGCACGGTTTAATCGCTCCACAGGCTCGGACACAAAATGGCGGCGGCGCGGTGCAGTGCGCCTGCGTCGGCGCTGCCGGGGCCGCGGGTGCTGATAAGGGAAGAGACGGGTGGGGGGGCCGGCCGGCGGCGAGTTGAGGGCGGGGGAGGAAAGGTGAGGGGAGGGGTTGGCGCAGGGCAGCATGGGAGGCGGCCCCGGGCGCCAACTTTCAAAAGCAGGCGCGATGGCGTCACGAGATGCGCCGCGAGTCGCGTCGACACGCCGCACGCGCCCTTCCGCGCCCTCACCCGGTCGCGCGTGGGCTTTGCTGGCGCGGAGGCGTTCTGGTTCTCGTTGGGTGGGGCTTCCTGGGCGGAGGCTTGCGGCTTCTGGGCAATCGGATCTCCGCCTAGTTGCCCTGATTCCTTAGCTCCGTCTTTCCCTCTAAGCTGGGAAGGGCGGGAGGACTACGGGGAGCTGAAGTAAGCGCGCGGGGCTGGGCCGTGGGGTCGAGGAAGCTCCGAGGTTCGGCCCTGCCCAGGCTCCTCCCCAGCTGGGTCCAACCTCCGGGGTTAGCTCTGCACCCTGTCCCGCCACCGAGTAAAATCCAGTGAGTTCCGCACGCTCTCTCACTTCTCCGACACTTATCCAGTGCTCAAGATCGACGGCTGGGGACTTGACCCAGGGGTTTTACTAGTCTTCCTCCCAAGAACAGGGCCTTATAAAACCGGATGTGAGATTAAGAGAACCAGGACAGAGTCACCTCAGTCAGGATATATAGCAGACCACAGCAGTCGTCTTTAGCTGTATTCGGCACTGTGAACGTCTAAATAACTTAAGACTGTTATTTCTATTTTGGTTCCCAGTCGGTGGTACTTAATCCCTACCCTTTACCGGGAAGACCCTATTGCCAGGTGTTCTAATAGTCTTCTCTCTCCCCTACCCCCCATAGCCTTGGAATGTGACTCAGAATTGTAGTCCCAATTCTCTTGCTTTAGCTGTTTGGGTAACAAATGCACCTGGCAGCAAGGGAAGCTGCTTCTGCTCTATTCATATCTAGCTATGCTGTGTTGTGGGAATGCTGGCCCATTCTCAACAGATGCTGTTTATTCCCCCAAAAGAATCAGAAAGTTAGGTTCAGAGGTATGTAAAATCCAAATGTTCAAATGTCAGAAACGAAAGCAGATGTGTTTAAACATCATGAGCCCATTCCACCACTGTTGTGGGGCTTTCAGTTTATGACTTGACTTAGAGGAAAAATAGAAGAGAAATTCCAAGATTAGAAAGAATAATAATAATAATGATGATAATAATAATAATAATAATAATAATGAGTAATGGAGAAGGAAGTAAACAGAAAGTCAAGTCTAGAGTGTTGAATTGTAGAATCCAAGGCCAGAAGAAGTAAGTTTGAGGCAGGAAGAGAGGTTTCTGTTTTCAGGTGCTGAAAGAGTTCTGGCACAGTTGAGCCAAAGGCTTAGCCATTGAGTTTGTTACCTTGTAGATAACTGGGAAATATAGTGGTGGCTTTAGCTTGACTCATATGGACTAACTGAAGATGTTAACCTGAGTAGAATAGGTTAAAAAGTAAACAGGAAAGTACAGAAATAGAGACAGTACATGAAGGCAACTTGAGTTTTGCTGTGGGTGGAGCAGCCATTTGGGGATTCGTGCTGAAGGATGTGGGGTCAGGGAGGAGTTTTGTTTTGTTTCCCTTTTGGTGGTAAGAATCCAATCCAAGGGCTCTGCCATCCAGCTTCATCTCAACATCTCAACTCCTGGGGATGTTTTTTGTTGTTGTTGTTGGTGGTGGTGGTGGTTTTTGGTTTTTTTGAGACAGGGTTTCTCTGTGTAGCCCTGACTGACCTGGAACTCACTCTGTAGACAAGGCTGGTCTTGAACTCAGAAATCCACCTGCCTCTGCCTCCCAAGTGCTGGGATTAAAGGTGTGTGCCACCACTGCCCGGCTTGTGGGGATGTTTTTAAAAGATGGTAGAGGTCAAGTGGTGATGGCTCACACATGTAATCTCAACACTTGGGAGGTAGAGGCAGGCAGATCACTTTAAGTTCAAAGTCAGCCTGCTTGCTCTACAGAGGGAGTTACTTACAGGACAGCCAGTGCTACACAGAAAAACCCCTCATAAAAACCAAACTAAGCTGGGCGGTGGTGGCGCACGCCTTTAATCCTAGCACTTGGGAGGCAGAGGCAGGAGGATTTCTGAGTTCGAGGCCAGCCTGGTCTACAGAGTGAGTTCCAGGACAGCCAGGGCTACACAGAGAAACCCTGTCTCGAAAAACCAGAAAAAAAAAAAAAAACCAAACTAAAAGAGATGGCATTATTCCCAAGCATTTTTATGAATCATCAGAAGTGATGTAGGGAAAGGGAAGCTTGCTTGACCTTAAGGGACTGAAATCAGTAGGAGGATGTATGGAAACCAGGAGAAATAACCTTGGAAAGGAAGGTCCCATTGATCATAAGGGTAACAAAGGTGAAGGAGTGTGCACATGTAGGAGGGAGGAAACTAAACTCTTAGTAGGACAGCCCTGCTGGGATAGGGTGCCCTACAGGCTTGTGACCATGTGTGTAAAGTTAAACCAGGTGACCCAGTATGTGCTTTTTCTCCAGTAGCATTCAGCTTTTAAAAATGGGTGTATGGGAGCTGGAGAGATGGCTCAGCGGGTTAAGAGCACTGACTGCTCTTCCGAAGGTCGTGAGTTCAAATCCCAGCAACCACATGGTAGCTCACAACCATCTGGAATAAGATCAGATGCCCTCATCTGGGGTGTCTGAAGACAGCTACAGTGTACTTACATATAATAAATAGATAAACCTTAAAAAAAAAAATGGGTGTTTGTTTTTTTGTTGTTTTGTTTTGGGTTTTTTTGTGGTTTGTCAGACAGGGTTTCTCTGTGGTCCTAGCTATCCTGGAACTCACTCTGTAGACCAGGCTGGCCTCGAACTCAGAAATCTGCCTGCCTCTGCCTCCCAAGTGCTGGGATTACAGGTGTGTGCCACCACGCCTGGCTGTATGTGTATTTTGTTTTTATTTTATCTGTATGAGTGGTTTGCCTACATGTCTGTGTCTGTGTACCATATGTATTCAGTGCCCATGGGAGGTGCATCCCTTGGAATTGGAATAAACAGAATGCGATAAATCACCATGTGGGTGCTGAACCGAGGTCCTCTGGAAGAGCAGCCAGTACTATTAACCATTAAGCCACTTTTCTAGCTTGCATTCAGCTTCTTGAATACAGACATAAAAAAGGGGATAGTTTGGTTTCTCAATATCCGGACACCAATTTTTTCACTCTTAGCCCTAGTTACTTGCCTTGTATTAAATACTGTCTTTTTAAATATGTGAGATATTTGAGACTTTTTACATATATCTCTTTTTTCCCTAGGAACTAAGTTATCACATTTATCTCTTATGTATACTTTAGGACTCAAAGATAAGAAAAAGACAGAAAAATTAGAAGACAGATGGCTGAGATGTTTGCATTTTACATTCTCTTTACTGAAGATATTGGTCCCTGGTTCACTTTGGAACTTAGATATCAGAATCAATAATAGTAGTCTGAATCATTAGCTTCTGGAATGAAGCTATAGCTCTGTGATAGAATGTTTGCCTAGCATGCCCAAGGACCTGAGTTTATCCTAGCATAAGTAAAATAAATCTATCTATCTATCTATCTATCTACCTATCTTTAAGCTTTCTTCAAGTATCTTCACCTAAGTCTTTATCTCAGATCACCTTGAGAGTAATTTATAATAATAGCTGATGTGTGGACAAATAGTGTCTTTGGAAGGAAGGAAAAAAACCCACTTCAGCTGTAGTTACTATGTATGACCTCTGAGGTAGCAGAAGCCAGGAGTAGGGTCCAAGTAACTTTAGGACTGCTTTCTGGAAAAACAAAAACAAAAAACTGATGTGGTGTTCTATCAACTGAGAAAATGCTGAAAACGCATAGGAAGGAACTAAAGGATGTTTTCTTTCTTATAGGAAATCCTGATGTGTCCTAAAAGAAAGCCAAACCAAAGAACAAGTGACTTCAGGGTAGAAAGAGACAAGCTGAGAGGGAAGACCCATATGATGAGAGACGGTTAGGATAATAAGAGCAGGGTCTGAGGAATATGGCTCAGTAGCCATATTCTCACTGCCTCACATGTTTGAGGCCCTGGATTCAATGCCCAGAACTGAACGATAAGAGCAGATTTGTTTCCTGAAGTACTAACCATAACCCCTATGCATAAAATTGATAAAGGAAGCTGGGTTTTATCTATCTATCTATTTGTTTATTTATTTGGAGTGAGCATCCTTATGTGTGGAGGTCAAAGGCCCACTTGCAGAAGTAAATTCTTTTTACCTTGTGCAGAAGTTTTTTTTTTTTTTTTTTTTTTTTTTTTTTTTTTTTTGGTTTTCTTTCGAGACAGGGTTTCTTTGTGTAGCCCTGGCTGTTCTGGAACTCACACTGTAGATCAGGCTGGCCTCGAACTCAGAAATCTACCTGCCTCTGCCTCCCAAGTGCTGGGATCAAAGCTTGTGCCACCACCACCAGGCAGAAGTAAATTTTTTATACCTTGTGAGTCCTGGGGATGGAACTTAAGTTATCAGGTTTGGTGTAAAATATCTTTACCAGCTAAGCCATCTTGCCAGCCCCTGTGTTTTATTTTTATGAATAATTGGGATTTTGGGGGGTAAATTTTGTTTTGTTTTGTGATAAGGTCTTGTTATATAGCCCTGACTGGCCTTTTAACCACTTTTTAGCCCAAGATGGCTTCAAATTGAAATTTTTTGTTTTTGTTTTTTTTTTTTTTTTTTTTTTTTTTTTTTGAGACAGGGTGTAGCTTGTCTCTGTGTAGCCCTGGCTGTCCTGGAGCTCACTCTGTAGACCAGGCTGGCCTCAAACTCAGAAATCCACCTGCCTCTGCCTCCCAAGTGCTGGGATTAAAGGCGTGTGCCACCACCGCCCAGCTCAAATTGAGTTTATAGTAATCCCTTTTATCTCTCCTCCTGGAATTACAGGCATGAGCCGGCATTCCTGACTTATAAAGGGTAGTTTTAGAATATTCTAGAATGTGATGTAGACTGGAAAAATATAGATATTTAGTATTGTTAGGGTTATCATTTAGAAAGAATAGATTATAAGGATGCCCCCTTACTTTATTACACTTTATTTAGTGTGTGTGTATGGTGAGGGTTGGGGGGATTAGAGAATAACTTACAGACATTGGTTCACTTCTGCAATGTGGATCCCAGGAATGAAACTTAAGAGTGGTCTCTTTTAGCCGGGCATGGTGGCGCATGCCTGTAATCCCAGCACTTGGGAGGCAGAGGCAGGAGGATTTCTGAGTTAGGCAAATCTGTATTGAATACCCATGCCCTTGCAGCTCACTGTCTGAGCACTGGATTCAAGAAGTGTTTGTTGCCCTTGAACTTTAAAGTTTAAATGTAAAAAATATAATGACTGTGTCTGGAGAGAGGACTCAGCAGTTAAGAGCCCCTACCGTTCATTCAGAGGACCTGGGTTGGTTCCCAGAACCCACATGGCAGATCACAACTGTAACTCCAGTGCCAGGGTATTTGACACCCTCTTCTGGCCTACGAGGGCACCAGAAATGTATGTGATAGCCATAAGTACATGCAGGCACTCACACACACACACACACACACACACACACACACACAGATTGAGAGAGAGAGAGAGAGCTTTAAAAAGGTAAGAAATGGAGTCACAGTTTAAAAAAAAGAATGTAAAGAAAAGAATCATTCTCGCAGCATCTCACTTCAGCTGCATCTGGAGTGCTGCAAAGATAGTAATAGGTGAACAAGAGCATGTAAGGACATGTGGCATAAAAGTATATAAATATATGTGAGGACAGTGGTCAGCCTGTCACGGCCACGTAGATGTGAATCTGAAACTCATAAAACATTCGGAAAGCTCTCAGTGTCCATGTGCATCAGTTGCCAAACCAACTCCTAATATTCTAAAGACATCATCTCCTGCCCAGACCCCAAGACTTTCTCCCTTACCAAAGTCTTTCTTTGGAGCCCAGTTCCTTTACCCCTCAGTTGAAAAGGTCTCTCTTTCAAGTACCGGAATCCTATGCTCAGGAGGTAGGGTTAGTTCTGGGTTTTGCTCTCTTCTGCATTTTTCAAGCACTGATTATTTAGTTTTCTGTAATGCATCACATCCATTTACAACATCCCTTAGTGACTGCCTTTCCGACGTTCTGGCCTTAGAGGTGTGCCCCACCATGCCTAACCTAGTTTTATCTTAAATTGAGGAAATGAACTAGGTGTAGTGGTGCATACCTGTCATGCCAGCACTCAGGAGGCTCAGGCAGGAGGATTTTGAGTTTGAAACCAATCTGGCCAATACTGTGAGTTGCAGGACAGGCTGGAGGTCTTGTTTCAAAAGAAACAGAAAAGAAAAAGAAGTTATTTGTTCAAAACCAGAATGAAACGCACGTGCTTCACCACACTTTTCTCAGTGTTCTTGTTCTCTTCCTGACTGCTCTGGGTCCCCCCGCCCCCTTCCTCCATTAGACCTCAGATAACATTTCTTTCATCATCTTTTCCTTATTTCGCTCCCCTTTGTATATTAGGGTTTAACCTGTGGCCTTGGTCACATTAGGCAGGTGCTTTACCAATGAGCTATATCTCTGACTCTTTTGCTTTTTATTTGAAGGCAGGATTTTATACTAAGTTGCTGGCCTTAAATTCACTCTCTAACCCAGGCTGGCCTTAACCTTTTCAGGCTCTGGAGTAGCTAATATTATAGGCCTTCGCCAGCAGGCCCAACTTCAGATATCATCTCTCCTCTCTTCCTCCCCTGCCTTCCCTTCCCATATCCCCTCCTTTCTTTCTTTGTCTCCATGTTATCCCACCTGATTTTGAAATCCTAGGCTGATTCTTCTTCCACCCCAGCCTGCTGAGTGCTAGGATTACAGCTGTTGCACTGCAGCACCTGGGTCAACATTTCTGCTTCTGCGGTAGCCCTCTGGAGACGATGCTCTCCCTCCAAAACTACCTCGTTAAGAGAAGGGAGGAGATAGCTGTGCCAAGAATCCAGCCCAGTGCCCTGCGCCTGGTAAGCATGTGCTCTTCACTGAACACGGAACCCTCACTCTCCTAATTCCATGTGATTTATTTAGGAGGGACAAAAAGATTTCTGTCCTGAAAGCAAGCTGTACACTGCTGCTTCACCTCAAAGGAAAAGCTGTCGTCAAGACTCAGCAGACTCAGCAGAAAGTACTTTTAACCTCTGAGCCATATAGAAAGGGCTTTAATGATGGACATTTCATACAACCTTGGCAGACAGATGACAGATATTTGAGGCTTTGACTCGAAAGTCGGTGAGTGTGTCAGAACCCAACATCATGCTCTAGACAGATAATGCTGAAGGGAGACAGGTGATGTGTTGAATTTTCAGCCTTTTCTCCACTAAACATATGGTACTTTCATTCTCAAAATGTTTAGATATTGCATTCTAGATGAGAGTAAACATAAGTTGAAAAATTGAATATAGGGAGCCCAGAGCTTGTAGGGATATATATTCAAAAACATTTTTGTGCTACACAGAGAAACCCTGTCTCGAAAAAAAAAAACAAAACAAAACAACAAAAAAAAAAAAAAAAAAAAAAAACCACATTTCTGTTATTGTGTTTAGAAACTGAATTCCACAGTGTAGCCCAGTCTGGCCTAGAACTCATATGAAATCCTTCTGCCTGTCTCCCAAGTGCTAGGATTACAGGTATGAGCTCTCTCTCCTGGCCTTGTAAGACATTTCTTTAAAAAAAAAAAAAATGTGGTGTGTGGGGGCGTGGCATATCTTATATTTATTTTACTTACATATATGCCTATGCCTGTGCCAGACAGTGTGGAGGTCAAAGGGTAACCGGAAGGAGCAGGTTCTTTCTTCCTACCATGTGGATTACAGGCATCCAAACTTGTGTTGCCAGGTTTGTACATCTCATGCTTTTACCCACTAAGTAATCTCAAAAGTCTAAAAGACGTTTCTTGACAAGTTTCTGTGTATCTGGCTTTAGGTACCAGGGGTCAAGGGGATATATAGCTAGGCACGGTAGCACATAGCTCTAGCCCCAGCATTCAGGAAATAGAAGCAGGAAGATGGCAGGCTCAAGATCAACTTGGGTATATAATAAAACCTTGCCTAAGACAAACCAACAAAAACAAGGAAGTGCAGGCTGATTAGAGAGTAATTGCCAGGCTCTGTGGCGACTCACTGAATTCTCAGACATCTCCTAGAACCAGGTACGTTGGTCTGATTCCATTTGTAAAAAAATAGCCGGGCGTGGTGGCACACGCCTGTAATCCCAACACTTGGGAGGCAGAGGCAAGCGGATTTCTGAGTTCAAGGCCAGCCTGGTCTGCAGAATGAGCCAGGACTACACAGAGAGAAACTCTGTCTGGAAAACCTCATATACATACATACATATATGTGTGTGTGTGTGTGTGTGTGTGTGTGTATGTATGAGGTGTATATATATATATATATATATATGTGTGTGTGTGTGTGTGTGTGTGTGTGTGAGATAAACAAATCTGTAGGTGCAGAAAATAGATTTCTAACTGTCTAGGCCTATGCAAGGCTCGTGGAATAATAGTAACAGGGAGTAATATTCTTTTGTGGGTATATTAAAAATATTGTAAAAGTTTGGCCCTTGGTTACAAAACAGAATATATCCAAAGCCATTAGGTTAGATGCTTTATTACAAATACTGGGGATTGAGCAGAGGATTTTGCCTGTTCTAGACAAACACTCTAGGAATAAGCTGCCTTCCAAGTCTGCTTGCGCTCTCTCTCTCTCTCTCTCTCTCTCTCTCTCTCTTTTGAGACAGGGTTTCTTTGTGTAGCCCTGGCTGTCCTGGAACTCACTCTGTAGACCAGGTTGGCCTCGAACTCAGAAATCCGCCTGCCTCTGCCTCCCAAGTGCTGGGATTACAGGCGTGCGCCACCACCGCCCGGCTTTTGACACTTGTTCTTGTTCTTGTATTAGTCTGGGTTCTCTAGAGTCACAAAACGTATGGGCAGTCTCTATGTAGTTAGGGAATTTGTCGATGACTTACAGTCTGTAGTCCAACTCCCCAACAGTAGTCAGCAGCAGCTGTGGATGGAAGTCCAAGGATCTTGCAGTTGCTCAGTCCCACGAGGCAAGCCGGCAAGGAAGAATGAGTCTTCCTTCTTTCAATGTCCTTATATATGTCTCCAGTAGAAGGTGTAGCCCAGATTAAAGGTGTGTGTGTATCCATGTCTTTAATCCCAGATGATCTTGAACTAGAATCCATAGCCATAATCTGGGATTAAAGGTGTATGTCTCCATGCCTTTAATCCCAGATGATCTTGAACTGGAAACCATGCTTCAAGATCTCCATGCTAAGTCCAGGTCAGAAACTTATATCTCTGAGCCTCCAGATTAGGATCATAGGTGAGCCTTCCAATTCTAGATTGTAGTCCATTCCAGATATAGTCAAGTTGACAATCAGGAATAGCCACTACAACCAGGTTGGCCTCGAACTCAGAAATCTGCCTGCCTCTGCCTCCCAAGTGCTGGGATTATAGGCGTGCGCCACCACACCCAGCTTTCTCTCTCTCTCTCTCTCTCTCTCTCTCTCTCTCTTTTAACTTTGACACTTGTTCTTGCTAAGTTATCCAGGATGGCCTCCTTCATAGCCCAAGCAGTCTTTGAATTTGCAGCACTTTTGCCTCAGCCCCCTCAAGGAGCTGGCATTAGACCTTGGTACCATCAGTGTAATTGAATTGTAGGCTTTACTGTTTAATTTTAAAAATTTGGTGGATTCTTTTATTTTGTTTGAAACAGGGTCTCAATATGTAGCTGACTGTCCTAGAACTCACTTATGTAGACAAGGCTGTCCTTGAACTCACAGAGATCTGCCTGCTTCTGCCTCACAAGTGCTAAGATTAAAGGTGCATGCACCATACCTAGCTAAAAAATTGTTTTGTGGGGCTGGAGAGATGGTTCAGTGATCAACAGCACTGACTGCTCTTCCAGAGGTCTTGAGTTCAATTCCCAGAACCCACATGATGGCTTGGAACCATCTGTAATGGGATCTGATGCCCTCCTCTGGTGTGTCTGAAGATAGTGACAATGTACTCACATAAAATAAACATTAACAAAATATTTTGGGACAGAATCAAGTAGTCTAAGTTGGCCTTAAACTTTCTGTGTAGCTGAGGATGTCTTTGAACTCCTGATCCTCCTGCCTTAGCCTCTCAAGAGCTATGATTATAAGCTTTATCACTGTGTCTAGTAGATTGTACACTTTAAGCTGTTGAACCACATAGTATGTGGGTTGCCAATAAAGCATTGTTTAAGGAGGGGGTTGGGTGGGAACTGAGAGCTTAGCGGTAGAGCACTTGGCTAGTAAACCCTGGGTTCCATACACAGCACTTAAACAAAGACGCCTTTGGGCTGGAGAGATGGTTCAGTGGTTAAGAGCACTGACTGCTCTTCCAGAGGTCCTGAGTTCAAATCCCAGCAACCACATGGTGGCTCACAACCATCTGTAATGGGATCTAACACCCTCTTCTGGAGTGTTTGAAGACAGATACAGTGTACTTACATATAATAAATAAATCTTTAAAAAAAAAAAAAAAAGACGCCTTTAATCCCAGCACTCAGGAGGTACAGGCAGGCGGATCTCTATGAGCTCGAGGCCAGCCTGGTCTAGACAAAATGAAAAGACTAAAATACTCCTATGGGTCATCCTCAGACTTGTGTGGTGCCAGCTGCTTTTAGTAGACTCATCAGGATAATTATGCATACACCAGAGGTAATTATGCATACACCAGAGGTTACAAAGGAAATAAGCAATTGCAGTGAGGTGTGATTAATACATTAGAGGGGAAGTATAGCCCAAGACAGGCCTCAAAATCACTGTGTTACTCAGGCTGGTTCTGAATCACAGCAATCCTCTTATTACAAGCATTTGCTGATATAACCCAGGGAAGGTACAACTCCTAAAGAAAAGTATGTCTAAGTTAGAAGGTTTTTAGGGGGTTGGTTTGAGCAAGGCTATGTAAGGGTGAAAATAATAGACCACAGAAGGAGTGGTTCCAGGCTCAGGTATAGACAAGCCCTGCAGATAGCTCAGTGAAGCTCCAGGGCAGAGCAAGTAGTTACAGTAGAGATGAGGATCCAGCCTGGAATAGATCCAAAGGGCTTTGTGAGCTAGGCTGAGAGTGCTGGCTTTTCTCTGTAAAGGAAAGGCTTGTAGTGGTAGATATGAGTTTTAGAGATCTTTCTGCATCATGGAGAATAGATAGGTCCAAGAAGTGCAAAGAGTAGACTTTGGGCTGTTGAATTTGAAATGCTTTGGATGTTCAAAAGGAAATATTCAGTCTGTAGTTGGAGTCACAGAAATGAAGTACAGTTCGCCGGGCGTGGTGGCACACGCCTGTAATCCCAGCACTTGGGAGGCAGAGGCAGGCGAATTTCTGAGTTCGAGGCCAGCCTGGTCTACAGAGTGAGTGCCAGGACAGCCAGGACTACACAGAGAAACCCTGTCTCAAAAAAAAAAAAAAAAGAAAAAGAAATGAAGTACAAACTGAGTCACTGACATTAGCCTCAGCATATGGATGGGAGTCATGGGTTTCAAGAGTAGAACTCTCGTGGTATTTAAGGGGTGCCTGGGGAGGACGAAGAGGTCAGAGAAGTTAGGTACAGATTGTTATTAGCTATAGTAAAGCAGCTGCTTAGCTATTCTAAGGCAGTGTTTACTGTTTGTCCACATGCCTGGAGTACATCATAAGTTCAGAGGCAACTGGTCCTTGAATTTTAGCATCAACTTTAGACTAATGGCTGTCACTGCAGACCATTGACAGCCTAATTTTCTTTTCTCTTCTCTTCTCTTCTCTTCTCTTCTCTTCTCTTCTCTTCTCTTCTCTCTTTCTTTCTTTCTTTCTTTTTTTTTTTTTTTTTTCCCGAGACAGGGTTTCTCTGTATAGCCCTGGCTGTCCTGGAACTCTGTAGACCAGGCTGGCCTCAAACTCAGAAATCCGCCTGCCTCTGCCTCCCAAGTGCTGAGATTACAGGCATGCGCCACCACCGCCCGGCTCCGAGAGCCTTTTTTATTAAATTTGTATGTGTGAGCATTTTGGCTGCATGTATGTATGTGCCTTTAGATAGTTGTGATATTGGGAACTGAACCCAGGTCCTTTGCAAGAACAGTAAGTGCTCTTAACTGCTGAGCTATCTCTCCAGTCCCCAAGAGCCTTCTGTCCATGGAGGATGGGCAGTCTGAATAGTACATGTCTCTCGGAGGGGATGGAGAGAAAGCAGAGAACATCTCATGTGCTTGGTACTCAGCAAGTTGTGCCCACATACCAGACTCAGGAAGGCACCCCCGCTCTGTGGGGGAGACAAAGAAGCGGCCTTCTCCATGTGCCAGCCCATCTGCTTCCTTGCCTTCATAAACATACTTTTTCTTCTTTTTGGTCACTGCAGCTTTGAATTCTTGAGAAAGAAGAGTGTGAAACAAGAAGAAAAGATAAGGTTGGAAGAGGGCAAGAGGAAAGAGGGTGGAATGGAAGGAAACCCTTGCGGCCAACACAATAAACCGTGTCCGGAGCCACCTCAGCCTAGCCTCTTCTCTTTTTTTGCAGTGTGCACGTGTCAATTTCCTCCATGCAGAACTCTGAAGATGGTGGCCAGGACGTGGCTGTGACCTGGGTGGCTTTAAATGCCGAGACTGTCATAGGCCTTGGAAGCCCATTTCCATTTGCCCCCTGTAGGTACGGACTTCCCTCGCCTTGATACCTGTGACTCTTGATAATATCATGAATCTCCCACTTCCTGGGGCAGCAGGCTCCCAACAGTCCTGAATCTGAGCTGGAAGAACAAATATCTCCCCAGCAGGGTGAGAAGTAAGGGGCAGCTCTCTGAGCCCTTTGTATGCCTTCCACAGTGACAGACCTGCTCTTGGGCCGAGATACCGGCCAGCCTGACTTCTGGTCATGAATTGAGAAGAGAGCTCAAGTGGTTGGTTGTCCTGTGGTTGATCTACGCTGCTCCAAGCCCAGAAGTCTTGACGGGCAAAGACCTGAGGCTCTTTCCCTGACCCTGACAGATCCTCACCTGGCTGTGCTCAAATTCTAGCTCCTGTCCACCCTGTTCCCAACACTTCTCAGCTGGGACAGAAGCCCCGGCTCTGGCCTTAGGACCTTCCTTGTAGAAGACAGAGGGGTCCTGATCTTTCAGTGTTGAAGAGCAAGATGTTCGGTGACAGCCAGAATTGACCTCATTTTCCCACTCTGTCTTTTCTTGCCGGGCACTGTCCTGTGATGATGTTCTGGTCTGTCACTGCCTTCACTTTCCTGCTCAGCCAGGGTTTGACTCTTTTCCACCATTCTGAACATTCCTGTCCCACCAGTGGGCCTCCTTTCTCACTTCAGACCAACAGGGATTCTCCTGAAGGTTCTGGGACTGCTCCGAACTGACCAGCTATACGCGCTGGTGTGTCACCTAATTATTTTTATCCTCCCCATTTTACTCCAGCTGACCATCCAAAAGCTGAATTGCCCTATGCTGCCCTGCTATGTCTGTATATAAGGGCTGTCCGCTGGCCCTCTCCTCCCCCCTCCCCCCCCCCAGACTATAGTGAACGGCCAGCATCCACTCACAGGTGTTTCCTGTTGCCGTTTCTTTTGCTCAGCATGGCCTCCCCAGCAGGTGGTGAGGGCGCAGGCAAAAACCTCTTCACAGCAGTTCTAAAGCACTGGGGTAAGGTTCCCCAGGGATCTGGGTCACCCCACCCCCCACCCCCCACCCTATCTAGGCAACTGTTGACACCTAATTGGCTCTTCATGAGTGCTCCCCATGACAGCTTTGTGCTCACAACGTCTTACTGCTGTGCTATCACCTTAAGTATTGGGACACCAGAATGAGTTCAAGCTAGGGAGGCCTTACTCACGTCCAATCTCCTGGGTAATAGACATTGTGGTAGGAGAATGGAAGGTCCATTTTTCTAGCCATGGGTGTGGAACTCCCTCAGTACCTTCTTGGCAAAGTCCTGCCATCCCACCCTCAAGTCCCCACCTCCATCCCCCCCACCCCCATCCCCCAAGGTCTCCTAACGTGGGTTAACAAACTCCTGGAGTCGGGGAAGCCCTGCCTTGTGAGTCCTACTTCCTCACCACAGGTCTGCTGGCTGTTGGGGACACAGAGTTCACAGGTTTGTTATTACAGGGAAGGAGGTGCCTCAGGGAGGGAAAGACCTTGCAGTCTTGGTTCACAGAGCAGCCATCCGGGTTTCCCAGGCTCAGGCTCCTCCCTCAGCAAGGGTTTCACCCCTCTCCCTACAACCTAAAGTTGCTTCTTGAGGCCCACTGCAGGAAGCTGCCTGGTTTTAAGGGTGCCTATAGAAGCCTACCTCCCACTGATGCAGTTCTACTGCCCCCTGGTGGCAACAGCTCGGGCACCGCTTGCGGCTTACTCTGCTCTAGCCACCGCTGCTCTAGAATAGTTAGGGCCTTCTCGGCCGCTGCAGAGCGGAGATCCACTCGGGCTACAGTTCCCAGGCTCAGCTGCAGGCTCGGCCTGTTCAGTGCGAGTTCCCTTCGGTGTCTCTTCTCCAAGCCCAACCCTGGACTCTGGGCTTTCTTCCACCAGGATTTCCAGGGCAAGTGGAACCGCTCATGCGGTTGTCGCAGCTGGGGTGTGGACACACCAGCGCCAGGAAGAGCACATCAGAAGGTGTGGGGGCAGAGGCTCGGGAGTTCACCAAGCCGTGTAGGAAACACATTTGGCTTTTTTATTTTCTGTAAAACTCTGTAAATAAAATACAAAACCAAGGGATGCGGTGCGGCAGAGCAAGATGACCAGATGTCCAGGCCTCTGACACGGTCTGTGGCCAAGACTATCAGACCCACGGCTGGGAGGCTCTTCATCATTTCAGGCAGCCTGCCAACCCCAGCGGTAACAAAAGAATATATTAGATTTTCATGGATAGGAATTTGTGGGGAGAGGTGACTGGAACCAGCCCTCACCCTCCCTGCCAGTGCCTGGTGAGCCCTGAAGACGAGGGAAGGGACACTGGGAGCCGGGACTCGGGGCTCAGAAGGCCGTGCTGGCCATGCTGCTGGGTCCGAAGATGCAGGGCAGAGCATCCAGGGCCTCCTCCAGCTGTCGATGAGCAGACTGCCCCTCCTCCCCTGTAATGTGCAAAGAAACGGTCAAGAGCGGCCCTGGCATCTTCCACGCCTCCCCATCCCTGGCATTACCTTACCCTACCCTACTCCCAATAGCCAAGATGCTCCCAAATCCCTTTCCCTTGTGTCTCCCCCTCCCCAGCCTCACCGCACTGCTGCAGGCTCTGCCGGGCGGCTTCCCTCACAGCTTCTGTGTCTGTTTGGCACAAGTACACCAGGGGCTCAATGCCCTCAGGAGCCTAGCAGCAAACAAAATATTGAGGCAAGGTTCAGTGTAACAAGTGGAAGAAACAGGCCTGGCGTGAAGGTGTTAGGCAGGTCGGCAGGGAATCACCTTGATGCAGCCCAAAGCCAGGCATCCAGCCACTCGCGTCTGCACATCCTCATCCTCAAGCTGGTCCAGGAAGCACAACAGAGCCTGGGGAAGGGTGGGATGGCAGGTTTAGACACTCGGAGCCCTCCAGCCTAACCCTACCTACAGGAAAATCCTGCCAATCTCACCCTTTCCCGGAAGGCAGGACCAAGTGACAGGCTCCGAAGCTGAGTACTGACGGCGGCCATGACTTTGCTGTTGCCGTGGACCAGCAGGGAGCTCAGGGCCCGAAGCCCGTCCTTGCGCAGGCGTCCCTCCGGCGCCAGCCTCAGAGCTTTCAGCACCACAGCCTGGTCGTCCGAGTTCAGGTTCTGCACCAGTAACACTAAAAGAAGCGGTGGGGGAGGGGCGCCTTGTTCCCATCGTTCATCATTCACACCCTCAGGACCACCCACGGGGCCAGCATGCCGGTGGCCAGGGCCACTGCCTCACCCTCCTCTGCAGTCTCGGTCACATAGGCATCCATGGAGGGGCTGTCCAAGGCTTCTACGTAACTCCAGAACTGGAAGACGGTGAACTGCTGTCCGTGGCCTGGCTGGGGCCTCCTGGGCAGCTTCTGCCCCAGTGCATCTTCCAGGAACTTCAGACACACTGCAGAAGACAGACAGTGCCACAGCCTGAGCTGGAACAGACCCAGGCTCCTAAGGGGGAAAAGAACGCCCCCGTCCTAGCTCACGCCCAGGGACTCCTTGTCCACACTCAGAGAAGGACAGGCCTTCAGTGCTCAACTTGTCAGTCAGTATGGGCTGACGAGGACTTCCCTAAAGGGGCTGAGATGGAAGGAAGGGGCAGGCAGGCAGCCCACTCACTCACCAGCCTCGGCCAAGCCTGGCTGGCGCAGGGAAAGGCGGGCGCCGTACTGGCTGCAGAAAGTGATGAACACCTGCTCCACGGGGCAGATGAAGGGGCTCAGTCCCTCTGTACACTGGTCCCAAAAGGTCAGGAAGCCGGGCCGAGAGGCAGAGAACTGTACCACTGTGAAGGGTGAGGAAAACCATGCGCAACAGAGCAAACCCGATGGGGGCGCAGGCATGTAGATAGGGGTAGGTTGGGTGTGAACCACAGGCCCAAGAGGCCTTTACCTTCCTGGGCAGACGTGGCAGAGCTCCCCCAATGCTTGCTGTGCTCACACACTTCCTGGAGCACACGTGTTTCCCTCAGCAGCCGTTCCAGGGCCCATGCCTCCTGGCAGCGCAGGGGCCCAAATGTGCCCAGTTTCTAGAGGACAAGGGTTGGCTTCATGGCAAGGGTTGAGGAGGATGGGGTCAGGGGACTACAGGTCCCAGCATGCATTGGGAGAGGCCGAAGTAGGAGGAGAATAAGAGGTATTACATTCAATAGGCACCAAATGCCAGGACCCTGGGGCATTGCAATATAGAACTGAAAGGTGTAGAGGGTTGGATTGGAGTTCAGGGCTCCTTGGGGTACGTGGCTGGGGAGGCGGGTGTGTGGTATTATCCCCTCACCAGCAGGAGGCGGCTGCAGTGGTACAGGTGCTGGACCAAGGTAGCATCCAGGGCTGAGCACCCTGTGCTTAGAGACTGGGCATTTGAGTCTAGTCTGTCCTCTGCCACAACCTCTGGGCTGCTTGTGGGCCTGAGAGAAAAAAATGGAGTCAAGCCCCACCCCCACCCCCAAGAGCACCACATCACCTTCTGATCATCAGAGTTTATTTTTATTAAGCTCCTCCCACCCAGAATGGAAGAACAACATGAAGACACAGACAGTAGGTAAGTTCACAGAGGACTTAGGGGAGAATGAGGCTGTAACCAGCGATGAGTAAGACGGGTATTGTTTTTGGTTTTGGTTTTTTCGAGACAGGGTTTCTCTGTATAGCCCTGGCTGTCCTGGAACTCACTCTGTAGACCAGGCTGGCCTCGAACTCAGAAATCCGCCTGCCTCTGCCTCCCAGAGTGCTGGGATTACAGGCGTGTGCCACCACCACCCGGCTAGGACGGGTCTTTATAGTTGGTCTGCTTTTTGCCACCACTGCTAAGACCAAAGGGGCTGCTGGGCCCGTGATGGGCGCCAGTAGGATTGCAGCCGGGATGGTCTATGAAACATGGGCTGCGGAAACCTAGGAAGTCGTAAATGGAGGAGGGCCCGGGTGCGACTCTCAAATCTGAGTCGGTAAGATCTGTTCCAGGAATGAGAGCCGAATGGCCGGGGTCTCCTGGAGAGCCGGGGTCTCGATGGAGGGGGCTGACGCTGGGGGACACAGGGGACACGGGGAGGTGCAGAAAGAGCTCCTTCACAGGGTGGGTCCAAGGTGAGGTCAAGGGAAAGGAGAGAGGCAGGAGGCTTGCAAGCTGCCGGGGACGTGCAGGGGAGGCAGACACTGCTGAGATGAGCAGGGTGGCGAGAGACACTGGGACAGACGAAGTTGGAAACACGGGCATCAAAGACACATGAGGCATGCACGGAAAAACACAGCCACACTGCCACAAGCCCGTCCTCATGGGTTCCACCTGGCCCACCTGGCCACTTCCCATCTTGCCTTTCTCCCCACCCACCTGCTGCTCTGCCTAACACTGCTTTACCTCTTCCCCTTCACCTCTCCCTCCCCTCCCCCTCAAGCTCCCAGCCTTGCCTTGCCTGGCCGCCTCACCTGTCACCAGGACCATCGTTGTCTTCATCTTCATCATCGTTAAGGAAGCTGAAGCTCTCCAGGGCATGCTCCACAGTGATGCTAAGACTGGAGGCCCGGCTCCGAGTCAGGCCTTGTCTCTGCTGGGATTGTAAAGATGGTCAGAGCTACTGCTGCTGTCTGTGGACTGTCCCGGTGCGGCCTCAGCCCGGCCCAGCCCAGCCTCCTTACCATGAGCAGACTCTCCAGCCGAGTCACCTCCTGCTCCAGGCCCTGCAACTCAGGGAACTGACCCCGATAGTCGTCCAGGGCAGCCATGAGGGTCCCGAGAGCCTCTTCGAGCCTTCGGTCCCCAGTTCCCCCAGTTGCTTCAGGGGCTGGGGTTTGAGCAGCTGCGGCCAGGCTACATTCTGAATGTTGGGGTTCAGGGGCAATGGATGAGGGAGAGGGACTTGGGCTCTTAGGGATTGGTTCTGGGGAATCGGTGGCAGGGCTTGTCTGGGGTTTTGAACCAGAGGAAGAAAGACTCTGATAAGAGGTGCAGGATGCTGTGGGGTCCACTTTCGTGCAGGGAGCGGAGGCTGGGTGAGGACAGGGCAGAGGTTCAGTGCCAGGCCCGGTGGATTCTGCAGAGGAGCTGGAGAGTATAGCAATGTCTATAGGAGAGGGGCTTTCAGTTGTAGAAATGGGACTTGTAGTGGTCTGGACTGGGCCCACAGCACTGGTGGCATGAGTTGACATCTTGGCTTCTTGAGTAGGGCTAGTGGTACTGTGGCTGGGGCTTGAAGTAGCACTGGAGGGGCTTGGGGTAGTGCTGGAGGTGGGACTTACAGTGTTCTGTGTAGGGCTTACAGTAGTGTGGGTGAGGCTTATAGCAGTATGGGTGGGGCTTGGGGTAGTGTGAGCAGAACGTGTGGTAGCCTGGACTGAGTCTATAAGATCGGGGATAGAGCCTGTAGAAGTGAGGGGAGAGGGCATGGGTTTGTGGGTAGAACCTACGGTGGTGGAAGTGACGCTTGGAACACTGTTGAGAGGGCTCACTGCACTATATGTAGAGCTTGCAGTAGTATGTATGACGCTTGGCAACTCAGATGGGCCAGAGTCTGTGGCTTTGTGCACTAAGTCTAGCTGTGCAGATGTGGGGGCAGGGCCAGTTGTGCTGAGGGCGGGCCTTGTGGCAGAGTGGCCATTGTCGGCAACAGGAGGAACACTGCTGACACGCTCCACATGGGTGGAATCTGGATACACAAGCGGGCTAGGCCCTGGGGTTGGGCTTTTCGAGTCCACAGCCTCCACGGCCTCAGTCAGGGCAGCATCCACGCTGGCCTCGCTGATGTGGCTGAGAGTCCGGCTGTAAGGGGCGTGCCCATTGACCAGGCCCGCGGTCACAGCCGGCTCTTCATCCAGGGAACCAGACGTGAGGCTCTCCGGCCTTCGGAAGGCAACGTGGACAGGCAGGGGCTCAGGCTGTTGCACCAGAGGCTTGGGAGTTGATGAGTGTCGAGCGGTGCCCGAGAGCTGCGGGCTGGATGAATCATCTGACGATTCAGAGGACAGGGACCATGCTGTCCCATTCTCTAGCTCCTCCTGTCGCCGTAACATGTTCTAAGAGAAAAAGAAGTACACTTGAGGGTCATACCAAAAAAGACCCGGGGAGACGGTAAGATCTGGGGCCTGCACTTTGACTCACATAGAAGGCTTGTTCCCGAAGCGAGGGTGTGTCTGGGGGGCTCTGGCTATAGGTGGAAAATCGCTTGGTGACCGTGGAAGCTTTGTTAACTGTAGAAGCAGCTGAGGGCTGGTCATCCTTGTCAAAGGGACTGTGAAGGGGAAAGGGACGTTAGCGCTGCTACAGCCTTCCTTTGCCCCGCCCTAAGCCCTTCATTTCTACCGACCTCCAGATGACTTCTAGGCTGAGCTTGATTGTGCCAAGGTCATTGATATCCACAGCCACAGCCTGGGGCAGGGCGGCAAACAGGTCCTTGGTCTCACAGGAGACACTGCCCACGACCACGTGGTTAGCCAGTCCCTTTAGTTCTATCACCTGCAGCCAAGAGTGAATGGAGAGGTCACACAAGTGTAGGGGCTTCAGGGCATTCAGAAATCCGAATTTGCATAGAACTTATAAGATAGTCACAGGGTGGTGAGGCCATGCAGGTCACTTGAGGAGAAGAGTTCTAGGGACCATGAGGCCATGGAGGCAATCTAGGAGCAAGAGTACCACAGAAGTCCAAGTTGGTTTGCTCACTGGAATTAGAGGTTCACAGCCTCATGGGAGTTCAGGAAACCAAATAATCCACGAGGTCAGAATATCGTCAGGTCTCAGTATCATGAGGTACAGGAGTTACAAAGTTGTTTTCAAGGCCCACAGAAAGGGCTATGGGAGCTAAAGAGGTCATGGAGTCACATTTACAGTGTCACAGAGCTCTAGGGGACCACAGGAATGAGAGATTGTCCCGAGGAATTCACAGGATGGGGGGGGGGGTTTCACAGGAACAAGCTGTCTTATGGATCTGGTCTGAGAAATCACCTTGATAGAGAGGAATTCTGTGAGTAGAGGAAGAAAGACCGTCTCCTCGCTGTCCCACACCTGCTTCCCACTGCTCTCTATCCGGCCTCGCAACTTCCAGCGCTGACGGCCATATTTCATGCAGATCTGGGGAAACAGGCAGGATGAAGCAGCCCCTCGGGACCATAACCCCCTAAGCTCCCAGCCCAGCTTTCTCCTCAGTCTCATACCTCATATTGATCGCCCACACACAGCCTGGCGAAGCCAGCCAGCCCTGGGCACAGAAGGAGAAGTATGAGCTATGCTGTGAGCTTTAAGCACCCCCACTCCTGCCTCTCTTCTGCCTCTACAACTCGGTACCTTTCATCCGGAGATGAAACTCGCCCAGCTGTGCCTCCAGCTCGTTCTCCAGAAGACACATGCTCTGGGAAGAGGGGGTGGGGGCGGGGATAAGAATGTGAGGGGACAAAGAACTAATCTTCTCCCACCAGCCCACACCTTGTGACTCTGCCACAGTGCTCCACATCTCTCACCTCTGTATACTCTCGATGGCCTCGAGTGGCCTCGGCCAAGCTGTCTCGGGCCTCTCGACTCCCCGGGGACCCAGTACTATAGGCGCGGACCATGTTGTAGGCGCCATCCCTGAGACGCCGCTGGACACAGTATGCTTCATAGAGCTCGTCAATCTGGAAAGGTGACAACAGGGTAGCAGGAGGGGACTCACCCCTGAGAAGCACTGGAGTTGTCCGAGGTGGACCTTCCCCTTTCGCCATGATCTCCTCCCACTCCCCGCGCAGCATGCTGCACAAGTACCTTACTGGCGTGGAATTCCAGTCGTCGAAGAAAGCGTTCGATGGACTTGACTTGCTAAGGGAGAGTTGAGTCAGAAAGAGCCTAAGTCTCAGGGTTCTTCCCTGAGCCAGCTCCCTTCCCACACTGTCCTACATGCACACACTTACCTTGTCCAAGTCATACAGGAAGCCCTACAGAGGGAAATAAGAACGGATGCTTAGAGAGCAATGAGGAGGACCCCAGGGAGGGAACCGCCCGTCCAGCTGTTCTTCAGTAGTTAACAGAAATGTTTCCTCCTTTGACGCTCCTCTTCCCAGGAAGAAGGAAGCACCCTGGCCCTCGCCTGTGCACCACCATATAATCTCTTACTGTCCTGCGTAAGGCCTGAACTCTCCCACTGGAAACTTTTGTAAGATACTATGTCTCAAGCAGCAGATACACTCCAAGGAAGTTAGGATAGATACACCTACCAACCAGCTCACCTCAGAACACAGCCCAAGCCGGGGCGGTGGTGGCACACGCCTGTAATCCTAGCACTCTGGGAGGCAGAGGCAGGTGGATTTCTGAGTTCGAGGCCAGCCTGGTCTACAGAGTTCCAGGACAGCCAGGGCTACACAGAGAAACCCTGTCTCGAAAAAACCAAATCCAACAAACAAACAAACAAAAAGAACACAGCCCAGTATCACACAAGGTGGTTTTGCTCGGCCCCTACACTGTAAGAGACGAGGGTTGGTCTAGGGCGTCCCTTATCGGTACTCACTAGGCGGGAATTCCTCTTGGACTCCTTTATCTGGCGCTGGAGCTTCTCTTGCTCCTGCTGATGCACTTCCAAGTAGGCCCTGGGGGGAGGCAATGACAAGAGTCAACTTATCCAGCCTCGAGTTGACAGGGTGCTCGTGGTTAAGAAAAGGGTGCAAGGCTAGGGAAGATTAAAACTTGCAGAGAGAAACCTATGTGGAATCCTTGGACATTGCGTAAAAGAGAAGACTGCTTACGTCAGTCCCCGCTTAAGAGCAGCGTACACCAGGTCCAGCCTCTCCGGCTGTGGCACCTTGGGGGCTGGGTGGGCCACAGAAAACATCCTTGACACTCGGGAGAGCACTAGAGGCTTCCGTGGGGGCCCCGGTGGGCTGAAGACGGTGAAGTTCCTGAAGAAGAGACTGCCTTTAGAAAGGGGTCAGCAAGAATCCCCCAAACCCTCGCTACCCCAGTCCCAACCCCATCTAACACTCTCAACCCCATTAAAACCCTTGCCGCGTACCTGGGCCCGCGCTCGTGGCTGCCGAGGACGCCTGCGAAGGACTGGCTCCTACTGACCCGGGCGCTGAGCAGGCGGCGCTGCGGCCGCACCGACAGGGACATCATGGAATGAGTTCGCGCGGGGCTCCCTGGGGGTGGCGGGGGTGTGTGTCCAGCACCAATCGGGTCCCTGAAGCCCCTTTCCCGTGACTGGGTCCCAGGGCTGGAGCAAGCCCTCCCTGGTCGCCAGGTACAGCTGAGCTGCCCCAGTGGGTTCCAGCCTCGGCAATCTTAGCCTCATTGGCCCCCGCGCTAATGACAGGGCAGTGGCAGGAGACTCGGCCTCGGACTCAGCGTGGCCTCCGCCGGCCCCTACTTCCTGCGGAGGTGCGGGCTCCGCCTGTCGCGGGGCAGGAAGGGGGGTCTCGCGGGGACCCTCCTCCCGCTGGGAAGGAGCAGGAAAGGGGCGGGGCGCGCAAAGAATGTGCGGAAGCGCCTGTTTACCCGGGGGCGGGGCGGCATCCCCAGCCCTTCCCCTGACCGCCCTCCTCCCTCCGTGGACAGAGAGGTCGGGTACCACCACCCCGGGAGGCCGTGGGAGGTCATGGGGCGGGGCACGCATTCGGATCTCAGTAGAACTGAGAGACAGTCCAGGCCGGTGCAGGTTTGGCTCGCGTAACCCACTGCCCAGTGTAAACACTGCCCCCAACTCAGGCCGACTCCTAGGCGCCTCGACGCCAGCGTCTTCCCGGCTGCGCCCGGGGATTCCCGAGATTGGGGGTGCCGAGAGAGAAGTACTGCGCCTCCTCCACTTTTCTATAAACCTGACTTGGAAATTGAGTTATGGACGCACGGTTCCCCTGTCCTTGGAGGGAGGGAGTCCACGGCCGAACCCCCACCCCAACCTAGTCCCAACGAAACACGCACTCTAAGCCCCCAGAATCACGTCTACATCCCGTATGGCCATCTCTGGAGCCTTCGCAGCTCCAAGTCAAGTCCTACCTCTCTTTTTGGAGTTCATAGTAAGTTCCGGATGGTCCCCGACTCACGTTCACTCACTGTGTCCCGCTGGCCCGGGGCTTTTTGGTACGAGCCCCGTTGGGCTCCAAGCTCACAGCCAGCCGCTCTGGCCCCGGTTTCTGGCTGCTCTGGGAGCCTCTCGCCCGCCCAGTTCCTGCCTCCTGACTCAGCCCGCTGGGATGGGCGGGACTGGTCTCCCGGACTAAGGGGGCACTGGACCTCAGTCTGCTTAGCCTCTGCCAGGGGTTACTAGGGGCTTCCCTCAGCAGTGGGCTGACACAGAGCTTGTGGCTAGGGACGGCTGTGAAGGGAGTTAAACACCAAAATGAATATGGAAGGACAGAATGAAGAGACTGTGGGATTCTGTTAGAAAGGTGTGCAAAGGGGTTGAAGAGATGGCTCAGCGGTTAAGAGTGCTAGCTCCTTGTCCAGAGGATCCAGGTTCAATTCCCAGCACCCACAAGGCAGCTCGCAACTAAACTCTGTAACTCCAATTCCAGGGGATGTGACATCCTCACACAGACATACACAGGCAAATAAATAAATAAATAAATAAATAAATGAATATGTGCCTGCTGAGCTAGACTAGGTTCTATATGTGAAGCAGGAGAGTAGGAAGCTGGACCAAGGGTAAAGGAGGATCAGGTCCTATTACCCAGCCAGGGTTTGGAGAGTTTTCTTCTACCCATGGCTCTCCGGTCAAGTCCTGAATTCCCTTGCACTGGCTTTCTTGATCCCAACATGTCTTACGTGAGCATCCAGCATGAACTGTGTGTTCTGTCGACTGCCTACCTAACCCTTTTTGTATCTCTCAGCTCCCTTACCCAACACCCTAGCCTGATCATCCGCTCTGGAATGCCCTTTTCCTAAACCACAGCCTCACTGTCCTGTAATCTCTCCATCACAGCTACCTGTGCTGTTACCTGAGACCACTGGTGTCCCCTGGGCGCACAACTCATTTATTCAGCTACCCACTGAATGACAAGCACGTGCCAATCACCGGAGACGCAGCCCAGAAATTCCCAGACCCGGCTGTGCGCACAGATCACCGCCACCGCCTCTGCTCGCTCGCCCTTCCAGCTCCCTCCCACCTTCCTTCCCTACCTTCTCCGCACATCCTACACCCGCGGCCAGTCTCCTATCTCTTGCCTGTGTTAGCATCCTCAGCGCGCGCGCGCGCGCGCGCTCCACGCTTCTGTCTTCCCTGGCAGAAACTAATCCCGGCAAACCACCTCCCTGTCCTCACAGCTCCCACACTCAGCCTGGATCGAGCCCAGAGGTCTTGGCACAGCGGCCTGGCTGGAATCACCGTGCTAGCCTCAACCACAGATGGTTCTCACTTCCTACCTGGTAAATTACCCGGTATGGCTCTAGTCTTTTTTTCCTCCCTCCTCAAAGAAGATGGATACCTCAGACTTTTCTATTTCGCTCACCAGTAAAATTCAAGTCACTCTCACATCAAAACTGACCACTATCCAAATGCCCACTGATAATTACAGAATCACTGTTTGACGAAAAGTATGAGAAATAAATACATGCAGTACTATGGGTAAACATTACAGGTATATCCAGCGACAGACACAATACACAAGTAAGGGGACATTATCCCCTTGAAAATGATGTTCTAAAACAAGTGTAAGGGCTGGAGAGATGGCTCAGCAGTTAAGAGCACAGAATGCTCTCCCAGAGGTCCTGAGTTCAATTCCCAGCAACCACATGGTGGCTCACAACCATCTGTAATGAGATCTGACGCCCTCTTCTGGTGTGTCTGAAGACAGCTACAGTGTATTCACATACATAAATTAAAAATAAATCTTTAAAAAAAAAGTGTGAAAATGTCTGGGCATGGGGACCGATCCCTGTCTTCTCATCACTCAGAAGGCAGAGGCAGGAGGATCTGATGTTCATGGCTAGCCTAGGTTAGCCTAGGCTACATAAAAAAGCCTGTCTCGAAAACAAAAACAGAACAAAAAGGACACAAAACTAACTTATGATGGCAGAGGTTAGATTAGTAATTGTCTCCTGGTTGGTTTCTTCCAACTTGACACAAGCCTAGACATATTTGGGAAGAGAATCTTACCTAAGAAAATATCTCCAGCTGGGCAGTGGTAGCATATACCTTTAAATCCCAGCACTTGGGAGGCGGAGGCAGGCAGATTCCTGAATTCAAGGCCAGGCTGGTCTACAGAGTGAGTTCCAGGACAGCCAGGGCTATACAGAGAAACTATCTCAAAAAAACAAAAAATTAAAAATTAAAAAAAAAAAGAAAGAAAATATCACCGTCAGATTGGCCTGTAGGCAAGAAGCCTTTTTTGTTATTGTTTTTTTTTTTTGTTGTTGTTGTTGTTGTTGTTGTTTTGAGACAGGATCTAGCAATGTAGCTTGGATTAGCTGGCCTGAAACTTGCTATGTAGACCATAGAACTCATAGAGATCTGCCTGCCTCTGCCTTCTGAGTGCTGGGATTAAAGGCAGGTGCCACCACAACCGGCTTTCCAGTTTTTCTTGATTAATGATGGACGTGGAAGAGACCAACCCAACTAGGGGCATTGCTACCCCTTGGCAAGTGATTCTGAGATATATAAGAAAGCAAACGGAGCAAGCCATGGAAAGCAAGCCAGTAGCAGCATTCTTCTGTGGCTTCTGTTTCAGTTCCTGCCACCAGGTTCCTGCCCTGCCCGAGTTCCTGCCCCAGCTCTCTTCAGTGATCAACTGTTACCTGGAAACAAACCCTTTCTTTTTCAAGTTGTTTTCGGTCATGGTGTTTTATTACAATAATGGAATTCTAAGTCAGACAGTAGTTATCCTTAGGCTGTAACTGGAAGTAGGCAAAAGGGATCTTCTGGAATGTTAGCAAGGCTCTACTTCCTGATCATATATAGGTGTGTTCCATTTCAAATTGTCTCACAATGTACATTTAGGACAGACCTCGTATGTGTGTGTGTGTGTGTGTGTGTGTGTGTGTGTCTAAGGGTGATAAGGTCTTAGTTATATTCCCCAAGCAATTCTTAGGCTCAAGCAGTATTGCTGCCTTAGCTTTTTGAGAAGCTTGGACCTTAGGTGTATGCCACAGTGCTTACCTACCTTCTGCACACATTGGAGTACATTACACAGTTGGATTTAAGTAAAGAACTAAAGGTAGTCTAGAATTTAGCTCTATGGTAAAGTATATGCTTAGTATGCTCAAAGCTTTGGATTCAATCCCTAGCAAGACAGACAGACAGACACACACACACACACACACACACACACACAGCGAATGAGTAACAATAGAAAAGAATTCCCTCCCCGTGTGTCCTGTGCCTTGCTCTCCCCATTCCTCGCCCCAATGCTCCGTCTGAGTCAAGTTTCTGGAAGAATGGGTTACTTCCATTTCCTAGCCACACCCACCGACTCCTCTCCCCAGGCTGGCTGGCTTTTTGCACCCACCCCTCCTGTGGCTAGTCTTGACGAGGTCAACAATGACCTCTCTGTTGCTGAATCCACCCTATATCTAAAGTCTAGTCCCTATCCTGCTTGATCTCAATAAAGTATTCAACTCGGTGGTTCCCTTCCTCTTCCTTAAACCCTTCCTTCTCTTGAATTTCAAGAAGCAACATGCTTCTGTTTTTCTACTGACCTCTTTAGCCACAGTTTCCCCCCCACAGAGGACCTGTTTCTCTGTTTATCCCCATGAGGACTTCATTGTTTCCGCCCTCGGGCTATGTACCTTTCTGTCCAGCACCCTTATCTATCCTCAACCAAACCGCCCTGCTTATCCAACTGTCTCCCAGACTTCTCCCCACAAACTAACTGACACTGTGAAGTGGCCTGTAAAGAGAGATGAGCTGAGTTTGAGGTCACTGGACCGACCACGTTCCCAGTCTTAACCACCCCATGACAGTCCTGATGCCTACATGTCCAGTTGTTCACAACAGAAACTGGGAGTCATGCTCCGCGCTGCTGGGAGTTGCACCCCATCTCCCCTCAGTCACCCAGGCTTGACTCATCGAGCTTTTCGATGTCTCTAGAGCCAGCGCTGATGGGACAAGCTTGTAATCCCTTCTACCTGGGAGGCTGAGGCAGCAGGATCAACAGTTCAGGCCTGCCTGAACTCCAAAGTCAGTTCAAGGCCAGCCTGGCTAACTTACTAAGAGTCTATCACAAAATTAAATTTTATATGTGTGTGTGTGTGTGTGTGTGTGTGTGTGTATGTCTGGGGGTAACAGCTCAGTGTTAGAGTGTTTGGTCAGCTTAAGGTCCTAGTTTAATGGCCAGTTTCTCTCTCTCTCTCTCTCTCTCTCTCTCTCTCTCACACACACACACACACACACAGAATCTGCACCTTCACATCAGATCCAAGCTATTACCAGCTGTACCCTAGAATCGTATAGCAGCCTCCTAGTGTGCTCCCTGTCTCCCCTTTATCCGCCAATCAACCATTCTTGATTCACCAACAGTCTTTTGAAAATCCCAGTTACCAACAATTCCCCCAAAACAAAAGAAAACAAACAAACAAAACAAAACAACCCCCCCCCAAAAAAAGCCCATCCCTCTGAGAATGTTTACTGTCTGTCAGGCATTCTGCTGAACAAAGATCATTTAATTCATTTAATTCCAGCAAGAAAACTCACGCCGGAGGTGAGTCTTACTGACCCTGCTTCACAGAGGACATCACCTGGCTGTGTGTGACCTTGGGCGAGACTTTTCAGCTTTCGGACTTCAGATCTGATGAGGATAATGAGCACAACCACTGCTGGGAGCCTGAAGTGAGAAACTCCGTGTACGGGGGTGTTAAGGGAGGAGAAGTGTGTAGAGTGTACAGTGCTAGGTGCTATGAATAGTGAATATTGATTTACCCAAGACGGCACAGCTGGCACGCCGCAGGGCCCAGGTTCAAGCCCAGGCTTTCTGACCTAAGACCCTAAATCTTTAAAAACAAAAAAATCTCTCTATTGAGACTCTTATGAAAAATTTACAGCCACCCGCTGCCCCTAAGAATAAAGACCTATGCTTCCTTCCCAGGCCCCTGTCTCCTCTAGCAACTGTGAGCCCTTCCTGCCACACTTAAGGTTCTCAGCATCTGAGCAGCAAAACCCATTCCTCCTGGCCGGGCGGTGGGGGCACACGCCTTTAATCCCAGCACTTGGGAGACAGAGGCAGGTGGATCTCTTGAGTTCGAGGATAGCCTGGTCTACAAAGTGAGTTCCAGGACAGCCAGCGCTACACAGAAACCCCGTCTCGAAAAACCAAAAAAACAAACAAAAAACAAAACAAAACAAAACAAAACAAAACAAAAAACAAAACCATTCCTCCCATAACCCCTTTCCACTAGAGTGTGTGTGTGTGTGTGTGTGTGTGTTGCTAGGTTCAAACTAAGGACCTTAGGCAAGCACTCTACAACTCAGCTGTACCCCTCTTCTCTCTACCCTTAGCCTGCTTAACTCCCTCCCATTTTCTTCCGTCTCCCTAACAGCCTGCCCTGAGTTGGTTCCCCCTTTTTTGGCGCCTCTATCGCTTCCTCTCTCTGATCCTCAAGGCCACACAGCTAGTTGTAGTTCTCCAGGGTCTATCTTCCCTCTGGGTGCTGGGGCCTCCCTCCCTGCCCACTACTTGAAGTTCCTGGGCTCTCCACCAGCACCTAAGCATCTGGAAAAGGAGGGAGTTGAGCTGCGGAGCTGGGGTGTTCAGTCTTTGAAACAGGATCCTGACCTGCTAGAAGGGTCGATCAGATCATGGGACACAAATCTGGGTCTACCCTGATTCCCCTACCTAACTTAAGATTCTTCCCACTAGGGGGCGGGAGAGATGGCTCATCGGTTTAGAGCACTGACTGCTCTTCCAGGGTTCTGAGTTCAATTCCCACATGGTGACTCACAACCATCTATAATGGGATATGAGGCCCTCTTCTGGTGTGCCTGAAGGCAGCTACAGTGTAGTTATATATATTAAATAAATAAATCTGTTTGGTTTTTTGTTTGTTTGTTTTTTGGTTTTTTCAAGACAGGGTTTTTCTGTGTAGCCCTGGCTGTCCTGGAACTCACTCTGTAGACCAGGCTGGCCTCGAACTCAGAAATCCGCCTGCCTCTGCCTCCCAAGTGCTGGGGTTAAAGGCGTGCGCCACCAACGCCTGGCTTTTTTTGTGTTTTGTTTTTTTTGTTTTGTTTTTTGTTTTGTTTTGTTTTGTTTTGTTTTTTGGATTTGGGTTTTTCGAGACAGGGTTTCTCTGTATAACCCTGGCTGTCCTGGAACTCACTCTGTAGACCAGGCTGGCCTCGAACTCAGAAATCCACCTGCCTCTGCCTCCCAAGTGCTGGGATTACAGGCGTGCGCCACCACCACCCCGCTTAAATAAATCTTTAAAAGAAAAAATTCTTCCCACTTCATGGGACATGCCTGCTCGCAGGGACAGAGACAGGATGGAGGTGTCCTGGGATTCTAGTTAACTTCCATACTATACACTATTCTATACGGGGAATCATGATGAGCGACTGTTGGTAACAGCAACTGCCACCATCTCATCCCACCGCTATTAAATGGTTATAGAGAATGTACTGACTGGTCACTTCTGGGAGAGGCAGAATCTCCTCCCCGGTTGGTGCAGGAAAGGACTCGCTCCCCCACCCCCCACCCCACCCCCAATCCTCACAGCCCTACCTGGAGCTAAGGGAGAGGAACTATCTCAACTGGTGGGTGCTGGCTGCGAAGGGTCAGACGTCTCAGCGCCTGCCAACTCAGGTGAGTTCTGGACACCAGAAAGAATCCAAGTCCCAAAGGTTATGAGGCGTGCAACTCAAGAGCGAATGGAATCTTAATTGCCTGCGTGAACCCAGTTTCCACAGACCTCCCGATAGTTCCTGTGTGCCAGGACAATAACATGGGACTTAAAGTAAGACCAACAGTACTGTCCATCTAGGGCAGTGGTCGGTCACGCTAGCTACAACCTCTCCACGAGTCCCTGGGTCCAGCCCGACTCAGCTGTAGGGCTACAGTAGATTGAGGTAAACAGAAGCTATAAATAACCCAGGCAAAAGGGTGGCTGCAAGGGAGAAGGGGGTCGCGCGCAAAAGCCTGTCCCTGTCTCCATGGCAACTGCCCCAAACCTAGCTGCTGACGTCATCTGGCAGCCGCCAACCAGAACTGCCACTGAAGAGGGGAGGGAGGGGGCCTGCTATGGCCTAAGACCCCCACCCCACCCCGGAACCGGGTGGAGACTACTTGGTGGCCTCACTTCCTGCCAGCCTCCTCCCTGGTCAGCTGGTCACATTCCCTGTCCCGCCGCGTTCTGGGAGCTGGACAGCCTCCCCCGGCTAGGTCTGGCTAGGACGCGAGTCCCAGCGGTGGCGGATTGGGAACGCTCTGACTCACCCTCAATCTTCTCGCCTGGTTTTCCACCTAGGCAGATCCTAGTCCAATGCCTTATGCGCTCCCCCTCCCTCCCACCCAAACCCAGGCCCAGGGACTGCTCATCTCGCTCTGCTGCCCACGGGGCCCAGGACCGTGTGGGAAGTAGACGGGAGGGAGCCACGGCAGTCCTTGTCCGGCGCGGTAGTGCTGTGTATTACCGTTTCTCCCCCTCCGCACCCCCACTGTCAATACTAGAGAGGTGGATGGTGAATACTTGCTTCTTCCCAACCCAGCTGTGTGACCTTGAAAATGTTGCTAGCCTCTCTGGCCCAGTACGTACATCTGCCAGATGGTCATACACCTCCTCAGAAGGTTGCATATCAGTCAGTTGAAGGTGCAGACCCAAGACGCACGCAGCCACACAGATGGTGCAGGGCACCGTTATTATTGTATTAGACTTCACGCACGAGAGAGACCAGCCTTGCACACACATCAGAACTGATTTGGAAGTGCCGGTAAGAGAGGTCACACTCATACTTAACTCGGGAGAGGAGGACAGAGGGTGCTAAAGCTGACTTAACCGGGGCTCTAGCCCTGGTGAACAACCCCTTCCCCAAACCAGTTCTACAGGATGCTTGGTTCTGACTGTTTGCTGAGTCCCGATAGCAGCTTCCATGTCCAGGGACAGGGTCTGTCGACCGACCGCCGCCAAAACGACCTTCTCCAGCTTCGGCTTTGGTTTGGGTGGAGAGTGTGGCCTCGGGCAAATTCAGTCACCTCGGGCCTGGCCCCAAAGCAGCTTAGGTCCACCAGGGCCAGGAAGACTAGCTAGCTCATCTAGGAGGTCTCCGGTACCCTGTCGCCCCGTTCCCATTCCCAGATCAGTCTCCTGCCGCACCGCGGGCTCGGGGATAAAGTCAATCCCAGGCCCAGATAGGCGTCTCAGGCTCGCCCTCGGGCCTGCCTACAGTGGAGCCCCGGGGCACCGCCGCGGCGGCCTGGGCGCGGAAGGGAAGGAGGCGGCGGCGGGCGCGGCAGAGCCGGAGGCGGCGGCTTTTGTGGGGCGAAGCTGCGTTCTCTGCGCCCGGGGTGGGGGTGGGGGTGGGGAGAAAAGACACAGCGCGATCCGGGTCGCGAGAACCGGGTGAGGCGGGACCCGGTTGCAGGTCCGGGAGCCGATGGGCGGCGCGGATGCAGGAAGCACGGGATCCACCGCCCGCCCCTTCTCCCCGCCACGGCCTTGGGAAACGGCGCGGACACTCACATGGCTGCGCTGGGCTGCAAGGACCTCGCGCTGTCGGTACTCTCGGCGTTGCCCGGCCTGCTCGCGCTGCAGCTGCCGCTGTCGCCGCGGCTGGCGCCTGCCCCTCCCTCCGCTCCGCCGCCCCGCCCCGCCGGGCCCCACCTCCTGCGCTCCCCTCCGGCTCCCGCACCCTTAAGGGGCGCCCGCAGCTCGCTCCGCCTTCGCGAGTTACCCGGCAGAGTGGTCTGCCTACCGTGTCAACCAGCTTGTGGGAAGGGAGACCGAAGGTGTCTGCGGGAACCGGGCAGCTTCCTGGGAACTGCTTACAGACCTTAAAACTGGGGTAGGGGGCGCTAAGGAACCCCTCCTACTTGCCTCTTACCCAGATCTCTGCAGCTCTAAAGACCTCAGGCCCCCTTCCTGTCACGGTAAACAGGTTCTTGGAGCTGACCCTGAAAGTTGGGGTGGTTGGAGGAAGTGCTTAGGGTCTGGAAAGACTTAGATAAGGAAGCCAGAAACCTAACCGACGCACACCTTCTGGGTTGAAGTTCTGCCCCTCGTCCCTCCCCACCGTTTCAGCCAGCCTCAGTTTCCCGCTGTAGGATCAGACAGCCTTTTGGACATCGTCTGCCTTATAAATAGGGCTCATAGCCTGGCCATGCAAGCATTCACCACTCAGTGGGTACTACTTTCTGGGGAGTTAGAGATTTTGTTACTGGGATAAAAGTGGCTAACCTGGTAAGATCGGGGTATGCTTACTGGGAGCACACACTGGTCATGGGGGCCAAAGCCAAGAAATGGGTTATGGTGTAATAGAGAGCTGGCCTGACCGTCCCCCCAGTGGGGTCAACAAGCTGACTCCAATGCCCTGCCCCTCTCACTATTCAGATGCTACTAGCTCTCTCCAACCCTATGGCCCTATCCTTCACCCTGTGGCTTTCCTGTTTCCTGTAGCATCTCATCTTTTGAGGTAGGTCAGGCATACTCAGGGGTGGTTTGATGGTTGTTTGTTTGTTTGTTTGGTTGGTTTGGTTTTTTCGAGACAGGGTTTCTCTGTATAGCCCTGGTTGTCCTGGAACTCACTCTGTAGACCAGGCTGGCCTTGAACTCTGAAATCCGCCTGCCTCTGCCTCCCCGAGTGCTGGGATTACAGGCGTGCGCCACCACCGCCCAGCTGGTTTGATGGGTTTTAAGAGGTACCTGGATTTCTGAGCCTGACACTGATCCTGAGGGTGGGTTTCAACAACCCAGTATAGTAGGACTCTTGGAATATCAACATCTTCATTCTCCTAGACTCTTACCAGAGACACCCTCAGCCTCTTTCTCAACCCTCCAGCCTTTTCCCCAGAACACTTGCTTGTTCCAGAGCCCTGGATGCCCCGACACGCCCTCCCTTTCCCAGATTGTTTTTGTTTTTGTTTTTGTTTTGTTTTTTTAGACAGGGTCTCCCTATGTAGCCCTGACTGTTCTGGAACTCTCTCTGTAGAGCAGGCTAGCCTCAAACTCACAGAGATCTACCTCACCCGCCCCCAAGTGCTGGGACTAAAAGCATGTACCACCACTGACCAGCTCCTTTTTTTTTTTTTTTTAAAGATTTGTTTATTTTATTTAATTTATTTACATGAGTACAGTGTAGCTGTCTTCAGACACACCAGAAGAAGGCATTGGATCCCATTATATATGGATGGCTGTGACCATGTGGTCTCTGGGAATTGAACTCAGGACCTCTGGAAGAGTAGTCAATGCTTTTAACTGCTGTCCCATCTCTCCAGTCTTGGCTCTTTTTGTTGTTGTTGTTGTTTTGTTGTTGTTGTTGTTTGTTTGTTTAAATTTATTTATTTTTATTTATGTGCATTGGTGTTTTGCCTGCATGTATATCTGTGTGAGGATGTCCGATCCCCTGGTACTGGAATTACACTTGTGAGTGATTGGCCTGTGGGTGTTGGGAATTGAACCCAGGTTCTCTAGAAGAGCAGCCAATGCTCTGAACTGCTGAGCCATCTCTCCAGACCCCGCCCCCCAGTTCTTACAATTATCTGACCAGGTACTCTGTCCTCACCCTTGTCAAACACCACTTCTGCCCAAACCCACTTCTGCTCATCTTGCCAGAGGTTGAGCGTCTCTGGAACTCTCAGAACCTGCCATCCAGGCCTCTGGCTAGCTCCACGGCTGCCCCTTCAGCAAGAGATTCTTCGAGTACTTTCTTGGCAGATGACCTCTTCTCTTTTTTTCCCTCAGTCAAGTTTCTGACCATTCCTCTCATACCTTGAATCGGGACCGGGTAGCCAGCAAGCCGCCTGCATGTAGGGCCCTGTGCATGATATTAAGGGATCGGACTGTGGTATCTAAGCATGTCAGTGCAGAGATCACTACTGTCCCGGCTATGAGCCTAGGCTAATCCTAAACTCACACTATTCCTACTTCTGCCTTCTAGGTGCTAGGATCGAGGGTATGTGCCACTGTACCTGTGTCCACTTGACGTCTTTTTGTTTTGTTTTGTTTTTCTGAGACAGGGTTTCTCTGTGTAGCCCTGGCTGTCCTGGAACTCACTCTGTAGACCAGACTAGCTTCAAACTCAGAAATCCCCCTGCCTCTGCCTCCCAAGTGCCGGGATTAAAAGCGTGCGCCACCACACCCGGCTCCCACTTGACATCTTTAAAATGCATTCTCCGGCTGGTGAGATGGCTCAGTGGTCAAGCACACTGACTGCTTTTCCAGAGGTCCTGAGTTCAAATCCTAACAACCACATGGTGGCTCATAACCATCCTTACCCTCTTCTGGTGTGTCTGAAGACAACTACAGTGTATTTACATATAATAAATAAATAAATCTTTTTTAAAAAAAAAGACTACACTTGGCCACTTAGCAAAAACCAAAAGGGAACTAAATTTTAAAAATAAATAAATAAATAAAATGCATTCTCTCCTCCTCTGTCATCCATTCATTCACCAGTGAATATTTCTTGAGCACCAAGAGTTGGGGCAACGTGTTGGTTGCTGGAGTGACCATGGCTTAGAGCTGTCCCTGTGCCACCACTTGGCTAATCAAGGCACTTTCCAAGAAACTCGTTCAGCTTTCAGACTGAAATCCTGTAATTCTACTTCGAGAGCCCTTCCCCTCTACAATACTTTGAATAGAACCAATGGCCTAGGGTCTGCTGGGCAAAAAAAAAAAAAAAACACCGTTCAACTAAGAGCTTTATTCTCAGCCTGAGCATCCTCAAGTTAAAAAAAAAAAAAAAAAAAAAAAAAAGATTTACTAGGCACGGTAGCACACACCCTTTTTAATCTCAGCATTCGAGAAGCAAAGATAGGCAGATCTCTGTGAGTTCTAGGGCAGCCTGGTTTACACAGTGAGGTCTAGGCCAGTCAAGGCTTCATAGTGAGACCTTGTCTCTAACTCAATATTTAGCCAAAAATATTTATTTTCACTTTATGTGTGTAAATGGTGTTTTCCTGGCCTGGTGACGTAGGAGGCCAGAGAAGGTGTCAGATCCCCTAGATGTGGAACTTTAGGGTCGTGAGCTGCTGTGTGGGTGCTGGATCCTCTGCAGAAGCACCGAATGGTCTTAACTACTGAGCCATCTTTCCAGCTCCCCCAAACTCCATTTTTAATGGGTGATTCTATTACTCTTCCTTAGCGGCCCCTCTGTCCTGCCTCTCTCATCAATCCAAGCAGTTTTTTAAAATCATTAACTCAGGTTCTCCTACTTAAGAGGCTTCAATGATTCCTCACTGCTGTTTAGACCGTGAGCGCCTTAGAGACCTCTACCTCCCACCCATTCAGCACCATGTCTCTATTACCTCTACTAACCAGCTTGTCTGTAGTTCCCACCCTCTGACTTCTGACTGTGCTCCTAACCTGTCTTCTGTTTGGTGTGTTGTGTCTCCTACTCCATCTCCGTAGAAAACAAACTGGATGCCACCCCTATCTGTGCCCTCTGCCGTCCCTGTTATTCGGCTGTACATCCATGCCTGTGTGTTGTTTTCTATAGCCAGACCTGTGGCCACCAGGGCAGACTGCACTTCGGTGATCGCATGGCATGCCTGGCTGTCCCTGCACTTCCCAAGAGGCACTGAAGGAAGAGGAGGCCGTGGCTCTCTCGGAGGGCCATGGAATGCTAGAGAACTGTCAGGCCTCTCCCCAGCCATGAGCAAGCTTGGAAGGACACAGCGGAGACTCAACAGAGGAGCCACCTGAAGCGAAGCGAAGGCCACAATTGTCCAGGTCATGTGGTTAGGAAGGGTTAGATCACATGGTTAGGAAGGGTTAGGTCACGTGGTTAGGAAGGGTTAGGTCTGACTTCCAAATTGGCTCCCTGAGTCATAGGCAGTTTTTCTCTGCCTGAGTCAGGCTTCAGCTCCTGAGCACATCTTCTGCCAGGCCTTTGAGCTGACGCTTAGCAAGGAGACACGGGCACTTCTAACCCGGAAGAGCTCACATTCTTGGAGGGGTAGACACAGGCCTGAGACAGTCCATTTAGCATAATCAGAGAGGGTGGTAAGGACCCTCACCCTCGTGCATGGGGTTCCACTTTAGGAAATTATGCTTTCAGAGGCTTCCCTTGTCTTCACCCCTGACTCCTCAAAGGTTACAACTCTTTTTTTTTTTTTTTTTTTGTTTTTGTTTTTCGAGACAGGGTTTCTCTGTGTAGTCCTGGCTGTCCTGGAACTCACTCTGTAGACCAGGCTGGCCTCGAACTCAGAAACCCGCCTGCCTCTGCCTCTGCCTCCCAAGTGCTGGGATTACAGGCGTGCGCCACCACACCCGGCTAGGTTACAACTCTTTGAGACACAACTTCCCCTTGCTTTCTGGGACGAAATAAAATAGACCACTGCCTGCCCCCCACCCCCCACGCACACACACACACACTGTGATTTGGCCATGTCATTCATTCCTTGGACAGATATTTACCAACTTTCAGGAAACATCCAAGAACATAATCATCTTTCAGAGATAGCCTTAACTCTTGTCCTACCTTTCAGGGGACTGAGTTAAGGCCACCACCATCCTTGTCCCTGAGGACCCACAATCAGAACAGGTTTTGTTCTGATCTGTGAGTTTTCACACTCCCTGTGTTACCAAAACTAAGAATGTGTATACATGAGAGTATGTGTGAGAGATAGTATATGTATGAGAATGTGTGTGTGTGTGTGTGTGTGTGTGTGTATGTATTCTTGTATGAGAGTGCATGTGTATGAGTGGGTGTGTATGTGTGTGAGAGAAAGATTGAGTATGTGAGAGATTGTGTCTGAGTGTAAGACTGTGTCTGCAAGTGTGTGTGTGTGTGTGTGTGTGATTGTGTGTCTGAGTGTAAGTGTGTATATGCGATATTGTATTTGTGTGTGCATGTATGTGTGAAAGTATGTGTGTATGTATGTGTAAGATTGTGTATATATGGGCTGGAGAGATGGCTCAGCAGTTAAGAGCACTGACTGCTCTTCCAGAGGTCCTGAGTTCAAATCCCAGCAACCACATGGTGGCTCACAACCATCTGTAATAAGATCTGATGCCCTCTTCTAGTGTGTCTGAAGACAGCTACAGTGTACTTATATATATAATAAATAAATCTTTAAGAAATATTGTGCATATATGTGAGTAAGTATTGTAAGTGTGTGTGTGTGTGTGTGTGTGTGTACTGGTAAGTGGAAGTTGTTAGGAAAGGGCCCTTATGAGATGGTGCCAGAGATTCCTTGGCAGGTGGGGAGCTCTTTGAAGCTCCTGTGAGGTAGGATGGCAGCAGGGCTCAAGACAAGACCAGAGAAGAGATGCAATCTTTTTTTTTTTTTTTTTTTTTTTTGCTAGAAGAGAACAACAGACCATCATGGCTGGAGAACTATGCACGCATGCATTCGTGCAGGCACAAGTTCTGAGGAGCCTTAGGCACTGAGTGAAGAGTAAGGCTTTATTCTTAGAGCAACAACAACCTGGGCTTTAAGCTGGAGCATTGTAGAGTCATATCATATCGTTGCTTTGCAAAGGCCACCCAGGCAATAGGACACGTGTCACAAGGACCCTAGCCCTATTTCTAGAAGAGTTGATAGTAACATGGCCCTAGTTGGGGGCAAAGGAGAAAAAGAGTAGGGAAAACAGGAACTATTTAGGAAACAGAATGCAAGGCTTGATGCTTCAAGGGCTCTGCAGAGAGGGAGGCATCCTAAGTGATGCAAGGGCCTTAGGCCTCAGTGTTTCCTTAGTGGGATGGGGAGGCCTGGAGAGTGGAGTCAGGAGGACAGTGACATCATTAGTCTGGAAAGGTAGCATCTGATTGGAACTTTCCACAGGACAGCTGGTCATATGGGTGGAGGAATGAGGGATCTAGGCTACAACAGCATTTGGGAGAGCCAACAGTCAGTCATGTCAGCGAGATGTCTAGTAAGGGATGAAGCAGCAGGAACGTGCTCTGCTAGAACACTCCAATATATGGCGCTGATAGACAGGCTCTTAGAAGAAGGACTAGGCATGGGGGCTGTGATGCCCCTACCCACACTCATTCATCCTCTGGACCCTTCCAGCCCCAACCTAGGCTTGATTTATTTATTTATTTATTTATTTATTTATTTATTTATGGGGGGGAAGGGGATTGGTTTTTTTTTTTCCAAGACAGGGTTTCTCTGTGTAGCCCTGGCAGTCCTGGAACTCACTCTGTAGACCTGGCTGGCCTCAAACTCACAAAGATCTGCCTGCCTCAGCATCCTCAGTGCTGCAACTAAAGGCATGTGTCACCACCACCTGGGATTAGATCTTACTTTTTGTCGTATGTCAGAGGTGATGGGCCAAGGATACTCCCCATGCTCAAGTATGAGCTTTACCACTCCTACCCTCTGTTCATAGAGAAACTTCTTTCTGGTGTTTTAACTGTAATTATCCATTTACTCATTAAAATTGCAGTTTGAGGGCTGGGCATGTAACTCATTGGTAGAGCATGTGTCAAGCGTGTGCTCCATCCCCTGAACCATTGAAAGAATGTGATTTAGTGGGGGCATGCCTTTTATCCCAACACTCAGGAGGCAGAGATAAGCGAATCTCGGAGTTTCGAGGCCAACCTGGTCTACAGAGTGAGTTCCAGGACAACTAGAGCTACAAAGAGAAACCCTGGGCCAGAGAGATGGCTCAGTGGTTAAGAGCACTGACTGCTTTTCCAAAGGTCCTGAGTTCAATTCCCAGCAACCACATGGTGGCTCACAACCATCTGCAATGTGATCTGACATCCTCTTCTGGTGTGTCTGGAGACAACTACAGTGTACTCATAAATAAAATAAATAAATCTTTTTGTTGTTGTTGTTGTTTTTTCGAGACAGGGTTTCTCTGTATAGCTCTGGCTGTCCTGGAACTCACTCTGTAGACCAGGCTGGTCTCGAACTCAGAAATCTGCCTGCCTCTGCCTCCCAAGTGCTGGGATTAAAGACATGCGCCATCACCGCCCAGCAAAATAAATAAATCTTTAAAAAAGAAAAAAGGAAAGAAAAAAAATAGGAACCCTGTCTCAAAGCACTAAAAAATTTAAAGAAAGAAAGAAAGAAAGAAAATGTCATTTGAGGAAGGCCATCTCACTAATGAGCACCATATAAACCATGAAATACCCTCTTTTTTTCTCTTCAAATTGGCCATCATGGGCCTGGTTGAGCACTCTGAAAAGGAGGAAGAACTGGCTTGAGTGTTTCAGAGCAATGTTGTATTATCAGAATATCAAGTACAAGCCTTGTTTCCCTGTTAACCTCCTTTGAAAATTTTACCCCAAAGAAATAGTTGTTCAAGCCAGAAAAGATATTTGCCTGAAAATGTTGTTACTCATTCATTTCATCAGAGCGCAATTGATGGTGTAGTGTGTAGTGACAGGCTTGGAATTTTGGTTTCTTTTAAAAAGAAAAAAACAACATAAGAATGTGTTTTTGCTTTGATCCCAGGTGTGGGGTGTGGGGCTGCTTCAGATTGCCCGCAGCAGCTGACTGTGATTTGCCTCGTGCTCTAGCAAGGGCGTGACTTAGCCAACTGCAGATAGTTTTTTTTTTTTTTTTTTTTTTCAATTTTGTGATGTTTGGAATTCTGGGGACTTTTCAAATATACATGCTAGGGTCCAAAGAGGCAGGATGAATTGTTGGTTAGTGTTGGTCACGGTTTGTTAAGCAGTCGTGTTCAAAGAAGAAACAACAAAAAGACGAAATTAGATATCCTGACTTCAAATGTCAAACTTGCCCCAAGGAACTTGATACCCCTAAGCAGTCTAATGATAACATCGCCTCATTTCCGACCCCTGACTTTATTCAGAGATTTCTTTCCTCCCCTCTCTATCCTTTTTTCCCTCTCCTTTCTAGTGTTAGGGGTTTGGAAGGGTGGAAGAAAGAAGATCCGGCGGGCAGCGGAAGATGAGTTAGGAGTTGATGAAGGAGATGATGGAGACCTGCAGGCCCTCCGTGGTCAGGGGAAGGGAAGGCCGGAGTAGGGGCAGGGCTGGGCGGCAAGTGAGAACTTTGTAGTTTTGAATATTTTGAGAGTTTCAGGTTCCTCAACACAACAAGCGCAGCGTGGTAAAGACAGCCCCAGAAAAAACTGTCTGTGCATCCTCTGCCGGTGAGAGCCGAGCCTCCTGTGACTGACTCCCTGTCCCAGGACACCATCATGTCCCAGAGTTGTAATTTCTTGATCGAATGTTCCTCTTTGTTTTTACTTACACCGTGAAAGGTTTCAGCAAACTGGGCACCGTTTTGGAAAGCAACATGGCCATTACTTATTTGGACAACTCCATGCTGAGTTCCGCGCTAGGAGGTGTTAAGTCTCTAGGCTGGGCAAGGAAACCGACTTCCCTGGGAACTCACCCAGCACACCCAGCTGTGTCTCCGTGGTGGGCCCAGTTTCAAACCTCCAGGGGGAGCAGTGAGCAGGGCCCTGCTGGTTTGGTATGGGCAAGGGGTGGGGTGACTGTGTCTCTCTGGAGTTGGGCTGGGCGTCCTTCCTTCCTTCCTGACTCCTTTCTCCGAAGGGACAAGTGGGAGGCATGTCCTTGCCTCTCCCAGGTCATGGGATGAGCGGCTCCCCTGGGATCCTCTTAGGCCACGCCTCTTAGCAAAGGCTACGGAGTGTGGCACGCAGTTGCTTCTGTGTGTGTCCTACTCTTAGAAATCTTCTGACAGAGACATAGGGGGAGAGCTTGGGGGAGGTGGGAAGTGTCCTAGACACCAGGCATCTGACAATCCCTTCCTACACTGGACTGTGACTTACCAGTGGGGATCCCCAAACTGACCCCTGCCCAGTCAGGTCCAAACCAAAAGGCAGAGTTGGCCTTTGGTGCCACCGTGTGGGAAGTAGCCACAGTGCAGTTGCAAGGTTACCAGGGGGTGCCCCATTAACTGAACCCTGTCTTCTTGAACAGTGACTGGGGTGTACGGTGTACCACGTGCTTAGTTGGTGCTACAGTCTTGCCTACACTCAAACCTGGTCTGTGCTAAGGCACCCTGTAACACCACCACCATGAAGACCTCCTCCACAACCCAAAGCCTCTTTAGGAGGGACATACACTCCCTGTCCACTCACTTCAGTCCCAACTCCTTCCAGTCCCCATCTTTCCCTCTTTGGAAGATTCTTCTGTTTTCTGTAACTGCTAGTCTGGTAATTCCGATTGTTTCTCTCTGGCTGGCTCTCTTTCTGGTTCTTGGGGGCTGGGTCTCCATCCCTCTTCCTTGGTATCCTAACAATTTCCAGAGCCTGGCTTCTGAATCCACAGTAGTGTCTTGAGTTTCTCTCAGTCCCTTCACTTAGGGATGACCCTTGGGCACCCCAAACTCAGTGTGTGAAGTTGATCTCATCTCCTCACGGCTGTGTTCCTGTGGTCGCTTTCTCTGGTACTCCACTTTCCTCCAAGTGATCCTCTATCTATAGAGGTGGATCTTAGCCATCTATCTGAAACTCTGTCCTTGATTCTCCTGACTTACTCCACTTTCCACAGGATGGATTCCCTCTACAGGTTGGACCCTGCCCCTCCTCACTTTCTTACTGGTCCCCATGTCTGCCCAGTTCCACACTAGGAGGGCCCAAGTCCTGCCAGACAGAGCCTCATGTTCCCTGAATGCACCCCCCCTTATCTCTCTGTCTTTGCACAGGGTGGTCTGTGCACCTGAATGCTTTCTCTGCTTTTGTTTATCTGATTCATACCCGCTTACTTGTTAGTTCCCAACTGGGATGCCAGTGCTTGGTCAAGAATCTTTCCTTTGTCCTCAAGATGTCCTAAATTTGTTTCATTTATCAACACCCTGCTCTGCCTGTTCTTACATGAAGTACCCTACTCCAAGGCCTTATCTAGGCTGAAGCACCTGACTGCCCAATTTCCTATCCCCAGAAGACCTAAATCTCAAAAGCCAGTGAGTTCTAGGGATAGGAAGGCCACAATTGTTGGTCATCACAGTAAGCCAGTGGCCAAGCTGAGCTGAGACCTGAGTTCTTACCTTCCTCTGCCAAGTTTCTTTGCTTCCCAAGATGCCATTGTGAATTGAGGATCCTTGAAGGTCAGATAGAACTGGACAGGAAGAGAGCTCTTGTCCTTGGAGAGCAGTCATCAGCTCGGGCGCATTGGAACCCAGGGATTGTCCCAGGACTCCAAGGGAACTGGTATAGTGACCACAAGTCAACCCATCTGATGACTCCCTTTGCCTTCAGGGCTATGCAGTGGGAGTGCTGGCCACACGTCATTGGGGAGGGCCTGAATTCCTAAAGGGTGCTGGTGGCAGCAGTTATGGTCCCCAGGTTAATTATTTCTAATGTCATAGAGGAGAGAATGTGCTGAGTGGGACCTCCCCCACTCAGCCTTGGCCTTGCAAGGCACTGATGTCCCCAGACCTATTCTCCCCATGGCCAGGCTACAGTTTAAGGTCATCTCAGTATTTCCTCTGGCCTCGGAACCTTCACTGTGCTCCATACCACAGGAGTTCTTCCCTGAGAACTCATGATTACACCTTGGGGATTTTTATTTGTTTGTTTGTTTGTTTGGTTGGTTGGTCGTTTTGGTTTGGTTTGGTTTTTCAAGACAGGATTTCTCAGTGTAGCCCTGGCTGTCCTGGAACTCGATTTGTAGATCAGGCTGGCCTTGAACTCAGAGATCCACCTGAGTGCTGGGCTTAAAATAATCCTCCCCCACGCCTCGCTCTACCTTGGGTTTTTGACACTGCTGTGTCTTCTGCCTGCCCCTTGGGTGGACCCAGTTCTCTTGTTCAGAGAGTTCAGTAAATAGAACCAAAATGCTCTGTGAGTGAAAAAAAAAAAAATCAGAGGATGCCGCCTGGCACTTAGGAAGTGCCCCTTCCACCTTAACAAACTTATGAAGCAAACAACCAAAAATAGAATACAAAGGCTCCCCTCTGTTTATTCTCCTGCCTCTGTTCCCCAAACTGCCTTCCTTGAAGTTCTTTAGAACAGCCCCTCAAGTCCCCACAGTTGCAGGTCATCCCTCCCCTCCCTCCCCTCTCCCCTCCTGCCCACCCACCCATCAATCCTTTAACCTTGTGTGTCATACTCAAGGAATACCTGCTGGGTTGTGAGTGGCTAGAAGCCCAGGGCCCTGAGCTGTTTCCCTGCTGTCTCCTCACCTTCGCTGGATGGCACCATCTTTGTTGCCCGTTTCAGATGTACAGCCTCCTTCTCATCTGAGCTGCCAGGATCCACACGCTTTCTCCGGAGTTTCCAGCACAGCTCAGTGGCTTGACAGCTTCACACTAAAATGGAAAACTTTCCCTGAGATTCCTCCCTGCTTACTTCCTGGAATCTGCTTTCCATCTCCCTTGGCCCGTAAAGCCCGTGACTCATTTACCCAGCCGGCAGTGCCGTCTCCACTGGGATTTCTCACAGGAAACCTGAGAGCGGCCCAGGCACCGCTGTTCTCAGTCGGCCCACTCTCTGCTCTGGCTTTTCTTATCTAAAACCCGGATTTGTTCTGTCACAAGAGAGGCTGGAGTTGTTAGTTTCCCCCCCTAGATTTGGGCACCCTCATTAAAACAGGGCCTTATGTCCCCAGGGGGCCCAGGCCGGAGCTTTGCAGAACTTCTAAACCCTCCCAACCTCCAAATCCTGCACAGTCACGGAGTCATCTTTGCTACTGTTTCTGCATAATGAGTCTCTAGATCTCCCTGAAAATCTAGAAAACTATAGGATTATTTCTAATATTTTGAAAATGTGAAGGTTCTTATCCTCTCTCTCACACACACACATTCTCTCTCTCTCTCTCTCTCTCTCTCTCTCTCTCTCTCTTGCTTTGAGAGAATCTGTGGCAGCTGGGTGAGGGATAGGGTGTGATTTTGATAGAATTGACAGATGGGGTTCACATCTGAATGGAATGTGCAACATCTCAGAAAGTGCTGGAAAGGCTGGGGAGTGTTCCTGTTGAATTCCTGAGGGCTGTGGAAGGCCTCGGTGGAACTTTAAAAATGCTTTGCTGTTGCCGTTGTGTCGTGGACAGGGTCTTGCCGTGTAGCCCAGGCTAGCGCTATATTGCCCAGGACAGTCTCAACTTCTTGGCAGTCTTTCTATCTCAGCCTTGAAAGTGATGGGATGACGGGTGTGTGCTTAAAAATACATTTTACAAATATATTGATGAAGGAAGGCAGCTAGATGAACCTGGGCAATGAATTAAGCTTAAATGGTGTTTGAAAAACAACTTTGGAGTTCACTCTTATTGTCATCATTAATAACACCCTCAGTAAGAATTACCATAGATTTCTTCAAGTACTAAATAAGGTTTGAACTCTGGACTTTGGACATATTAGGCCAGTGTTCTACTACTGAATTAAATCCCAGCTCTATTTTTATTTTGAGACAAATTGTTTTACTAAGTCACTCAAGTAGGCCTTTAATTTTAATTTTTTTTTTTTAGACAAGGTTTCTCTTGTGTAGCCCTGGGTATCCTAGAACTCGGTTTGTAGACCATGGTAGACTCGAACTCAAAGATCACCTGCCCCTATCTTCCAAGTGCTGGGATTAAAGGTGTATACCACGATGGCCAGCAGTTCTCAAACTTTTACTTCTCCTGCCTCAGCCCCCGAGTGTCTGGGATTCCACGTGCAAACCACCACACTTGGCAATGCTTTTAATATATTTCAGACAGAGCTATCACTCCTCAGCTCCCTGCTTCATCCACCCATGTGGATGGTGTCAAAGACAAACCAGACAATGGAAGCAGAGGCAAGAAAATGGCTGCGTTTGAGGTCAGCCTGGGTTACGTAGTGGTGCCAGACTAGCTAGGGCAAGATCCCATTTCAAACAGAAATCCCCGCAATAATGACAACAAAGTCGTCAGAATCAGTGGTGCCATGCCCTAACAGAATGGAGAAAGGAGACCGACCATGAGGAAAGACCTCTTATGTATACACATACTTGATAAAAGCTATTATGACTTCCTAAAATAGAAGCAAAAAAGAAAAAAAAACCTACAAACTTGCACAAAGGCACACACACACTCACACACACACACACACACACACACACACTCACACACACACTTCTATAAGGACACTTACCTTGACATACTTCAGCCTTGAACAAAGGCCAGCTAGTTGATGGTCTTTTGTAGCCAAAGATAGCTGTTTCCAAACGACTTAAGACACTTTTTTCACCTTTCAAAACTTTGTCTTCCCTCTTTTCTTTAGGTGTGTCTTTGACTCATTACTAGCACGCATAATCTGGATTATAATTCCCAGTTGTTTTTCCTCTCCTCTCCTTCTCCTTCTCCTTCTCCTTCTCCTTCTCCTTCTCCTTCTCCTTCTCCTTCTCCTTCTCCTTCTTCTTCTTCTTTTGGTTTTTTGAGACAGGGTTTCTCTGTGTAGCCCTGGGTGTCCTGGAACTCACTCTGTAGATCAGGCTGGCCTCAAACTCAGAAATCTGCCTGCCTCTGCCTCCCAAGTGCTGAGACTGAAGGCATGCACCACTACTGTCCTCCTTATTGTTTCTTTAGAGACAGTGTTTATGTAGTCCTGGCTGTCCTGGAACCCCCTATTTATACCAGTCTGCTCACAAATTCACAAAAATGCACCTGCCTTTGCCTCCCGAGATCTGGATTCAGAAGCATGCACCACCATGCCCAGCCTTCAACCTGTGATTTTTTGTTTTTTGTTTTTTTGGGTTTTTTTTTTTTTTTTTTTTTTTTTTTTTTTGAGACAGGGTTTCTCTGTGTAGTCCTGGCTGTCCTGGAACTCACTCTGTAGACCAGGCTGGCCTCGAACTCAGAAATCCGCCTGCCTCTGCCTCCCAGTCTGCTTATTTTTAAATATATCCATTTTCTTGGAGAACTACTTTCTGGATATTATTTCAAACTGGCACACTTACTCTGTCTTGATCTTGACACATTTTACCCAGGATGCAATTTGTGGGACTCAGTGGGAAAAGAAAATGCAGGGTGCCTCATTCAATAGATTATGAATTTCAAGATAACAATAGCAGAGCATGAAATTAATTCATGGGACTCTTTGGAGCTTGGAGCCCATGCAATTACATAGTTAATAAATGATATTGAGAGACTAATGATAGCTAACTAAAGTATAGTCTGTCCACATGAAAACTAATTATGAACCCATCCAGTGTGTGTATGTGTGTGTGTGTGTGTCTGTGTATCTGTGTGTGTCTGTCTGTGTCTGTGTGTCTATGTGTGTGTTTATAAGAAACATATTATGGGATCTATGCCTGGGTGCTTTTGACTGATGTTCACTAAACCTCTCTGTATTGCAATTAAGTCTGTCTCTGAGAAGCAGCGCTGCACACAGGGTCTGAAGTAATTTAGCCTAGAGTTTTGTTTTTGTTGTTGTTGTTGTTTTCTGGAATCTGATGAGGAGCCCAGAAAAGACAAAGCGGGGTGGGGTGAGGGCAGAGGTGAGGGTGAATGAAGAAGAAAGAAAGAAAGAAAGAAAGAAAGAAAGAAAGAAAGAAATGAAAGGAAGGAAGGAAGGAAGAAAGAGAGAGAAAGAAAGAAAGAAAGAAAGAAAGAAAGAAAGAAAGAAAAAGAAAAGGGGGCTGATAGAAATTCCTTTCGGCAAGATTTACTTTTTTAGACTTTTCTCTCTTCCTCCCGGGTTTGGGCACCAGATGAACGGGAGGAAAAAGAGAAAGAAAAAGAGGATATGACTGCTCCGAGGGGGTTGAGGTTTTTATTATAGATAAAAGGGAGAGCACAGGCAGATGCATCTGGAAGAGTCCAGACTGAACATGCCCAGCAGGCTGAACCAGGATGTGTGAGGAGAGAAGGAAGCGGGAGGGGAGAGGAAGGGAAGGAACCTGGGGCCAGGAGGCCAGGAACAAGCCAGCAGACCAGGAGACCAAGAGGGCAAGAGACCAGCGTAGCTAAGATGGCTGGTTATGTAGGGAAGAGGAGCAGGGCGAAGAGCCTCGAAGCTCAGGAGCTGTAGGGGTTGGGGGTAGGGGGCGGGGCATGCCCGCCAGGATGTCTCTCCCAGATGCTGAGAGTCTGGCCGACAACCTCTGCCTTAATATGTTAATAGGCACCTCAGTTCACCAGTTTGTAACAGTTTTTGAGACCTAAGGTGGTGTGTGTGTGTTTATAACTGTAAACAGAGACCACGTGACAGGCTCTGATGACGTTCCAAACGGGAAGTTCACGTAAACTTGTAGTCACAAGGTGGCATTAAAAAAAAAAAAAAAAAAAAGTTATAGCAGGCGGTGGTGGCACACGCCTTTAATCCCAGCACTTGGGAGGCAGAGGCAGGCGGATTTCTGAGTTCGAGGCCAGCGTGGTCTACAGAGTGAGTTCCAGGACAGCCGGAACTACACAGAGAAACCCTGTCTCGAAAAAAAAAAAAAGAAAAAGAAAAGAAAAAAAGAAAAAGAAAAAAAAAAAAAGAAAGAAAATCGGGAAATACATACATGTATACAAAAAGAAGACAAACTCTTGACTACAGCAGGGTGGATAGATGATAAGCAAGCATAACACACGTGTAGTAAGAGAACAATCAGTATTTTTTTAGATTGTTTTGGTTGTGTGTGTGTGTGTGTGTGTGTGTGAATGCTGAGAATAAACTCAGGTCCTCTGAAAGAGCAGCATGTGCTCTTAACCTCTGAGCATCTCTCCAGCTCTAATTCAGTTTATAAAAGGATCTGGATAGTAGGTATAAAAAGGTTTACTATTGTGATGGTTTAGATATGCTCCGCCCAGGGCAGGGAGTGGCACTATTAGAAGGTGTGGCCCTGTTGGAGTAGGTGTGTCATTGTGGGTGTGGGGAAGCCCACAGTGACAGTAGGAAGATCCTCATCCTAGCTGCCTAGAGGTGAGTATTCTGCTAGCAGCCTTCAGATGAAGATGCAGAACTCTCAGTTCCTCCTGCACCATGCCTCCCTGGATGCTGCCCTGTTCCCACCTTGATGATACTGGACTGGGCCTCTGAACCTGTAAGCCAGCCCCAATTAAATGTTGTCCTTAGCCGGGCGTGGTGGCGCACGCCTGTAATCCCAGCACTTGGGAGGCAGAGGCAGGTGGATTTCTGAGTTCGAGGCCAGCCTGGTCTACAGAGTGAGTTCCAGGACAGCCAGGGCTACACAGAGAAACCCTGTCTCAAAAAAAATAATGTTGTCCTTATAAGAGTTGCCTTGGTCATGGTGTCTGTTCACAGCAGTAAAACCCTAACTATGAATTTTTTTTCCGAGACAGGGTTTCTCTGTGTAGCCCTGGCTGTCTAGAGCTCACTCTGTAGACCAGGCTAGCCTCGAACTCAGAAATCCACCTGCCTCTGCCTCCCAAGTGCTGGGATTAAAGGCGTGTGCCACCACTGCCTGGCTTTTTTTTTTCTTAAGACTTATTCTTATATATTTTATGTTTATGAGTGCTCTATCTGTATGTGCACCTGTGTGTCAGAAGGAGGCATTTTATGCCGTTATAGATGGCTGTGAGCCACCATGTGGTTGCTGGGGATTGAACTCAGGACCTCTGGAAGTATAGTCAGTGTTCTTAACCATTGAGCCATCTCTCCAGCCCCTTAGCTTCTTAAATTGCTGGGATTATAGACACATGCCGCCACACCTGGCTTTGAGACAAAGTCTTGCTGTGTTGCTTAGACTGTGGTCTTAAAATCCCAGGTTCAACCAATCCTCTTGTATCAGTCTCTCAAGCACTAGAGCACCACATCACCACAACCAGTAGATTTTCTTATGTGTACGTATGTATGTATGCATGTATGTATGTATGCATGTAGTATGTATGTACATATGTATGTATGTAATGTGTATGTGTGTAGTATGTATGATGTATATATGTATGTATGTATTTAGTGTGAGTATGCATGTTTGTGTAGGTATGCTTGTGTCATGGTATATATGTGGGGGTCAGAGGAGAACTCTGGGAGCCTGTTCTCTCCTTCCACCATGTGAGTTCTTGGGATTGACTAGGACCAAGCTTGGTGGCAGGTACGTTTTCCCCCTGAGCCACCTCGCAGGCCCCTGGTTTGTTGGTTTGTGTGTTTGAGAGTCTTGCTATGTGACCGGTCTGGTCTGGTGTGGAATTCCCTGTGTAGCTCAGACTGGCCTTCAGCTTGCAGACAGCCTGCTACCTTGCCTCCTGAGGACTGGGAGGGATCACCACATCTCTGCAGTGCTGAGGGCTGAGCTCATCGGTCCCAGTGTGGTTCCTTTTCACACTAGGGTGGGCGTGGTGACTAGGAGGAATGGTGAGGGCAAAGGGAAGCAGAGAACCATCATCCTCCGAGGAGGAACTTGCCCACATGAGAAACTGGTGGAGCTTTCCATCAGAGGTGCCTCTGCGTCCCTGCACAGGTTGAAGTTAACATGGAGTTCAAATCCCCTGGGTTCAGGATTTCCATGTGTTCCTACCCAGATATTTTTTTAAAGATTTATTTATTGTTATATGTAAGTACACTGTAGCTGTCTTCAAACACACCAGAAGAGGGCATCAGATCTCATTATGGATGGTTGTGAGCCACCATGTGGTTGCTGGGATTTGAACTCAGGACCTTCAGAAGAGCAGTCAGTGCTCTTAACCGCTGAGCCATCTCTCCAGCCCCTACCCAGATATTTTAATTGCAAATCAAAAGGTCCCACTCTTTCCCTATCTTAAATGTGGATTTGTGTGAGGGAGACTTTCAAGATGAGAACTGGCCTCCACTGATGGTCTGCTGTGGTGCACTGAGTCCTGAACTAGTGTGTCAGTCTGGCTTCTGGTTTCATGACGTGAAGATTTATTTGCATTGATGGTGTTATTTATTTATTTATTTATTTGTTTTTTCATTTTGTTTTGCTTTTGGGTTTGGAGACAGGGTTTCTCCTTTCTCTGTGTAGCCTTGGCTGACATTAATGGTTTTCACTGCTAAGTGGTGCTTGTTAGTGCCGGACAGGAGTAGATTATAAAAGTTAATGTTTCTCTTGTTGCTGTGACCAGATACCTGATTTAAAAAAACACAAAACAAAATAATGTAAGACAGGTAGGATTATTTTGGCTGATGAAGTCGCAGCCCGCCACCACTGGGAAGGCAAGGCTGTGGAGTATTGACCTCATGGAATGCTAGGCCAGGAGGGCCTGGGGAGGGGAGGTGTCTGGTAATCCTCATCTTTTCAGTCTCTTTTATCCAGACAGAGACCACAGTCCATGGAACAGTACTGTCCACATTCAGAGTAAAGCCTTTCCCTTCTTAATTAAATCTCTTTGGAAACATCCTTGAAGATTCAGCCAAAGGCATGTATCCCTAGGTGATTCTGGATCCAATTAGCTTGATAGTGAAAATTAGCCATTACACCGTTGGATGCCAGATTTCTTCCTTGGCTTTTACTCCAATGGACTAGGCATGAATGGGTGAATCTGCTTCATCCTGACTCCTGTCCTCAATTCCTGGAGTGAATATTTTATCACCTCACTGCTACAGTCCGAGAGCTCTCAGACACCATGTCCCGTTAAGGACAGGATTCTTCTCACCATATAGTCTAGCAGATGGTCAGTTCCTGCTTATCTTCTGGTTTGCTTTTTAAGACCCTTCCTGTTTATGTCTGTCTCATGTAGGCAATTTATTTAGGGAGAGAATCTTCCCAGAAAAGGAATGAAAGAACCAGAAGAGGGGTCTAGAGAGGTGGTCTAGAGTGGTTAGAAGTGTTTTGCATGCAATCACGAGAACTGGAGTTTAGATTTCAGCACCTACGGAACAAGCAACAAGCTGCGTAGCCTGCAAACATCTCCAACTCCAACTCCAAGGGATCCAATGTCTCCTCTGTCCTCTGCATGCACAGACACCCACACCCACACTTATGGACAGAAACAATTTACACAGACAATACACACAATAGAAATAAGAAGAAACAGGAGTGCATGGGGAAATTCTGGGGACAGAAGTAGTCTCGTTTGGCAGCTGATTCCAGCTAGACATCGCAGCATCTAGGATTACACCCCATAGTTGGTTCCATCGTGAAGTGAGAAAATTGGCCTTATGACTGTGTTCTGCCCCTGGGACTATTCTCCAAGCAAGAAGGGGCTCATTAAGCTAAACAAAATTCTACAAAGAATGGGCAGCTGAGAGATGTTAGCTTTGTCAATATGTACAGTCTGGACAATGGTGCTGTATAATACGGTTCTGAATGTGAGGTAGGATGGAGAAGATGTGCCCAGTTTCCATGCACTCACACACACACACACACACACACACACACAACACAGAGACACATAGACACACACACACACACACACACACACACAGGTGTTTTTGTTGTTGTTGTTTTTTGTTTTTGTTTTTGTTTTTTTGGTCTCTAAACACTAGCTGCTTCCAGCCTGTGGAGGGGCTGTGTTCTGTGGGATAAAATATAGACACCTTTTTTTTTATTCTCCCTTGACACAGGGAGTCAGTTCCTGCCTTCGGGTTTCTTCCTCGACTTTCCTGGATGATGGACTGCAAGCTGTAAGCCATAAGATGGAATAAACCTTTCCCTCCTAAAGTTGCTTTTCATCAAGATGTTTTATCACAGCAGTAGAAATTCTAACTAAGATGGGTTCTTGGATGAGGTAGGAAGCCCAAATCTTCACACTTTTAAAAATGCCATGTCTTTCCCAAAAGCCCCAGAAAAAGGAATCTTGTTCATCCCTCTTGAACACACCCAACAGCTTTTGCTGAAGCCTGGGAAGGGATTATCTCAGTATCACCTACCCTCCTCTTTGCATACCACCTTAAAGGATCTGCCTCTGTTCTCATCCAAAAGGATTTAAGCTTTATTGGTCAGTGGGAAACTGGGGAGACACTGACCCCACGGTGCCCTAAGACAGCCCTGGTGACAGGTACGGAACGGAGCCTAAGACTGGATCGGGAACAGCTGCTGCTGGCACTGCTCTAACTGGGTGTTTGTCACCTGATGCTATCTTGTTGGGACTGGAGCGCAGATAAGAGCCTGCCAAACCCAGGATGTGCTTGAGCTGGTGTGGAGGCTTGTATGACTCAGGGTCAACCTCACCTCCTTTTCTCCAGAAGCACCGGTACAAATCGGAAAGCAAACCATTGTAGAGCCTTCATTTTGGTGAGGACACAGCTGACCCTGCTGTTCTCAAATTGATCACTCTTAAATCTTTGCTTCCAACCATGACGCCCATATTTGATTTAGGCTTAAACCGGCTTAAACAGGATCATGTGGGGCATGATCCTGACAGTGAAACTCAACTAAATACACAGCCCATGACAAAACCATGGCCTGTCTGTTCCCTACAAGTCAGGGTATAAAGTCTCTGGTACAGGCAGGTGATTGTGAGGAGGTCATGGTATAGAAAGAAATCTTTTAACAGTAGTTCCCAGGCACGGAAGCCCTCAGGCTTTAGGCCAGAGCATACGTGTTACTGTGAGGAAGGGGGGGAAAGGGTCAGGCTGCTAAACAGGAAGCAGAGGCCCAAGGAATCATGTTTAGAAAGGGTCAGGTAAGATTCTCAAACCAGCACTGAATTATTTCCAAAAATGTCACAAACCTCACATTCACTCAGCTAGCAGAGTGCAGATACTGGAGCTTCTGAGAGACAAAGGTCTATCCCTGCTGTTCAACAAGGTGATGCAGTGTACTAGACCAGCCCATGACCAGAGTTCCTTTAGATCTTGCCCTAGTGTTGTGGCTTGTGATGGCTATTCTCGGTTGTCAAGTTGACTACATCTGGAATTAACTAAAAAAAAAAAAAAAAACCCAATAGATGGCACACCTGTGATGGATTTCTGCTTAATGTGAAGTGAGAAGATAGACTTCTGATCCAGATCTTTGAGGTAGGAAGACACACCTTTGATCCAGATCTAATCTGCGCCATAACTGTTGCTGGAAGCCTATATAAGGACATGGAAGAAGGAAGCTCCTGCTCTTTGCCTTCTTGCTCTCCTTTTGCTAGCAAATCCATCCCTTCACTAGCATCAGAGCCTACTTCTTCAGGATTCCAGTGTCTCCTGAAGACCATCAGAGACACCCAGTCTCACGGACTGAGCAATTACTGGATTCTTAGACTTTCCATTCATAGTCACCATTGTTGGATTATTTGGCCTCTAAGCCTGTAAGCTATTCTAATAAATCTCTCTCTCTCTCTCTCTCTCTCTCTCTCTCTCTCTCACACACACACACACACACACACACACACACACACACGGAGAGGGATTCATTCTATACATTCTTTTACTCTAGAGAACCCTGACTAATATACTGTTCTTCCTTTAACACGAAGGACCACCTCAGGCAAGGGAGGGGATTCGAGCAGGCCCAGGCAGCAGAAGGAATCTGGTCCAGTTCCCTTAACACCTGCTTTTGTGCTGAGTCATGTAAACTTTTCTATAAACTGAGACTATCATCACCTTGGCTGCCGGGCTCAGAGAAGGTCATCACGGCTTTGTCCCTTCTTGTCTATGGTTATTCCCCTGCCCCAGGCCTCCCAGAACTGATTGATGGGAAAAGCTGACCAAATCCACCCTCTCCCAAAGAATGGACTGGGCACAAGAGACGCCATCTTTAACTTAACTGCAGACGACACAGTGGTGAGTTTGGGGCGGAAGGGGGGGGCTATGATGGAGTTTTAACTGTATTTGGGACCTCCCTGGTGGGCCATAAACCTTCCCAGCTTACTCCTTTTCTAGATTGCCCCAGACGTGTGGCAGGCTATGTTGTAAGGGGAGGAAGGCATTTTGTGTGCTAGCATTCACTCTGGCTGTGAGGGTGTGTTCTGATTCTAACATCATAGATGGACTCTGAGGACAGGTCTGCTCTACTGGGTTCTAGGGGAGCTTGGCAAAGACGTCAGAGCAAATGGCTTTGAATTCTATTCTTTAAAGGGCTATTGGTAGCAAGAGTTGCATATGTTGTTGTTTGTGACACTAAAGGAGTTTGGAGAGTTGAGGCCTAGCAACCCAGGCTCTACCCAGAAGACAAGGGGAGTTGCTGATACAAGGATGTGGGAGGTTGTGGAAAAGGGAAGTAAGAGATTCCCCCTTCCCCCCAAAAAGATCTATAAAATAGGCTCAAGGTTTTGAGAACCTTGCCGCCCATGGAGTTCCAGAAAGCAGCCATCCCCTATCACGCCCTGGGGCACAGGGGTTGCAGAAACAGACACTCTGACTTATCTCCCATTCCGAAGTTAAAAAAACAAAACAAAACAAGACAGTTTACACACAAAGCAGTTCATGGATCTGGCTTCACTAGACCCTTCACCTTCCTGTGCCACAGCTACAAAAACTGATTCTCAGACCTTGTGTGATGGGGTGTTCTCCTGCACCCCTTGGATACTGAGCCACTCAGGGCTTAGCGATGCCCACCTCGCAGACCAATAAAACTCTGCTCCAGCCTGTCTGAGGCAAAACACAGCCTTTTTTTTTTTTTTTTTTTTTTGGGTTTGGTTTTTTTGAGACAGGGTTTGTCTGTGTAGTCCTGGCTGTCCTGGAACTCACTCTGTAGACCAGGCTGGCCTCGAACTCAGAAATCCGCCTGCCTCTGCCTCCCAGAGTGCTAGGATTACAGGCGTGCACCACCACCGCCTGGCTAAAACACAGCCTTTATCCCTTCGTTTTCTTTCACTGATTTCTTACAGAGTTCCTTCAGAAGCATCGAAGGGGTTGAGGAGGCAGTGCCTTGACACAGGAGTCCCTGGGCTATTCACTGAGCACAGGCAGCCAGTGGATGGCATCCAGACCCCGAAAGCAGTCGGGTCTAGCTTCTGTGGGCTTCTCTCTGACTTTGCTTCAACCCTGCAAGTTTGAATGTTGGGCTGGCCTGCGGTCAGGTGGTCTTGGATGGACTATAAGGCCCACATACACTGAGTGTTCCACAGATGGTGCACTGAACCTATCCGTAGGTACACTGAAGTGGATGGTTCCCTTAATCGGGAAAGCAGGACCTTCCTGGACTGTCAAGGCTGAGCTGTGCCTTGCTGAGCATTTCTAAAGACTCATGGAGACCAAAGAGCTTCGAGAGACTCAAATTCCTCCCGTCCCAGCCTCAGCTCTTTTATGAGCTTCGTTTCCTTCGCTTGCAGGCTTTTCTACGTCCTAAGGATCTGTGCCATCTCTGTATGGGACACAGGCACACAGTCGGCACGCAGAGGGTACCGGGTGGAGATGTTCCTCTGCCTGCGATTGCCGCGGCAGCCTCTCCTTGCTCTACATGAGGAAGTCGCTAGGGTTTGGAGTTACAAAGTGGAATGAGGATTCTCAAAGCAGAGAAACATCAAAGTCTGTTAAAACTGGGGCAGCTGGTGGGGGCGGAGAGGCAGATAGCGCAGTTAAAGTTTGCTCTACTCCCACAAGGAACTGAGTCTGGTCCTCAGCCTCTACGTAAAAAGCCAGGCACACTGGCTTATGTTTATAATCCCTAGAGTTCGCTGGTCAGCTAGCCTACTCTAACTGATGAGACCAGCACTCCAGTGAAAGACTCTGTCTCAAACAGCGAAACGGCTCAGCTTCTAAGGAAAGACATCTGATGTTGATTTTTGGCTTTGACATACATGTGCACACCAGATACACACACACACACACACACACACACACACACACACACAGAGGAAGCGGAGCTCAGTACTGGGAGTCTGCACAGGGAAAGATTGGAACCTTCACAATTTCTTGGGCTATTGCTGTTGGTGTGAAAACTACCCTCAGAGATGTACGTGCTTAGGCATACTGAAACAGATGCTCTTGATATGCTACCCTCTCCAGGAGCGTAACTCTTAAGCTGTAGGGAAGCAGCTCTCTCCTCCTTTCTCTTTATTAAAGCAGTAAGAGGCTCCATCCTTGAGGTTTAAGGGAGGGTGAGGATGCTGAAGGCGTATGACATGGAGGATGGGACCACTAGGCTTCCATTGTGAACTGTGCCGAAGTGGTCCTAGATGCTAGATGTCTTTTCTTCCTTTTGAGAGGTTCCCTTCGTCTTCAGGAACCCCACTTTAACACCTGCCAGGGAGCCCCAGCTTTGTCAGAGGCTTCTTCATAGTCTCAACATAAAAGTACTCCCACTTGACCAGCAATGCCTTAGGGCATCTGAGGGCCTTGGTATATTTGGGCACTGTTCCAAACAAAACTAGGAACAGGAATCAGGAACGCAACCATCTGTGTCTGTCCCACTAAGTGTTTATAAATTCAAGAGGCGCTCCATCAACCCTCAATTGAAACCAGCCCTGCCTCTGTACTCTTTGAGGTATATGCGACGATATTTTTATGGTTTAAGATGATTTGAATCAAGCTTTTAGCTTATTGAAGCTGATGATAACTCACTGGTTTTGTTTCTCTAATAGTGAATGGTTTGTGTGTGTGTGTGTGTGTGTGTGTGTGTGTGTGGTGTGGTGTATTTCAGTGCTATTTCTGGAGCTGAACCTAAGGTTTCCTGCATGCTGGACAAGGGCTCTACCACTAAACTACATAAGCTATATTCTTCACCTGTGTTCTGCTTTTTGTTTTTATTTATTTATTTTTAAATATTTATTTATCTTACACACATCAGTGATCTATCTGCATGTACACCTGCGTACCAGAAGAGGGCATCAGATCAATTTACAGATGGTTGAGAGCCACCGTGTGGTTGCTGGGAATTGAACTCAGGACCTCTGGAAGAACAGCATTGCCCTTAACCTTTGGGCCATCATCTCTCCAGCCCCTTGTTTTTGTTTTTGTTTTTGTGAGACAGGGTTTCTCTGCATAACAGCTCTGGCTGTCCTGGCACTCGCTCTGTAGACCAGAACTCAGAGATTCACCTCCCTCTGCTTCCTCAGTGCTGGGATTAAAGGCATGCACCACCATACCAAGATACCAAGACCTTTTTTTTTTTTGACAGGGTTTCACTAAGTTGATCTTGAACTTGCAACCCAAATGGTCAGGTTTTGTGAGTTCCAGGGATCGAACTCAGAAGGTCTGGCTAAGTACTTTTCCCCCTGCTGACCCACCGTGCTGGTCCCAGGTTTCTCTTTTGAGTAGAGGGATAGCAAGTCTTTGGTCATTCTAGAGGTTCTTCTCTATAAATCCAGTGAGAGAGAACAGCCTCAGCACTCTCCTAATGGGCAAATCAGGGCAACTTTGGGGGATAAAAGTAATTTACTGAGCTGGGCAGTGGTGGCACATGCCTGTAATCCCAGCCCTTGGAAGGCAGAGGCAGTCGGATTTCTGAGTTCGAGGCCAGCCTGGTCTACAGAGTGAGTTCCAAGACAGCCAGGGCTACATAGAGAAACCCTGTCTCAAAAAAACAAACAAACAAACAAACAAAAAAAAACCAAAAAAGTACTTTACTGTACCCTGCATCACAGAGATGACCTGTCATTTAGGCACTGTATTGTTTTATGAGTCTCTAGTAAGAAAAGACAGAACAACTGTGTGGCCCCAGGTCACAAATCCTGCACCCAGAGCTCACTAAATATTTCTGAGAACATCAGGGTGGCTCCTGACCTGTAGAATCACCTACACACCTGGGCTTGTTTCCGAAATGCCAGCACCCGAGGGGCTGACGCTGGGACCCGAGTCTAGGGATAGTCTGGTGATGTAGTGAGACTGTCTCAAAAACAAAATCCAAGACTGGGCATGGTAGTACATGCTTTTAACCCTTACACTCAAGAGGCAGAGTTAAGTGGATCTTTGTAAGTTTAAGACTAGCCTGGTTGCTGGGGGTGGGGTGGGGGTGGGTGGGTGGGGTGGGGTGGGGTGGGGTAGGGGGGTGGGGGTGGGGGTGGGCACATGCCTGTAATCCCAGCACTCTGGGAGGCAGAGGCAGGCAGATTTCTGACTTCGAGGCCAGCCTGGTCTACAGAGTGAGTTCTAGGACAGCCAGGGCTATACAGAGAAACTCTGTCTTGAAAAAACCAAATCCAAAAAAACCCAAAAAACAACAGCAAAAAAAGACTAGCCCGGTCAACACAGTGAGTTCCGGGCCAGCCTAAACTACAGTGTACCACCCTGTATCAAAAATCAACAACCTCAAAAAAAAAAAAAAATCAACAACCTCAAAGAAATGATGCTTTCCACCATACTAAAAGTGCTTTTCCACTATACTAAAATACCCAAAGCAGAACATTTATGGAGGAATAATTTTAGCTGGGAATAATGGTGCAGCTATAGTCTCAGTACTTGGGAGGTAGAGGCAGGAGGATCAGGACTTTAAAAACAGTGGCTACCTGAGACCTTGGTAAAGTTATTTCTTTTCAGATTTATGTTATGTATGTAAGTCACAACTGTCTTCAGACAGACCAGAAGAGAGCATCAGATCCCATTACAGATTGTTGTGAGGCACCATGTGGTTGCTGGGAATTGAACTCAGGACTTCTGGAAGAGCAGTCAGTGCTCTTAACCGCTGAGCCATCTCTCTAGCCCCCAACTAGGTTCTTGGTAATGGTTCCCCCCACCTCTCAGTACTGCCCTCTGGGGGTTAGCCTTTAATCACAAAAACCTGAGCATACATGAAGGAAAACAGACTTGTTAGAAACACAGAAGATTCCAACAGTAAGGAATCAAAATTGAATTGAGGCTGGGTGTGGTGGCATGCACCTTTTATCTCCGCTCTTGGGAGATAGAGGGGCAGGCATTTCTCTGTGAGTTCACAGCCAACCAGAGCTATATAGTGCGACCCTGTCTCAAACATTTACTTCTAGCACCGAGGAAGCAGAGGCAGGAGAATCCCTGCAAGTTCAGGGCCAACCTGATCTACATAGTGAGTTCCAGGACAGCCAATGCTACACAGAGACCCTATCTCCAAATAAATAAATATAAATAAAATGGAATTTAATCAAAAATTGCTTATTTGCCAAAATCAATATAGGTAGAGCCTGGGGGAGATAACTCAATGGTTAGAGCACCACTGTTTAGATGCCACCCATGTTCTCATGATACCTACCTGTAATTTTAGTGCTTGAAGGCAGAGACGTGGGATCCGCCCAGCAAGCTGACTAGCCCAGTGTGTGTGTGTGTGTGTGTGTGTGTGTGTGTGTGTGTGTGAGCTCTCTGTCAGTTGAGAGTCTCTGCCTCAATGAATAAGGTGCAGAGCGATCAGGGAGGAGTTCAACCTGGGGCCTCCACGGGCTGGAGCGGGAAGGGGGGTAAACATGTTCACGTCCTCCTCTGGACTCTACTTGTGTTTATGGATGAAGTCAGTCATATTGGGGTCTGTGGCAGGCTGCCTGAGCCCATGCACACTCCCAAAAGTTGTACAATGTAGTGATGGCTACAGATGTTTGCTGATGACTCACTAGCCGAACCATGGAGGACAGCTGGCTTTTCAGTTCCAGTTGAAAGGAAGTCAACTGACTGCTTATTGGGCTGAGCCTTTGGGCAGGAACCAGGTATGAGCACCCCAAGGAGTGTTGACTGGACTGAGTGGCAAAGCATGTCAGTTATGGATCCAAGGAACTTATCCTGTCCTGGCACTCCTCAACTCCTACTCAAGTTTCATGACCAAAGAAAGGTTTCCTCCACTAGGAAGGCTTTCCTAACCAACTCCCTGCCCACTGTCAGCTGAGGTGGGTGCCCAAACTGGCCCAACAGGCTCTTGAATAATTCTCTATCAAGGGACTTAGCATGCTGAAGTTTGTTTGTTTCTATGTAGTCATGGCTGTCCTGGAACTCAGAGATCTGCCTGCCTCTGCCTCCTGTGTTCTGGAGTTAAAGGCACTTCATCCTGACCTTAGCTGTTTAAAAAAAACAAAAAAACAAAACAAAAAAAAACCAAACCAAACCAAAAAAAAAAAAACCCACAGCATTTTAGGGAATGGAGAGATGGCTCAGTGCTCAGTGGTTAAGAGCACTTTCTGTTTTTCTAGGGGTCCTGAGTTCAATTCCCAGCAACCACATGGTGGCTCACGACTATCTGTAATGGGATGCAATGCCCTCTTCTGGTGTGTCTGAAGGCTACAACAGTGTACTCACATACACAAAATAAATAAATCTTACAATAAAACCCCAGCATTTTGTAATGTAGCCCAGGCCTCCAACCCGTTCCCACCTGCTGGGATGATAGGCATGTGCTGCTTCACATGATTTATGTCACTGGTTTTTGTTGTTGTTGTTGTTGTTGTTGTTTTGTTTTTTGAGACAGGGTTTCTCTGTGTAGCCCTGGCTGTCCTGGAACTCACTCTGTAGACCAGGCTGGCCTCGAACTCAGAAATCCTCCTGCCTCTGCCTCCCAAGTGCTGGGATTACAGGCGTGCGCCACCATGCCTGGCATGTCACTGGTTTTTAAATTTTGACATGACTAGTGAAACATTTCTATGTTCTTCCCATGTTGTTTCCTCATGTTCCATTTCATACAGTCACTTTTTCTGAATATAGTTACCATTTTTGTATTATCTTCCTAGTCTTTTTTTTTTTTTTTTTTTTTTTTTTCTGAGACAGGGTTTCTCTGTACAGCCCTGGCAGTCCTGGAACTCACTCTGTAGACCAGGCTGGCCTCGAACTCAGAAATCCACCTGCCTCTGCCTCCCAAGTGCTGGGATTAAAGACATGTGCCACCACCACCCAGCTGTCTTTTTGTTTTTTTAATAAGAGGTTTTCTTTTTTTAAAAAAATATTTTTAAAATATTTTATTTTATGTATATGAGTACACTGTCACTCTCTTCAGAGACACCAGAAGAGGGCATCAATCTCATTACAGATGGTTGTGAGTCACCATGTGGTTGCTGGGAATTGAACTCACTAAGCACCTCTGGAAGACCTCTTAACCACTGAGCCATCTTTCCAGCCCCCTTACAAAATATTTTTAATTTTTACTTACATTGGTGTTTTGCTTGCAAACATGCCTGTGCGAGGGTTTCAGAGCCCCAGGAACTGGAGTTACAGACAGTTGTGATCTGTGACATGCCCGTGCTGGGAATTGAACCCAGGTCCTCTGGAAGAGCAGCCAGTGCTTTTAACTGCTGAGCCATCTCTCTAGTCCCCTGATTATATATAGTTTTAAATGTGAGACTTGTTCTCAACAAGGCAAAGCCTCCAGATACATAAAATAAGAAATCTTTAGCCGACTGTTGGTAGGGTATGCCTTAATTCCAGAGGAAGAATTAGGGAGGCAGAGGCAGGCAGATCTTTGAGTTTGAGGCCAGCCTGGTCTACAGAGTGAGTTCCAGAACTGCCAGGGCTACACAGAGAAACCCTGTCCTGAAAATCAATCAATCAATCAATCAATCAATCAATCAATCAAGGTGGAAAGTGCATAAACAATTAGGTAAGTTTATGGAGAACATGACCAAAACACATAAATTAGAAGACACGGGATCCATCTAAATTTTATTTCTCAAATATTTATTTATAGTTAATAAACAGTTTTGTCTTGTCATTTTGGAAGCCCTTTACTATAAAGAAAATTCTTTTGTCTGATGGCAAACAGTAGCCATGATGACTCTGGATCTCCCCATTATAGGAACTCTATTTCTTGAGACAATTCCTTCTGTATTTCTGCACTGTCTGTTGGATGGTGATGCGTCAGTAGACCTGTCACTGACTTCCTTTAGAATGGTGTGAACTCAGAGAGGAGTGCGAGGCTTTGAGGTTAGGGTTGTCTCTTCTGCCAGAGACCGGTATTGAATGTAGCATGTGGCTTTGTTACCTGAATGCCACCCTCTTGCTGCCTATCTCCCTTGTCACTGTATCTTGGGTTGGGTTTCTTGACCATCTATCTCTCCCACTGGACTTGCCCAGGATTGTGAATTTCTCCTATAAGCACTATGACCCTTGTTTACCATTGCCCAATGCACACTGTGCACATACAACCAGCTGAAGACAGCTGACCTTCAGGGTGAGAGAAGGCCCCACTGAAGACAGGAAGGCCTGTCCTGAGGATAGACGGTAGATAGGTATGGCTAAGTGTCCAGAGCTTGTCTCAGCAATCCTCCTGCCTCAGCCTCCTAAAGGTTGGGATTACAGTGTGCATCAGCTTGCTGGGGAACCTATCCAGTTCCCAAACTGCCCCTGCTTACCTTTTCAGCCAGAATCTCCAGTAATGGAGGCTAAAAACATGATCTTGGGGGCTGGAGAGATGGCTCAGCGGTTAAGAGCACTGACTGCTCTTCCAGAGGTGCTGAGTTCAATTCCCAGCAACCACATGGTGGCTCACAAACATCTGCAATGGGGTCTGACGCCCTCTTCTGGTGTGTCTGAAGACAGCTACAGTGTACTCATATACATAAAATAAATCTTTAACAAAGTGATCTTGGGAAAGTACCTCATGTACATTCGTCATGGACTGCTGTTCCCGAGCTCTGAGTGATGCAGCTAGGAGATAGCCCGATTTGTTTTTCCTGTTACTCCAGAGCAGACAAAGTCCTGAAATGGCATCCAACTTCCAGATCAGCTCCCAAATATGCCATAATGCCAGGTCTGATTAGTGACAGCCTCATCAAACTGCCTATACTATTCTTTATTTTGTTTTGTTTTGTTTTTCAAGACAGGGTTTCTCTGTGTAGCCCTGGCTGTCCTGGAACTCACTCTGTAGACCAGGCTGGCCTTGAACTCAGAAATCCGCCTGCCTCTGCCTCCCAAGTGCTGGGATTATAGGCGTGCGCCACCACGTCCGGCTGCCTATATTATTCTTAGGGGAGAAAAAAAGAACTGACCCTTGTTCCCTTGCTGCCCTAAAGGAGAGTTCAGGGGCTACTCCCCTATAGGGGCTTTCCTCAGCTCTGAAACCTGGTAAGTAGAATGGAGACTCTGAGCTCTGAGGACTGTATCCTGAGTCACCTGCAGGAGAATGAAATGCCAGCCTGACTCCACAAACAAGTGTTTGACTGAGCCTGACTCCAGATACCTGTGTTTGACTGAGCCTGACTCCAGATACCTGTGTTTGACTGAGCCTGACTCCAGATACCAGTACTTTAGGCTCATCCTCTGCAGAGCACCTTCTTCCCATGAAACTTGAACCCAAACGTTGATGTGGACTCTAGAGAAGGCTCCCAGAGGGCAATCTGCTTTTTCATTCTTGGGGGTGGGGTGGGCCAGGATCTCCTCAGGTAACCACCTCATCAGAAGAGTCAGTATGGCCTGGGCTGTATACCTGACAGTTCTTTCATCTTATTGCCTCGTGCACTGGGTTGTATTCCTTCTCCAATGGGCATGTGCATGGTTTTTAGAAAGCCCGCCAAAGAGGGGCTGGAGAGTTGTCAGAGGTTAAGAGCATTTGTTGCTTTCTGAAGAGGACCCAGCTTTAGTTCCTAGCACCTATGTGGTGGTTCACAACCATCTGTAACTTTAGTTCCAGAAGGTCCAAAAACCCTCTTCTGACCTTCTTGGGTACTGGACATGCACTTGGTGCACATACACACATGCACGCAAAAACAACAAAAAACCCCACTAAGTGTCATGGTGAATGCCTTTAATCCCAGTACTTAGGAGGTGGAGACACGTGGATTTCTGTACACTGTAAGCCAGCCTGGTCTTACGTAGTAAGATCCTGTTAACAACAACAACAAAAACAACAACAGAAAGTCCCATGGGTCCTGTTACAACCACAGATGGGCAGTCCCCACTATGTCCTCCAGCTGATGAGGCCAGGCGTAGGCAGAGACCTGACAACACAGGGCGGAAGGGAGCGGCCATTAACACTAATGAAGCAGGCAGGCTGAAAGCTTTTTACTCTGAAGCTGGATGCCCATCCGGGGAACAGTATGTTCTGCCCCCCTGGTTTCCAGGAACCCTAGGTAGAAAGGAGGCTTGGGGATAGGAATAGGCATAGGGGTCTTAAAGGAGGGAAAGGGGAGGGAGAGCCAGGAGGGCTTGGCTTGGGCTAGAAGGGCTCTTTTTGATCTCTCTTCTAAAGAAACCTTGGGTCTAGTTTTTCACTTCACCGCTGTGTGGTGACACTGACTCTCTTTGGTGCCCTTGACCAAAGTTCCTGGAAGCAAAGGAAACAACATGTCCTAGGGAGACTAAGTGAACATCTGTGGGGGCAGAAATTAAATTAAGACCAGAGGGCCGCCTGCCTTATTATTGCTAATGGCTCTAGCCTGACCCATCCCTAGGTTCTGCTCTTATGGAAATTTTGGGGTCTGGACACCCTATCTTGTTCCCAAAGTTTAATTGGTTCCTGGCTGTCTCATGCCAAATTGGAGATGTTCTAATAGAACATCCAAAGGTTCGGGTTCTAGGGAGAAAGCCTGAATTGTGCCTCCATTTTCCAGGGAGGCACCTCATGCCCTGGCTACAGGAAGCAGTCACGTGTGGACCCTTTATTAGACCCTGCCATATAAACTCAGGGCACAGGTGGCCAGGAAAGTCCTATGCAAGGATCGGCAAGCAAAGGTAAGCACAGAGACGGCACAGGAGGTCGGACTCTCTGGGAACATCTCCCTCAGCATTGACAGGGTACTCTAAGGATGAGGGGAGACTAAATGGGGGGCTTCCCAAGGATGAGGAGAGACTCAATGGGGCTTTTCCTGCTGAGCCAGGCCATGCTGACTGCACTGTTGCCGAGTTGTGTCCTGCTGCTGGCACTGCCTCCCACGCTGGGGGTCCAGATGGGCGTGGCATCACTGAAGGGCATCAGAAGGCCTGACCAGGCTCTGTTCCCAGAGTTTCCAGGTGAGAATGGTCAGGTTGGGAATGTGTTGGGTAACGGCAATTGCTGGCCACAGATCTACCCGCCCAGGCTAAGCCCTCTTTCCCCAATCCCAATCCCAATCCCAACCTTGGGAGGTGGGTACTTGGTGCATGGTGGGTGTTGGCCCTCACATCTTCCGCCCCCAGGTCTAAGTCTGAATGACCTAAAGAAGACAACTGCAGACCGAGCAGAAGTTCTGCTGCAGACGGCAGAAGCTTTGGCGGAGGTAACTTCTCGAGGGGGTGAGGGGGTGGGGGGTGGGGGGTGGGGAGTGGGGGGGATAAAGTAGAAGGTAGGGAGCATCAGATACCATCATCTCTCCCCACTTCCGGACTACCCAACCTGGGCAGAATTGCAGACCATCCCTGACCCACATTCCACTGCTACCCTACTGGGGGTTCGAGGGTTTCCTGAACCTTACTCCCCTACGAATGCAGGTGCTAGATCCACAGAACCGCGAGTCTCGTTCTCCGCGTCGCTGTGTAAGGCTTCACGAGTCCTGCTTGGGACAGCAGGTACCTTGCTGCGATCCGTGCGCTACGTGCTACTGCCGCTTCTTCAACGCCTTTTGCTACTGCCGCAAGCTGGGTACGACCACGAACCTCTGCAGCCGCACCTAGCCAACGGATGTTGGGCAAAGGCAGGGGATGCGAATAAAGGATGGGACGGTTTAATCTTAAAGCTGTGGTTATTTCAAAAGTGGCAGCCGAAGGGTTGTTGGGGCGTCGTCATGCTGGAACTACACACACCATGACCTCAGGGTCTAAGCTACCCCGTCATCTGAGCCATAAATGTGGGCGATTTCAAGGCACTAGTCCCCTCTGGGGAAAAGAGGAGGCCACACGCCCGTTCTAGAGAACTAGTGCAACAAATGCAGGAAAATCGGGCGCAGTTCGGCTTACCGGGAGTAAAGTCTAGCTAGAGGAAAAACACTGGTTCCGAAACCCTCCCCACCCTCCCCCGCCCCTCCGACCTCGGTTTCTGTCTGGTGGGAGACAGCCTCGACAGCGTAAGGAACAGCACACACGCTCAGCTTTACCCGGTTGCATCTAATGGAGCCAGGCAGAAGCGCCAAACTCGGGAAAAACTAAATTTAGGGCCCCCGCTCTAATCTTGAGGGTATTAGCACCACCACGCGGTCGATTCCCAACATCGACCTTGCTTTGCTCTCCTCTAGGCGCTGAAGGCCCGCTTTTCCTTAGTGCGCAGGCGCCCGGAGGGCAGGTTAGTCACTCCAGAGGAGCGCATGCGCGCCAGGGTGCCCGAAAACGGGATACATTTCAGAGCCCGCCCTAGTCTGGTCACGTGAGACGCTGTGCGTCACCTGACGCACTTGACAGCCCGCTGCGGGCGCCGCGTCAGCTGATCCGGGAGTCGAGTTGCGTGCGGGCAGATCGGGGCTCTCTGGTCCCGCCGCCCCCGCCTCGCCTGCAGTCCCCCGCCGCAGCCATGTCGTTCTTCCCGGAGCTTTATTTCAACGTGGACAATGGCTACTTGGAGGGATTAGTGCGCGGCCTGAAGGCCGGGGTGCTCAGCCAGGCGGACTACCTCAACCTGGTGCAGTGCGAGACGCTCGAGGGTGAGCCGCGGGTCCGGGCTGTCTGATGGGGGGCCTTGAAAGGCCCAAATGGAGGCCGCCCTGAGCCGGGAAGCCGGAAACGGAGGGTCCTGAAGGGCCTGCGAGGCCTCCGGGAATCCGCGAGCGGATGGTGGGCATGTCAGAAAGGAGTCTACCTGGAGCTGCGGCTCCGCGCGGGGCCCAGACGTAAACAAGACTTTAAGAACCGCAGTGGTTTCCCTCTGCTTGGGTTGCCTCTAACCTCGTTGAGCTAGTCCTGTAATTTAGAAGGACGATCCCTGAGGATTGGTTAGCCGGCGCGACAGGGTGTGCGCCTACGAGCTGCTTCACCCTGGCCCAACCCTAGGCCTGTTGGGTGGCAAGGCATAGGGAAGTTAGGTGGAAAAGCTTCTCTCCTCCCCCAAGGTCTTTAGAATCATTGTGTCTTGCTTGGTGTTTGGTCTGAGGGTTGAGTCTTCCTGGGGAATTGCTAAGCCAGTTTAGCGAGAGGTTCCTCCCAGCTCTGAACCGCTGGCGGTGGTGTGTCTTCAAGACGGGCTGTTTGGGAAAGCTAGAGGTGGCCCTGTAAATCTGAAGTTCACGCACAAGTATTTGGCCCCAACTCGCATTCACCACCCCACCCCCACCCCCACCCCCAGCACTGTTGGGGCACCAGTTTCTTACACAAGAGCGACAGAAGCTGAGTTCCACTTTCTTTACACACAAATCTAAAGCAGCAGTTTCCAGCTTGTGGGTCGAGATCCCTTTGAGGGTCATGGAGGTCGCCTAAGACCATCGAAAACCACAGATTTTTATGGTTAATAACAGTAGCAAAATTACAGTTATGAAGCAGCAATGAAAGTGATTTTATGGTTGGGGTCACCACAACATGAGATGTTTTAGAGGGTTGCAGCTTTAGGGAGATTGAGAACCACTGATCTCAAGTGAGATGGCTCAACTGTAGTAGATGTACTAAGCTAGAGATGTCCCTAATTCCAGACCCTCCAACCAGATGGTAGTGAAGGATAGGAACGTGAGTTTCCATCTCTTAAGGATTCCTTGGAGAAAGGTACTTGCTTGTAGCTGGAAGAGGCCAGATGAGTCACCCAATGTAGAAACTTCTCATCAGACACTTCTGAGGTTAAGTTGAGCTCATACAGTTAATATTTACCTTGAAAACTAGGCCCTCCATGTGAGAAATAATGTTAAAGTAGGAAACTTATTAAAGTTAAAGAGTAGTAGTAGATTTTATGATTTTATGTTAACCTGTAAGTTGTTCACCTTTATTGTATGAGTGGGAGCGAGGGAGGAGAGGTTCAAGATGCTGGGTTGTGGGTGCCAGCCCCAAACATTAGACTTCACTGTGGGAAGAGGAGAAGTAGGCTGGCTGGGGCAGGGCTTAACACGTGATTGGCACTTAATGTGAGTTCTGTGGATTGACTGTAACTTGAGGAAGATTTTTTCCCCCCTGTTACAAGGATGTTTAGTGTTTAGTTTTTTTCTTTGAGGAAGATCCTTATTTGGATAAATCTTAAGGTGAACACTGTTGCCTTTTCTGGCTTCTGGCTTTTCTTACTCCCGCTGCTGCCTGCTCCTCTGTAGAGTTTCTGGGAGCCTGTGTTTCTGCCTTTCCAGCAGACACCCCATCATTGACAATAATCATACTAGGGTATTCTTCCTGATGAACTGTTTAGCAGTGGGCCTCCTTGTGGAGCACCATCCAGATATTTCCAGTAGTATTTAGGGACTCCTTGCTCCTTTACACACAGTATACCCCAGCACTTAGCGCTTAGAGTAATAGGACTTCAGAGTTTAGCAAACATGGGTTTGAATCTCACCCTGTCAGGGACTGGATTATTGTAGACAAATTGTTTAATGTCTCTGGATATAGACTTCTTCATCAGCCATATAAACATCTGTCTCATAGAGACTGTGAGATAGCCACAATACTACTTTGTGTAAAACACTTAGCCCAGCACCAAGAACCCAGTAAGCACTAAAGACAAAATCAGCATCCGGTAAATGTTAGTTTATGTTGTCTGTTACTTAACCTACTTTTCCCTCTGCTTCCTTCTTCACCCATTAGGCACTGCTCCACTACCATCCTTTTCCTCCCACTGATTTAAGCCTTATAGATACTTGGCAAGTAGTCTAACCTCTGAACTGTAGCCACAGCTGTCTTTTTGTTTTGAGACAGGATCTTTTTCAGTTACATTGGCTGGCCTGTACTCTGTAGCTTAGGCTGGCTTTGATATTGTGGTCCTCCTTTTAGCCTCCTAAATAGCTGAGATTGTTTTTGTATTTTTTTTATTTATTTTAAAAGATAATGTGTATATGTATGTGTGGACATGTGCATATGAGTTGGGGTGCCCTTGGAGGCCAGAGAGGGAGTTGTGTCCTCTGGAGCTGTAGTTACAGATGACTATGAACCATGTGGGTCTGGGAATCGAACCTAGGTCCTCTGGAAGATCAGCCAGTGCTCTTAACTGCCACACTATCTCTCCAGCCCTCTCTCTCTCTTTCTTTCTTTCTTTCTTTCTTTCTTTCTTTCTTTCTTTCTATCTATCTATCTATCTATCTATTGGGGCAAGATCTCACTTTGTAGCCCAGGTTGGCTTAGAATTTACTATATATCCCTGGCTTGTTAGGAATTATCAAAGTCCTCCTAAATGCTGGGTTACAGGTATGAGTTCCACACCGGGAAGCCAGCCTCATCTTTGAAAAAATGGCCATGGTTGACTAGAATATTGTCTGCTACATTTAATCATAACTCCTATGGTACTTGTCAGTGATATTTTTCTAGAAATTTCTTAACATATGTTTGGTATCCCAGGGACTTTGTATGCTGGAGATATTCAGGACTGTTTTTTTTTTTTGTTTTGTTTTTTTGTTTTTTTGAGACAGGGTTTCTCTGTTTAGCCCTGGCTGTCCTGGCTGTCCTGGCACTCACTCTGTAGACCAGGCTGGCCTCGAACTAAGAAATCCGCCTGCCTCTGCCTCCCAAGTGCTGGGATTACAGGTGCGCGCCACCACGCCTGGTGATATTCAGGACTTTTAAAGACAGAACATAATCAGAAGCAGGAAAGAAGGCTGTCAAGATAGCTCAGGAGGTACTTGCTGCCAAACCAGATGACCTGAGTTCAGTCCTTAGGACTTATATTAATGGAAGGAGAAAACCCAACTCCCACAGATTGTCCTCTGACCTCCAGAGAGTGGTGCTTTTTATTTGTTTTATTTTGAGAGAGGGTTTCTCTATGGTGCCTGGTTGTTCTGGAACTCACTATGTAGACCAGGCTGGCCTTGAACTGAGAGATCTGCTTGCCTCTGCCTCTCAAGTGCAGACCTGGCTACCACTGCCAGACTCAGAGTGGTGCTTTTAAAAATCAGAAGGGGTGCCGGGCGGTGGTGGTGCACGCCTGTAATCCCAGCACTCTGGGAGGCAGAGGCAGGCGGATTTCTGAGTTTGAGGCCAGCCTGGTCTACAGAGTGAGTTCCAGGCCAGCCAGGGCTATACAGAGAAACCCTGTCTCGGGGAAAAAAAATCAGAAGGGGCTATAGAGATGGCTTAGCAGTTAAGAGCATTGGCTGTTCTTCCAGAGGATCCATGTTCAATTTGTAGCACCCTCAAAGCTTACTGAAGTTTGTAACTACAGTTTGACTGGATCCAACACCCTCTTCTGGCCACCATGGGAATTGTATCCACATGATACACAAAGAAACATACATGCAAGCAAATACCCATACACATAAAATAACATTGAAAAAATTGAAAGAAGGAAATAGTCGGGCTAGTGAGATGGCTCAGTGGTTGAGAGCACTGACTGGTCTTCCAAAGGTCCTGAGTTCAAATCCCAGCAACCACATGGTAGCTCACAACCAACCATCTGTAAAGAGATCTGATGCTCCTCTGGTATGTCTGAAGACAGCTACAGTGTTCTTACATATAATAATAATAAATAAATCTTAAAAAAAAAAAGAAATTCTTTAAAAAAAAAAAGGAAATAGTTACCCAACCCTCCATTTGCACAAAGGCTTTCTTTCTATGCTTTTGAAGGTGATACTAAAAGCCTGGACTTCAAGTTGCTGTTGCTAGATTTTTTTTTTTCCGTTTTTCGAGACAGGGTTTCTCTGTGTAGTCCTGGCTGTCCTGGAACTCACTCTGTAGACCAGGCTGGCCTCGAACTCAGAAATCCGCCTGCCTCTGCCTCCCAAATGCTGGGATTACAGGCGTGCGCCACCACGCCTGGCTCTGTGTGTGTGTGTGTGTGTGTGTGTGTATAAACATATATATGTGTATGTGTGTATGTATATATGTATATGTATATGCTTCTCCCATCTTCAAGGGGAAGAGGGAAAGAGATGAGAAGTGAAAAAAACTGAAGAAACTGTGGGTCTCAGTAAGGTGTGTGTGTGTGTGTGTGTGTGTATAAACATATATATGTGTATGTGTGTATGTATATATGTATATGTATATGCTTCTCCCATCTTCAAGGGGAAGAGGGAAAGAGATGAGAAGTGAAAAAAACTGAAGAAACTGTGGGTCTCAGTAAGGTGTGTGTGTGTGTGTGTGTGTGTGTGTGTATAAACATATATATGTGTATGTGTGTATGTATATATGTATATGTATATGCTTCTCCCATCTTCAAGGGGAAGAGGGAAAGAGATGAGAAGTGAAAAAAACTGAAGAAACTGTGGGTCTCAGTAAGGTGTGTGTGTGTGTGTGTGTGTGTGTGTATAAACATATATATGTGTATGTGTGTATGTATATATGTATATGTATATGCTTCTCCCATCTTCAAGGGGAAGAGGGAAAGAGATGAGAAGTGAAAAAAACTGAAGAAACTGTGGGTCTCAGTAAGGTGTGTGTGTGTGTGTGTGTGTGTGTATAAACATATATATGTGTATGTGTGTATGTATATATGTATATGTATATGCTTCTCCCATCTTCAAGGGGAAGAGGGAAAGAGATGAGAAGTGAAAAAAACTGAAGAAACTGTGGGTCTCAGTAAGGTGTGTGTGTGTGTGTGTGTGTGTGTGTGTGTATAAACATATATATGTGTATGTGTGTATGTATATATGTATATGTATATGCTTCTCCCATCTTCAAGGGGAAGAGGGAAAGAGATGAGAAGTGAAAAAAACTGAAGAAACTGTGGGTCTCAGTAAGGTGTGTGTGTGTGTGTGTGTGTATAAACATATATATGTGTATGTGTGTATGTATATATGTATATGTATATGCTTCTCCCATCTTCAAGGGGAAGAGGGAAAGAGATGAGAAGTGAAAAAAACTGAAGAAACTGTGCTTAATAAGGTCTTATCTAGCTCTGGCTATTCTGGAACTTTGTACCAGGTTAGCCTAGAACTCATAGAGATCTTCTTGCCTCTGCCTCCCAAGTGCTGGGATTAAAGGTATGTACCACCATTGCCTGGCTCCCCAATAAGATCTTTACGTATGCTCTGGGTTTATACAGATTCCAAAGAGATTGTTTCAGGTGTTGGGCAGTTGGAAGAAGGAAGAGAGGGCAGGACTAAGGATCTTTGTTTGCTTTGCAAGACAGGGTAAGTAAAAGACAGGTACAGTGGTATGGCTCTGTAATTCCACCACTCAAGAATTGGAGAATCGCCGGGCGTGGTGGCACACGCTTTTAATCCCAGACTTGGGAGGCAGAGGCAGGCGGATTTCTGAGTTCGAGGCCAGCCTAGTCTACAGAGTGAGTTCCAGGACAGCCAGAGCTACACAGAGAAACCCTGTCTCGAAAAACCAAAAAAAAAAAAAAAAAAAAAAAAAAAAAATTGGAGAATCATGGGTTCAAGACTGACTTGAGACCCTGACTCAAAAAATCAAAACAAAACAGAAAATACATAGCAAGCATAGCATTTTAGCTTTCCTGGATCCACTCAAGTAGGGTATCTGCCTCACTACACACTTTCTCTGCTAGAACTGTCTCTTTAAGATGTCTAGTATTGTACATGAAATATTCCTTTTGATCAGCTGAGGGAACAGAGATAGTAGTTATAAGAACTCTTCACGGTTCTGAGCGTTTGTGTGTGGTGATACAGTGAATTCTTTCTTAGGTTGAATCTTGTGTTAGGAACTTGATAGTGCAGGGAGTGAAATAGAGATGTACGTATATGAATTATACAGAATCACTTTGAATATATTAGTCTACTGGGTTTTTGTTTGTATTGAGCAGCATTTCATGTAGCTGAGGTTGGCCTTGAATTTCTGATCCCCCTGCCTCCATTCTCCAATCCTGAAATTACAACATGCTCAGCTTCATTCTTCTTTTGTAGACACTGTGTAGGGACTGAGATATCTTATTGAATGGTAATTTCTTGAGATTCATATCCTGGAGATGGCTATCAGCAGGCAGGAAAAGATATTAAGAGTATTGTATAGTATAGTGTTATATAGTGGTTGCAAATGAGTGGTTGCTATCTTATGGCCAGCATGTGTATGAATGTTTGTTTTACACACACACACACACACACACACACACATCCCTGCTTCCACAGAAGCCAAAAAAGGGCATACATCTCCTGGAAATAGAGTTACAGATGGTTGTAAGCTGTCTTGTAGGTGCTGGGAATCAAACCTGGATTCTCTGCCAGAGCAGCAAGTGCTCTAAACCACTAAGCCATCTTTCCAGCCTCTTATTTATTTATTTATTTATTTATTTATTTATTTATTTTTGGTATTTTTGAGACAGGGCTTCTCTGTGTAGTTCAGGCTGTCCTGGAACTCACTTTGTAGACCAGGCTGACCTCGAACTCAGAAATCTGCCTGCCTCTGCCTCCCAAGTGCTGGGATTAAAGGCGTGCGCCACCACCGCCCGGCCCCTCATTTATTTATTGTGTGTGTGCCCAGTGGAAAAGCACATGTACCTTGAGTGGGATATTCAGTATACCTTCCCCTAAAATAAAGGTTCATGTATTCCCTGACTCCAGAATTGAGGTAAAATTTAGACGTATTATTTCATCTGTAAATATCTCATTAATTCTGAAAAAGGTCATGACATTGAGATATAATCAAATTATTATTTTAAAAAGTAATAAAGACTGGAGAGATGACTTGAGTGAATGTAGAGTTTGTCTGGCAAATGCAAGGACTGTAGTTCAGATTTCCTGCACCCATATAAAAGATGTCATTCTAAGACTCAGCAAGTAAAGACAGGATCTTAGGCAAACTAAACTAGTCTCCAGTCTTTGAGTTCAGTGCCAGACACTGTCTCAGAAATAAACTAGAGAGTGATTGAGGAAGATACCTCACATCAAACTCTGGTCTCCATTTGCACTCTCACATACTTATGTGCCTATACACATATGCATACACATAGCATGCATACTGTATACATTAAAAAGCCAGTAATTGGCAAAGGCCTGCAATTCTAGTATTTAAGAGGCTGGTGGAAGAATTTGAGGGCAGCCTGGGCTGCATACTGAGACCTTATCTCAAAAATAAAAGTAAGAGGGAAGAAGGTAAACTTAGTTGGTAGAGTGCTTGCCCAGTGTGTACCGAGCCCTCAGTTCAGTCCACAGCTCTGCAAAACTGGGCTAAATGGTTCCCCCTAACAATTGCAGCACTCTGGAGGTGGAGACAGGAGGATCAGAAATTCAAGATCGTCATCTGATGCGTAGGTTGTTTAAGACCTGCCAGGAATACATGAGACATTGCATAAAAACAGGCAAACAAAAGAAAACACCCTCAGTAGTTTAACATAATCAAATATGTATTTAGTGGCCAGCATCTGAATGAGAGCTCACTCATTTGCAATTCCAGTGTCAGGGAATCTGAAGCGCTCTTCTGGCCTCCCAGGGCACCAGTCATATACATGCTTTAGAGACAGATGCAGGCAAAATATATATGCACATAAAGTAATACAAACCTTTTATAAACATTTAAAAAGTAAAGGTTTTAAAATTTATGCGTTGCTTCAAGGTTTGTGTGTCCGTCTGTGTCGTCCCCGTCCCCCCCCCCCCAGACAGGGTTTCTCTGTGTAGGTGTAGCCCTGGCTGTCCTGGAACTCGCTCTGTAGACCAGGCTGGCCTCGAACTCAGAAATCTGCCTGCCTTTGCCTCTCAAGTGCTGGGATTAAAGGCGTGTGCCACCACTGCCCAGCTCAAGTAGTAGACTTTCCATCTATCTCAAATTACTCATTGTACTCATGTTTACCTGTCCCTTGAATTTGTTAATAATAACAATAATTCTAAATTGGCTCCATTGTTTCTGGGCCTGTGGTGACATTAAAGACAGGGAGAATTAGTGCTGCTTACTTCATGGTGGTCAGGAAGCAAAGCTAGTCAGAGGAAGTCCAGCTTTCAGAGGCACATCCTCACTGACCTACTCCTTTCAGCTAGTTCCCTCTTAAGTTTCTGCCACCTCCAAAATATCTCTGCTAGCTAGGGATCAAGGTTATCAATACATGAGGCTGAGAGAGGACATTTCATATTCAGACAGTAACTGATAATCTAATTCTGTTTTTTCTACAGTTGTTTGCATGAATAGTTAATTCTATGCCTTAGAACATTTGTTTTATGTAGCCCTGGCTGTCCTGGAACTGTCTTTGTAGACTAGTCTGGCCTCAAGCTCAAAAGATTATCTTGCTTCATCCTCCTGAGTGCTGGAAGTGCCACCAAGCCTGGCATTGGGAGCTTTTATTTATTTATTTTTAAAGATTTAGTTACTGTTATATCTAAGTACACTGTAGCTGTCTTCAGATGCACCAGAAGAGGGCATCAGATTTCATTATAGATGGTTGTGAGCCACCATATAGTTGCTGGGATTTGAACTCAGGACCTTTGGAAGAGGAGTCAGTGCTCTTAACTCTCCAGCCCTGTTAGGAGTCATCCCCTCCCCCGCCCCCCCAAGACAGGGTTTCTCTGTGTAGCCCTGGCTGTACTGGAACTCACTCTGTAGACCAGGCTGACCTCGAACTCAGAAATCTGCCTGTCTCTGTCTCCCAAGTGCTGGGATTAAAGGCATGCGCCACCACTGCCCGGCCCTGTTAGGAGCTTTTAATTACCAGCTTTTTGGTTAGTCTGAAATAAAGTTTATACTATACAGGCGATAGTAGGTCCCACATTCACTGGCTTTTAAAATAATAATTCTTGGGTTGGGAATGTAACTAAATTGGTAGTGGTTGCCTGGCATGTACAAGATCCTGGATTTGATTCACAAAATCAGGATATTCTGGCATATATCTGTAGCCCCAGCCCTCCAGAGGTGAAGGCAGGAAAATCAGAAGTTCTAGATTATCCTTGGTTAAGTAGTGAGTTCAAGTCTAGCTTAGGATCTATGAGATCCAGGCAGTGGTGGCACATGCCTGTAATCCCAGCACTTGGGAGGCAGAGGCAGGCGGATTTCTGAGTTCGAGGCCAGCCTGGTCTACAGAGTGAGTTCCAGGACAGCCAGAACTATACAGAGAAACCCTGTCTGGAAATACCAAAAAAAAAAAAAAAAAGAGAGATCCTTTCTCAGTAGTGAATGAATGAATGAATGAGTTCTTGAGCATTACTCAAAAGATGACTAATGAGGTTTGTTATAACACTAATGAGGGACTTAGAAGACTGCTTAGTTGGTAAAAGTGCTTGCTATATGTGCTAGTTTTTAATGTCAATTTGGCTTAAGCTGGGGTCATCAGAGAAGAAAATGCCTCAGTAAGATTAGGCTGCAGGCAACAAGCTTGCAGGGCATTTTCTTTGATTGATGTTGGAGGGCCCAGTCCATTGTGGATGGAACTACCTCTGGGCTGGTGGTTCTAAGTTCTTTTAAGAAGCAGGCTGAGTAAGCCAGGGAGAGCAAGTCAGTAAACAGCACTTCATGGCTTTGACTTATCTCCTGCCTCCAGGGAACTAGTGATGTTAGACACATTAGAACAAAACTACAGGATATAAACCTTGCAACCAGGAGTAGAAAACATGTAGTATGTGTAGGGGTAGTATTGTATCTGAATAGATAGATGTCCTGCTGGTGTGTAGAAGGCCATGGAGACTTCAGAAGTACTACTATTCAAGAGCGATGAGAATTAAGACTTAAATTTTTTAAAAATTTGTTTTCTTGTTTTTGTTTTGTTTTCCAGACAGGGTTTCTCTGTATAGCCCTGGCTGTCCTGGAACTCACTCTGTAGACCAGGCTGACCTCGAACTCAGAAATCTGCCTGCCTCTGTCTCCCAAGTGCTAAGATTAATGGTGTGAGCCACTACTGCCCTGCTGAGAGTTAAGATTTTTGAAAAGAAAAAGATAATTACCGCCAGGCGATGGTGGCGCACGCCTGTAATCCCAGCACTCTGGGAGGCAGAGGCAGGCGGATTTCTGACTTCGAGACCAGCCTGGTCTACAGAGTGAGTTCCAGGACAGCCAGGGCTACACAGAGAAACCCTGTCTTGAAAAAACTAAAAAAAAAAAAAAAAAAAAAAAAAAAAAAACAAACAAAAACCAAAAAACAAACAAACAAACAAAAACAAACCAAAAAAAAAAAAAAAAAACCAAACCAAACAAAAAAAAAAAGATAATTACATTTGGTTAAAGTCAATGTGTAGGAAATGTCTTGTTTAAGAATTGCCAGCTGGGGGCTGGAGAGATGGCTCAGTAGTTGAGAGCACCGATTACTCTTCCAATGGTCCTGAGTTCAAGTCCCAGCAACAACAACATGGTGGATGACAACCATCCATAATGAGATCTGATGCCCTCTTGTGGAGTGTCTAAAGACAGCTACAGTGTACTCACATATAATAAATAAATAACTCTAAAAAAAAAAAAAGAGCCGGGCAGTGGTGGCGCACACCTTTAGTCCCAGCACTTGGGAGGCAGAGGCAGGTGGATTTCTGAGTTCGAGGCCAGCCTGGTCTTCAGAGTGAGTTCCAGGACAGCCAGGACTACACAGAGAAACCCTGTCTCAAAACAAAAACAAAAACAAAAACAACAAAAAAAGAGCTGGACAGTGATGGTGCACGCCTTTAATCCTAGCGTTTGGGAGGCAGAGGCAGGCAGCTTTCTGAGTTCAAGGCCAGCCTTCTCTACAGAGTGAGTTCCAGGACAGCCAGGGCTACACAGAGAAACCCTGTCTCAAAAAACCATTTGAAAAAAAAAAAAAAAAAAAAGGCTAGCTGGGAGGCTGGAGGGATGGCTCAGCCGTTAGGAGCACTGACTGTTCTTGCAGAGGTCCTGAGTTCAATTCCCAGCAATCACATGGTGGCTCACAACCATCTGTAATGGGATCTGATGTACTCTTCTGGTGTTGAAGACAGCTACAATGTACCATATAAATAAAAATAAATAAATCTTAAAAAAAAAGATTTATTTGTTAAAAAAAAAAAAAAAAGAGAGTTGCTAGTTGGGGGCTGGTGAGATGGCCTAGCAAGTAGAAGCATTGCTCTTGTGGAGGATCAGGGTTCAATTCCCAGCACTCACATCCGTAACTGTAGATCCAGGTAATCTGGTGCCTTCTTCCGGCTTTTGAAGCACCAGGCATGCATCTGGTGCACACACATACATGCAGACAAAACACCCATACACATAAAAATAAAACAAATAAATCTAAAAACAAATTTCGTAGTGCTGGCCGGTTTGTTGGCTCTAACTCTGACTTCCTCTGTTCAAAGCCCAGGACTTACGTGTGAAAGGAAAGAACTGACTCTCACTAGTTTCTTCTGATCTCTACACATGTGTGTTATTTGTGCAGACATAGTGAATAAATAAGTAAATGTGTGTGGAAGGAGTCTGAGGTCAGGCATGGTAGCACATGCCTTTTATTTCACCCTAGCACTTTCGATACTAAGGTAGGAAGATGAGTACGAGGACAGCCTTGGCTCATAAGCAGACCTTGTCTTGAACAAAACCAAAACCACAAAAACAAAGTTTTGTTTTGTTCTTTTGGTTTGTTTTCGTTTTGGTTTTCTTTCTTTCTTTCTTTTTTTTGGGGGGGGGGGAGTTGAGACAGCGTTTCTCTGTGTGTAGTCCTGGCTGTCCTGGAACTCACTCTGTAGACCAGGCTGGCCTCGAACTCAGAAATCCGCCTGCCTCTGCCTCCCAAGTGCTGGGATTACAGGCGTGCGCCACCACGCCCAGCTGGTTTTGGTTTTCGAGACAATATTTAGCCCTGGCTGACCTGGAACTCTGTAGACCAGGCTGGCTTTGAACTCAGATTCACCTGCCTCTGTCTCCCAGGTGCCGGGATTAAAGGTGTGTGCCACCATGCTCAGCAATTTCTTTTTTTCTTTTTTTCTTTCTTCTTCTTCTTCTTCTTCTTCTTCTTCTTCTTCTTCTTCTTTTTTTTTTTTTTGTTTTGTTTTTGTTTTTTCGAGACAAGGTTTCTCTGTGTAGTCCTGGCTGTCCTGGAACTCACTCTGTAGACCAGGCTGGCCTCGAACTCAGAAATCCGCCTGCCACTGCCTCCCAAGTGCTGGCATTACAGGCGTGCGCCACCACGCCCGGCTTTTTTTTTTTTTTTTTGTTTTGTTTTTGTTTTTTGTTTTTTTGTTTTTTTGAGACAGGGTTTCTCTGTGTAGCTCTGGCTGTCCTGGAACTCACTCTGTAGACCAGGCTGGCCTTGAACTCAGAAATCCGCCTGCCTCTGCCTCCCAAGTGCTGAGATTACAAGTGTGCGCCACCACGCCCAGCTGCAGCAATTTCTTGATACTATTTTGTGCAAAAAATTTGTTTTCCATTTTGTTTTGCCAAAGGAGACTAAACAGGATTTAGAAATGAAATAAGCACAGCTGAGACAGCAAGATAAACTAGCTCAGCTCTAAATCCATCAGAGTTACATGCGATCCAAAGGAGATGTCACAGTTCTAACAGTCTAGTTAGACTAGACTGTGAACACAAGAGAGGTGGGCATTGGAGAAATGTCTGCAGAAGGCGTAACCTGTGCGGGACATTTTGCACTGTGGAGGGAAGGGAGTAAACATGAGTGAGTGAGAGACTGAGCCTCACATATGCTGAAGTTTTTCCTTCCTTTATTTGAGGATCTGTTTTGTCCCAATTGTCTTCGTCAGTGTCCTCATTATATGGAAGAGACCCCAGTGGCCAAGGATCAAGGAGCTGGTATAGATCATTGATGACTGTGCCTGCTGCCTAGATTACTTACTTCAAGCTTGTTGCTGCTTCTGCTCAAGAGAGTTAGACCTACAAATTGGAAATAGAGCTTACAGGGAGGCAGAAAGCTGCTGTGAGCCTTCAGGAACTTGATCCTTCTCTGGATGAAGCAGAAGGAAGTTGTGGAGGAAGTAGGGATTAGTTGCATGATATAAACAGAAACCTCCTCTGGAGCTCTGGATTCTCAGGAATCAGCCTAGGGGCTGGTGGTTTTGGGTGATATGACATGAGCTAAGGGGATGAAGGACTGGGTCAAAGATCTGAAAAGGGGAGGAAATCTACTTTTTATTAAATGTCAGAAGAGCGGTGCTGGAAGTTGGGTTTCTGACTTCTTCAAGAGAGACTTAGGTGAGACCTGGTGCTGTTTCTAAGATGAAGGAACCCTGAGGAAAAGATAGGCTTAAGCGTGGATAGGATGATAGAAGAGGAGGTGTTGCCTCTTAGATGTGTGAGGGAGGAGTCCAATAACATGTGGGGAAGTAGAACTAAATTAAGTTTCCATCTGGAAGTCATCAGAACACTGGCTGGAAGGAGATAGACGTGCTCAGCCATCTCTAGATTTGCAGCCAGGGCACCCTGCCCTATAAGCCTAGTTCTGCCCATAAGTTTGCTAGATGACTAAAGAATCGTGACTGTAGGCTAAATGTGTACCAGTGTGGCCTAACAAGGACATCTGGCACAGACCCTAATTTAGCAAGTGAGGCAGAGAGAGAAATGTGCTGGAATTTCCCTTTCCTTCTAGATTGCTGACATCTCTCTGTGTGATTATGGGGGTGTGGTTGGTTTTGTTTCTTGTTTTCTAATACATATGAACATATATCTATATCTACACACACACACAGTTTGTGTGTTTGCTTTGTTTTGTTATTTGATTTTTCTAGACAGGATTTCTCTAGATATTCCAGGCTATCCTGAAACTTACTCTATAGACTAGACTGGCCCTGCCTCTACCTCAGAGTGCTGGGATTAAAGGCACATACCACTACTGCCTGGTCACACACAGTTTTTGTTGTTGGTTTGTTTTGAATTTTGAGATGGTCTGTTCTCTCAATGTAGCTGAGGCTGACTTTGAATTTGCTGTATAGACTAGGATGACCTTGAACTACTGATCTTCCTGCCTCTATCAGGTATTTAGATTACAGATGTGTATAACCAGGTCTGGTAGGCAGAATTATCACTTTGTCAAAACAAGACTTTGTAACCCCATTAATAGGATTATATCTTATAGCTGAGCATAGGGCAGCAGGCACAGAACAACCTTGTTATTAAGAGAGGCTACTAGAACCAGTGACATTTGTTAGTGTGGTTGTAGTGTTTGGACAACCCATGCAGTGACCAGTAGAACACTAGAGGAAGTTTTGTTTTGTTTTCCTTCCTTCCTTCCTTCCTTCCTTCCTCCCTCCCTCCCTCCCTCCCTCCCTCCCTCCCTCCCTCCCTCCCTTCTTTCTTTCTTTCTTTCTTTCTTTCTTTCTTTCTTTCTTGGTTTTTCGAGACAGGGTTTCTCTGTGTAGCCCTGGCTGTCCTAGAACTCGCTCTGTAGACCAGGCTGGCCTCGAACTCAGAAATTCACCTGCTTCTGCCTCCTAAGTGCTGGGATTACAGGCGTGTACCACTACTGCCTGGCTAGAGGAAGTTTTCTAAGTGCTGATTTAGAAATATAACAAATAATATTTGTTAGGGGCAAAGTTGTAAGCCATTGAGCATAACATAATGCCACTATAGTCAAACACTGGAAGGTGTGCACGTGAACAAGCATTTGGAAGCAAAGGCCTATACTGTCTGGAGAGGCTGGTGGGGAGGAAAGTTTCCAATGGCCAATTTATGTTTTCTTCCACTGTTTGAATTTAAGAATGAAAAATAGGGAACAGGGATAGAAATATGGATCAGTGATTAAGAACGCTAGCTTTAGCCAGGCGTGGTGGCACACGCCTGTAATCCCTGCACTTGGGAGGCAGAGGCAGGTGGATTTCTGAGTTCGAGGCCAGCCTGGTCTACAGAGTGAGTTCCAGGACAGCCAGGACTATACAGAGAAACCCTGTCTCAGAAAAACCAAAAAAAAAAAAAAAAAAAGAACGCTAGCTTTTCTAGAGGACCCAGGTTCAATTCCCAGTACCCACATGGCAACTCACAATTGTCTTGTGAATCCAGTCTCAGGGGAATCCCTTACCCTATAATCACATAGACAGAGATGCAGACAAAACACCTATATATGTAAAATAAATATTGGGAAAAACCCTTAGAATGTCTGGTAAAGATACTTGAGAAAATTAGAGCACATAGGCACTAACACTTAGTAGTCATCCCAGCTATGATTTGTGCGGGTGCGCTGGGGCATATGTCTTCTAGACTTTGGTTCACAGCATTATAGAGCTAGGCTGAGGCTGAGGCTGAGGGAGGTCCTGTCAAGCCTTTTTTTTTTTTACACCTGAAATATTAGAATCTAGGAAATATTTGAGGGCCCAGGCCAGGTCTAGACTCCTCATGTATCCCAGACTAGAGACCGAGGGTCTCTGCCCAGATATAACTGCCCTGGGCAGGTTCCCTCTTATCTGGCCATTTTCTCTTTCCCTTGCCTCTCCTTTTCCCTCTCCATCCCTAGACCTGAGTTCTCTTCAGATTACATTTTGATAGTATATACTTTCATTTGGTTTTATCAGGAAGCTATTTATGGTCAAGCTAGTATGTGTCTGCCCTGAAATACAGGCTGTGCTCCAGAAGGGCACGTCCAGACGGCCTCTGCTGAGTGATAAGACACTTTTTCTTATTTACTCAGCAAGTTTTTGGACCTGGTTTGTGACGTGGAGCTAGTACCTAAACTCTTGTCTGGAAATTTTAAGGTAGCTACCTAAAATAGGCAAATGCTAGTTTTTCAGGACCCCTGTAGACTAGGGCTTTCTGGACTAAGGCAGAGAGGGAAATACCTTAGTACCTTATTTACTTATTTTTCCATTTTGTTTGTTTTTTGAAGCAAGGTCTCACTTTGTAGACAGGGCTGGACTCAGAGTGGCAGTGATCCTCCTGATGTACTGGCTTTACAGGCATATATACCACTATAAACTGTTTTTTTTTTTTTTTTTTTTTTTTTTTTTTAGACAGGGTTTCCCTGTATAGCCCTGGCTGTCCTGGCACTCACTCTGTAGACCAGGCTGGCCTCGAACTCAGAAATCCGCCTGCCTTTGCCTCCCAAGTGCTGGGATTACAGGCGTGCGCCACCACCGCCCGGCCATAAACTGTTGTTAATAGTTTATTTTAAATGTATATAAAATGCATCTGATAGCAATAGTCTGCCTTTCCTGGTTTCCTTGTTTTGTTTTTATTTTTAGACAAGGTCTCATTAAGTAACTCCCAGCCTTGAATGCAGTGTCTTGCTGTTCTAGCCTTCCAAGTACTGGGATTGTGGGTATTTGCTATGGAACCTTGTCTCTGCTTTCTTTCTTTCTTTCTTTCTTTCTTTCTTTCTTTCTTTCTTTTCTTTTTTCTTTTGGTTTTTCGAGACAGGGTTTCTCTGTGTAGCCCGGGCTGTCCTGGAACTCACTCTGTAGACCAGGCTGGCCTCGAACTCAGAAATCCGCCTGCCTCTGCCTCCCAAATGCTGGGATTACAGGCGTGCGCCCCCACGCCCAGCTTGTCTCTGCTTTCTTAGGTGGTCATATCAAACAGCAATGTGTCTCCTGCATAAAAGCAAGTAGACATGAGATGAAGAAAAGAACTGTCATCCTTGAGGGCTGAGAGCTGTCTCTAGTCCCCTTTCACCTCTGTTGTGGATGCAGGGTGCCTGCTGTAGCATCCTGGTTCAGCTTACAGCTCAAACAACCAACTATGGTCCAGCTCATATAAGGGCCACATAAAAGACAAAAAGGTACAAAGAAATGCTGTAATAGACCCTCTGGTAAGTCATCTGTGCCTATTTAGGTTCAGGGCTATAAGACTTCTCTGATTACTAGAGTTTCTCCAGTTCATTGTCAGGCTAGGCTGTGTAATGCTGACCCTGTGTAAAGTGAAGCAGGAATCGCTCACTTGCAAACTGTTGCTTGTTAAAGATTCAGCTGTGCATCTCTAACCAGAATGGATGCTCCATAGACATTTTTTTTTTTTGTGACTGGATGAGTGATAATAGGCCCATAATGGTACTAACAGTATCCTAGGATTTTGAATCTAGGGGAGAGAAAGCTAAAGCCAGATGCTGAAGGGGGTCACAGTGTCACAGATCCTATTGTGAGTAATAAATGGCAGTAGAGGCAAAACAGTTCTGAGGGTTAAAGGGAATTAGACATGTGGAAGGGTCCAGCTGAGCTAGAAAACAAGAGTGTAGCAGACTGAGGGTACTCCACCTTCCCTCCACATCCTTGTCCCTTCAGAAACGGTCTGTGCCAACGTAAGACCAGTTTCTCATGTCAGACTCACACCGCCCTCGTATGAATTTTGGCTTTTCCAGACACAAGTCTACTTCTGATCTAAATTTTCATTGTTTTTTAACTAATTAAATATTATGTGTATTGGTGGTTTGCCTACATGTCTGTCTGTATACCACCTCATGCATGGTTGGTGCTTCAGGAGGCCAGAAAAGGGGATTGGATTCCATGGAATTAGAGTTGCAGATAGTTATGAACTCCACGTGGGTGCTGGGATCCAACTCCTCTGAAAGAACATCCAGCATTCTTAACTGCTAAGCTATCTCTCTAGCCTTTCTTTATTCATTTTCTTAAAAATGTGTATGTATGGCCGGGCGGTGGTGGCGCACGCCTGTAATCCCAGCACTTGGGAGGCAGAGGCAGGTGGATTTCTGAGTTCGAGGCCAGCCTGGTCTACAGAGTGAGTTCCAGGACAGCCAGGGCTACACAGAGAAACCCTGTCTTGAAGAAAAAAAATGTGTATGTATGTTTTACCTGCATGTATGTATGTACATATGTGCACCATGTACATGTTTGGTCAGAAGAGAGCACTGGATCTCAATGAACTGTAGTTATATATGGTTATAACCCATCATGTACGTGCTAAGAATTGAATTTGGGTCCTTTGCAAATTCAAGTGCTTTAAACTGCTCTCCAGCCCCCTAAGTTTCCATTGTTTATGACACATGTCTGCACCTCTCTGCAGGTGTCAGCAGTTTCACACCTGCAGGGGCTGATGGCTAGGGGAGATGGAGACCAAGAGTCTGAGGCATGATGAAATTGGAAGGATGTGTTGAGTGGGAATTGGAGCTGGAGCACCCTCTTCTCGCCAAGAGCCAACTCCCTCATGGTTGTCCATAAACCACCATTCCTTTGTCCACAAGAGGGTGCACTAAGACCACTCCGCTGCTGAGAGCCTGGAGCTGTAGCATGTTCATGCTGCACACAGCACCTGTCTATGGCTGCTGTCCTTTAGGATTGTGTCCTGGGCTCTACTTTTGTCGCTGAGTCACAATTTGCCTTTCAGATTAGGTATAGAGTTCAGTGTTTCCTATTTGTTTCTTTATGCTCTTTTCCCTCTGTGTCCCATCTTCCAAGAATAGAAAGAAGACCAAGGACATTCTCTGCTATTCGTTCTCTGTCCTGATGCCTGGTACAGGATGCCCTAACCTTGACTAATACACTGTCTGCATTTACTTGCATCTCGATCATCTGGCATCTCTCAGAGCTGGAACAACAGCCTTTACAGTGTACTAGTTTATGAGCTCTTAAGATGTCTTGGGGTTTTCAAGTAGGAGCTTGATGGTCCCCAGGGGCCAAGACCTTGCTTTTTAGATTCCTAGAAATATACCCTTTATCAGCATTTCACCCTTGTTGGTTCTCCCCTTGTTGGGTCTACCCAGAACTCATCCAGAGTATAGACTCTCTTCAGTTCCCTTTGGAACTCTAAGAAGGACACTTAGGCATGTGTGTGACATATACATATGGGTAAGTGACTCTGAGAAAGAGCTAAGCATGGTGCTAGACTCCAAGAAAGCAATGTTGACTCTATAATTATACCAAGAACAGGGTCGTTAACAGGTAACTGACTGACAATTCCTTTTTCTCTCTTTTTCTTCTTTTTCCTTTTTTCTTTTCTTTTCTTTTTCTTTTTTCTTTTTGTTCCCCTCTGCTCTCATTTGAATGTCTTTCCACTGAGGTCACTCTTCTGCTTAGCCAGTATTACAAGGCTGACTTCCTTTGTCTCCTGCTCCCTTTAAGAAGATAGAAAAATGAAAGATCGCTTTAGCTAGATTGCTGTTTCATAATCTAGATGGCTTTTCTGCCTACCCATACCCAGCATCCTGTAGCTTCCCTGAAGGACTGTGAAGATGTGCCTGGAAACCTGAACTGGACTGACCATCAGAGGACAGACAGGCTGGCTTTCAGCAGAGGAAAGGTATTGGAAGGAAAAGCCTGGACTGATTGCTGGACACTGTTTGCCTAGTCTGCTCTGCCTGGTCTAGCCAAGGGTACTTGACTAGACTTTGGACATTCAGGCAATGGATTCAGGACTTGACCTCAACTAAGACTTAATATTTGGTTGTTAGATGAGGCTCCCTTCCTTCTCGCTTGTCTTGTTGCTGTCTGTATTCTGAAGGCTTTAGATTTCCCCAGTATCTTTCCTGTATCTGCTACTAGCCCTGCCAAGGCTGCTTCACTGGTGCCTAGGCTACCAATCTAACCTGAACCTCTGAGTAGCCTTCGAAGGTTGTGTTACAAGGTGTCAGAGTGGCCTGGGCCTGACCAGACTAGGATATGGCAGAGTTAGATAGGTTCCTGAGGTAACTTCTCCAACCTTCTTATTTTATCTGAGAAATTAGGTCCCAGATAAAGCCAAAGGGCTTACTCATAGTCTCCTGACACCTGTTTTGGTTCTTCAGGTCCAGTTATTCTAGATTCTCTCTGTTTTCCTTCATTTACTATTTAATTTGTTTATTCAAGGCTCCTTGGGCTATACCTGTGTTTATCTAGCCCCTGACTCAGTAAGGGGTGGTTAGTGGAAAGCATCCCTGCTTCTGGGGCTCTTGCCAATCCCTCAGGCCTTGCCAGAAGAAATCTAGATTAGAGTTAATGAGTTGGGAGTTGAGGAATTTAGGTGATGTGCAACCATGATCTGCTGCATAGGACCCTGAGGCTTCCAGGTCACATGTGGCAGCTCATCCATTTTCTCCACCCACTAAATTTCAAACTATGTCCCACATGGCCAGGCCTTGGGGATGGGGGGTGGGGGGGATGGGACAGAGCAGGAAGGTGTCCGTCATTGCTAGTACTCTTTGCTTCTCACATCTTTACAGTAGCTTCCAGTATATGGATCTAACTTTTGCTTCATTTAAAATATTTACTTTTTGTTAGAGAGAATGAACGTGTGTGTGTGTGTGTGTGTGTGTGTGTGTGTGTCTGTGTGAGCGTGTTCTGTGTGAGTGTGTGTGTAGGGGTGTCTATGCATGTATGTCCAGGTACAGTGGAGTGCAGAGGAGTCGGGTCCCCCAGCTGGACTTACAGGCAGTAACATTCACATGATGTGGCTGCTGGGAACCTAACTTTTCTGTAAGAGCAGCAATGCTTTTAATTGTCAAGCAATTAAATCTACCTTTTAAACTGTGAAGTTCCCTAGCATGGAACTACTGTCCTGCTGGAGTCCAGCCAGGATCACAGTGCTTATCACATCTAGTCTAGCATTTTACTGCTGCTCCACAACTATCCTACTGCGTCCTTGAGCAGATATGTAACTGGGAATAAGCTCAAGGCAGGGTAAGTGAAGGGGACTGAACAGGACCAGTCTGGATAGTTACTGCTGCATGTTGCCATCTTCTTGCCTGGTCCAAGTCTCTTGGCTCTGCAAGACATATGTATGGTGTGAATCTACTCTGCCCCCGGCCTGCTTACTGAAGGTAACATGTCTTCACATCCTTGAATGAGGTTTGATCCTTTGAGCCTATTCATGAGGCTGAGGCCAAAGCAATATTTATTTATTTACTTTAAATGTTTTTATTTATTCATTTCTTTTTCTGAGACAAGGTTTCTCTGTGTAGTCCTGGAACTAATACACTCTGTAAACAAGGTTGGCCTCGAACTCACAAAGATCTGCCTACCTCTGTTTCCTGTGTGTTGGGACTAAAAGTGTGTATCATTGTTGTCTGACTGAGTATTTCTTTCTTTTTTTTTTTTTTTTTTTGGTTTTTTCGAGACAGGGTTTCTCTGTGTAGCCCTGGCTGTCCTGGAACTCACTCTGTAGACCAGGCTGGCCTTGAACTCAGAAATCCACCTGCCTCTGCCTCCCAAGTGCTGGGATTACAGGAGTGCGCCACCACTGCCCGGCTGAGTATTTCTTTCTTATGTCTCTCTGTTGGGCTGTCTCTGAGCACTATGGACTTGGCAAGATGCTCCTGACAGGATCCTGGTATAGTGGAACAGAGGTGATAGCCCTGAAACTGCCCTTCTCCATCTGAGCAAGCCCTAGCTTTCCTTCCTGTCCTCCTTCCAGAGGTCTGTATGTAGAACAGCATCAAGGACTGACTGGATCATCCAGGTGCTATGTGGACCTAGACAAGGACATGGCTAGCATTTGGGTACAGCTCACTGCTACTGGGAGTCTTCATTTGGCTGCTTGGCACCTAGCTGAGTCAGACCTCTTTACCTCTTTGACATGCAGACAGTTCACATCTTTGAGAAGTGCAAACAGTTTTCTTTACAGCCCCAGATTTATTCCATTCTGCAGATTCTATAACTGTAGTAGTAAACCTAAAGAAGAAAGCTTACATAAGGCCAAAGTACATGGTAGCAGCAGAACAGGCGTGGTCCCCAACTCCCAGGGTAAGTTCACTTTATCCCCAGTCAGGTGAGGCTGAGGTTGGAAACACAAGGAAGCTACTTTGCAAGCCTTGTGTCTTTTGGGTCATACCAGTGCTGTGAAGTCTTAAGACCAAGCAGGGAATAACTTGATGAAGGCCATCCTGTTGGATTACCACTCAGCTAAAGGAGAGCTTCTTGGAACTTGCCCTGGGTGCAGCAGTAACCAGTTCTGCCCCTCCCTTTGGCACATGAAGCTATTATTGCCTGACTGGCACCCTCCTGATTGTCAGATGAGTTGACTTCCTCATGGGTTATGAGAGATGCTTTCATTGTCCTAGCTACAGGGACGGGGTGTTCCTGAGATCATGTGGGTAATTAAATGTGACTCTGCTGCCACCTGCCACCTGTCTCAAAGCTGGGAGTGGGTGGCTAACATGGGGCAGACATCCTGATGACTCTTGGACATGGGAAGTGATCTTCCCACCAATGTTTGATGTTGGTGGGTGGTGTCACCAAGTATCATCTGGACCACTTCTTTGGGTCTAACCCCACCCCCTGCTGTCAACGCCTCACCTTAACTTGTAAGCCTCTAGCATGAAATAAAATTCAGGTCCAGAGACCAAGGAGGGAACACTCCTGTCCTTGCCATGCAGGAGCTCTGTCTTACACCAACTGAAACCCAATAACTGTGTATGGCTCTGCCAGCAGTAGACTACAGGTTCTGATTGCATGCTAGGTCCTAGGGCTTCCCATGGAGCAGGAGCTACACTTGGCTACTCTACCTCCTATTTGCCTCCAAGGCTCTAGAGCTGTAGCTCAGGGAAGCCCAGGATGTAGTGTGGGGAGCAGAGTTGGGCTATAACCTTTGTCTGTCCAGATTTCTGGGCTGCTCAGAGCTCTTTATGGTCTTATTGATATGTGAAGTAACACATGGACTTTGGGTCAAGCATCCCAGATCTTGAGCCAGCCCTATACTTCTATCTCTAGTAAATAGTAGAGTTGTGCTGGTATGTTTGCATGCTCATGTGGTCTAGGGGTCCCTACAGGTGGTGATATGGAGGACATGCTCCAGCCTGGAAGAAGGATTGCTATGGACCATAGCTGGAGTGGTAGAGACTGTTGGGCTGTGAGGGTTCATTAGGAAGCTTTGTGCGGCATCCCTTTTGACAGAAAATATTGTGTATAGCATTTGGTGTTGATGTCTTTCTGTATACCAGCACTTCAGTTTGATGTTTGTGTGGGTGCCCTGAGAGTGGGAGTGGGCACACAGTGCAAGTGCTGGGCAGCAGCCAAGAGCCTGGATGTACTACAAAAAACTCAGGGCCAAACTGCAGGACAAGATTTAAACTCACATTTGTATGGCTCCAAAGCTCAGATTTTTCTCATTTTGAGGCAGGCAAGATGGTAGGTATATACCTATAATCGTAGCACTTATATGCAGTAGGGTTATATTTAAACACACAGACATAGACAGACAGACAGACAGACAGACACACACACACACACACACACACACACACACATGTGCACACACACACACACACACTATTTCCTTTTCTCTGTCCAAGGAGTGATGTTTTGAAATCAGTGGTTTGTCAAAGTGGGCTGTAGAGGGAGGGGAACTGGAACTATAAACTAGCTTTTGGAGGAAGGGTATGCCTTCACTGTAGAGCAGAAAGTTGGTGGGGAGGGAGAAAGCTGGCATTTAGTAGAAAGAGTTGAAACACAGAGGTGATCAGGTGACCATTTTGGAGCACCTTCGCCATAGTGGAGGCTCGAAGGCTGGAGAGGATATTCAGTCTGTGCTAGGGCCTTAGGTAAACCCATAGTTAATAGTTCTCATGCAGAGGCTCTCACGCTTGTGTTCCAGATGTGGTACTCTGACCCTGCAGATCTAGCCAGCCAGTGCACACATCTGTTTTAGAGCTGACACGAGCCTGAGAAACTCCCCTGAGCCTAGGGAGGAGGTTTTGGCACAGCATATTTATCCAGAAGTATTAGGGTGGCACTGGCTTTACTGAATCATTAGACTGACCGTCCTGTGTTTTCTCATTTTGAACCTCTAGAAGTAATAACATTGGAAGTGGATCCTTGTTCCTTCAAAGCAGACTCTTCACCTGGACCCAACAGGCCAATGGCCTAACCACCCTTGCAGGGTTGGCACGTTAGGCTCTATGGAACATGTTCTCGCATCTGGTTTCATATATTTCCTGAAAACTCCTGAGCTCCCCAGGAGAGCTTCATTGAGTAACCTCTGGAAAAGCAGAAGTGAAGTCTGGGAACACACTGTCCTTTTACACTTCATTCTGGCCAGTTGGCCAGCAGGAGCCCTGTGTGGACCATGAGGCCATAGTGAGTGTAGATCTAGGCCACCCTGTTTAGTATGTTGGTTTCCTAAGGCATGGGGACCAACCCCTTGGCATAGGCCATGACCCTCCTTTCCTGCTTGCCTTAGTCCTTGGAGAACTGCTGTAAGGGCCAGAGGGCTGGAGAGGCCATGTGCTACCTGCCCCTGGGAGCCAGCTGAATGGCCTGAAAAATGGTTGGCAGGCTTAGGGAATGCTTTCAGGAAGAGGGTGGGGGCAGGGCTGCTTAGCTTAGCTCCATCTCACACAGCTTGGCTGAGTCACTGCCAAGACAATATTTTATCATACAGAGCAGAGAGCACTGGTCAGGTTTGTTGTTGTTGGGATGTGGTACTGTATTATTGAGAAGTGTGGGGTCAGTCAGTATGGTCAATAGTATCAGCAGAGACCAGACCCTTACTACTGAAAGAGACAACTGGGGATTAGGGATAACTGGGGTGGGGGTGGGGTGGTGGGGTGAGGGTGGGGTTGGGGGGTGGGTGGGTGTTCAGGACAGATGGAAGCTATGAGGCTAGCCTGAAGCTGGTACAGGCTTATAAGCTGAATAGCTGTGCCAGGTATTAGGCTGTGGTCTTCCCAGGTACCTTCAAAGAGCTCTCTGCTGGAGCTGGGACAGTGGCCTTTGACACACAGCTCAAGAATGACAGAGGCGCTGGGCGGTGGTGGCGCACACCTGTAATCCCAGCACTTGGGAGGCAGAGGCAGGCGGATTTCTGAGTTCGAGGCCAGCCTGGGCTACAGAGTGAGTTCCAGGACAGCCAGGGCTACATAGAGAAGCCCTGTCTCTATGACAGAGGCTGCCCTGTGGAAGAGGGATCGCAGAGGCTCTTGGTTTCTAGGGTTGAGGTGTGTCTTCCTGTTCAGTCTTCCTGGCCTGGCCTGAGGAAACCTCCACTTCAAGGGCTTTTTAGTAAGGTCACCTATGGACTTCCCTGGAGCATTTGTGGGGTGATAGGAAGGTGACTCTTGTCAGAAGAGTAACACAGTTAAGTCAGAGTCAACAAGTGGAGGGCTAAAGCAGTGTAAGGGCTCAGGGTAGGAGACCATGGGCTTTTGGGAGAAACAAAGCTGTAGCTCCAGGGCCACAGAGCTTCTTAAGGAAAGATGATAGTGACATGTTGGAGTTGGGTGACTTCACTCTGAGCTTGGTGTGGAAACCGAGGAGTAGAGTAGGATGCCTTTGCGGCACTGGGAGTTGGAGTTTGGGGGGGATAGTCGCCAGAAGATCTGAGACAGGAACTTAGGAAGCATAGGAGGTTTGGGGTGGTTATGGAGGTGGGCTGGGGAGGAGTAAGCCCAGGACTTTGAGCAAGACTAGAAACTGAAGTAATCTGCCTCCTCTGAGCTAGCATTTAATCTCACACTAAAGCAAGAATTTCCTGATAGTAGCAGCATCTTCTTCAACGTGAGAATCAGCCTGAGGAAGTCTTTTACTGTGAGAGATCCCAAACTGTCCAGACACTTGGTGCTGGGCCACTGATAGAATTTGGGGTAGACAGCTGGGCTTGTGGGTAGACCAGAGTTGTCCCCAGAGTCCACTGTAACTAGAATACAGCTCATATCTCAAACCAGGCATGTCTGGTCCTCTCAAGGACTGTCACTGATGCTGTTAGGCTGCTGAGCCCAGGTCCCATAGCAAACCTAGCCCCTGTTGTCCTTGGGTGCCCTTAAGGGGCTGGGCTAGGGCCGGGTGGCTAAGTCTCCCACGAAGCATCTATAAGTTCCAGGCCTCTCCTAATGCTTGGATTCTATTCCCAGTCACATCCCCTCCTCCACAGCCTTCAGAAATAGCAGGAAGCTGAGGAGAGAGAATTCTAACCCAGCTTGTCCTAGCCCTGGCCAGGCCTGTCTGAAGGGCTTAGGGTTGCCAGCCACTGTGTCTGGGCGCCAGGTTTCTCCAGCAGGGTCAGAACTGGTTTAGAAGCCCTGTGTGGTCCTCTCGTGGGCGAGCTAAGGAATCAGCCTGTCTCCCTCCCTCCAGTTGCCTCCTTGGCTGGCAGGCTGTCCCTTTTCCCTTGGTCACAGGGAAATGTGGTTCTTAGCCAGAGAAAGTGGTCTGGAACTGGCCCTTTGACATGGTCTCTGGGGGCTTTTAAAAATGAGTTTCCTGGTAAGGCAGACTCTTCCAGCCTTGGGCAGGATTCTTAGTAGAGTCTCCCGGGTTTGCTCTGATCAGACAGACTCCGGCAGAAACTACCCAGCCGCCTGCATTCCAGCAGTGCTCAGAGCCCTGGCTTCTCCTGATGCAGTGTCAGCAGAATGCAGCAATGGAAGCACAGGGGTGTCTGCTCTGAAGCTTGTGTGAAGCCCCAGGGCTGGAGCTATATAAAGGAGCTCGCTAGCCTTGCTCTGCTCAACCCCAAGCATACTTTTCTAGCTTCTTTAGTAATGGTTGGTGTCAAAAGGGATGCTAGTGGGATTTGTCACTGAGTCATGATAGTGTGGGCCTTTGCCTACTATTGACAAGTGGGCAGTGAGTGTCCAGGTGGTCTGCAAGCCAGTGGTCAACTCTTCTGGCTTTAAAGGCTATTTGGGCAGCTGGTTATATACCTGAAAGGCCTGCTCTACCAATGTGTTCAAGGAGGCTCAGAGAACAAAGAGAGCTGGGTGGAGACTGACAGAGTCCCACCAGGCCTTCTTGATAACCTAGCCTCTCTGTACTCCGACTGTGAGACTCTGGACAAGGTTCTGGCTTTTATTGATAAGCTTTTGAAATTGACATATCTGGAAGGTCCAGTACAGAAATTGCTCCTGGCATGGGAAGGAGACCATTGCACAGCCTGTGTATGTCCAGGTCGTCTGAGGTGAGCACTCTCACTGGAGTACCAGGTATTTGGTGGAGACTAACTGGTTGTTAAAGAGAAAGTGGCAGTTGGGGAAGTTGCTGAGCTAGTCTTCTCAGCGAGTTTTGTGATGCAAGGCAAAGTCTGGGGTAGAGGAAGTGTCATGCTCCTGGAGAGTTTATCATCAGGATCTCTAGTGGAAGATGATAGCTTGCCTAGGGAATCTTCCCAGAGCATGTGCCAGGGCTCAGAAGGGCAGAATGTGCAGAGGCCTGTCTCCTCAATGCTTAGGGACGAACGATCAGGGGGATTGAGTAGGGGTAGTAGGCTTGCTCCCCTAGGAACTGATGGGGCCAGTGACAGGAGACACTCCAGTCAGAGGACTGACTTTTACCTTGGAACCTTCCTGTGCCTCTGTCTTGGTCTCTAGACTCAGGCTGTGGGAGCTGAAGAGGAAGTCTTTTGGCCTGAAGAGACTTTCAGGCTGGCTGCTATGGGTGCATGGATAAACGGACAGTCTGGCCCAGCTGCTGTCAGCTCTAGAACTTCCTGTAGTAAATGTTTGGAAGCTTGGTGACCCTGGACCAGAACCCCTTGCTCATCATGTTGGTCCCCAAGGCCCCAGTAGCAACATGTTTACTGATAGATACAAATACATAAATCAGGGCATGAATATGACATGGTGAATGAAGTCTGCTTCATTTCAGTACTTATTAGGTGGGATAGCTCATATTTTTAACCATTTGTTTCATACCCACAAAAACCATTTCAGAGGCGTAAATAATCTTTTCTTTTTTCTTTTTGAAAGTCAAGCAAAGCCAAAGGTTATTTAAGAGGACAATTTTATTAGAGTTTCAAAGAAAAACCCCAGGGCAAGCAAGTTGTAAATCTCCGTAGCTGCCTGAAGGAGGAGAATGGAAAAGGAAAAACAGCCGTGCAGTTTGAGTTAAACCTTTGTGGAGTCAGCCATGTGGCAGCATGCAGAGTTCCGTGGTGGGGAGTGAGGCATTGGAGGAGTGAGGCCCAGGTGTTAAGGAAAATATGCTTAAATAAGGGAGAAGAAAAAGGACAAGTTATGCTTCTCAGAGTAACTCAGAAAAGCTGGCAGACTGATGAAGCAGCCTGGCTGTGTGCTATAAGAAACTACTAGACATGGGCTGGGGAGATGGCTCAGGGGTTAAGAGTGGTTAAGACTGCTCTTCCAGAGGTCCTGAGTTCAGTTCCCAGCAACCACATGGTGACTCACAACCATCTGTAATGGGATCTGATGCCCTCTTCCCATTGATGTCTAAGGAGAGCAATGGTGGTGAATACATTAGGAAGGAAGGAAGGAAGGAAGGAAGGAAGGAAGGAAGGAAGGAAGGAAGGAAGGAAGAAACGACTAGACAAGTGTTCTAAGATATAAGTATTGTCTGTCTGTATCCCACCCTCACCCCCTATTTCTGTTTTTCTTTTCTTTATCAAGACAGGGTCTTATAGCCTAAGCTGGCCTTGAACAACTGAACTACTTCTGTTCCCAAATTGCTGGTATTATAGGCATGCACCATACATGCCTATACAAAACCCGATTTTGTACAGTGCTAGGGAATGAACCTAGGACTTCGTATATGGTAGGTAAGCTTTCTGCCAGCTGACCTAAAACCTCTCCGCCATGTTTCTTTTAAAAATATTGTTCATTTGCCTAGTCTTGAGGTTATTACAATGTGGAGGTAGAAATGTAGGCAATAGACTGTTATGGCAAAGAATTAGATTTTTCCCCTGCAAAACCCATCTGAATTACTACAATAACCCAAGAATTTCTGAGTTGAATACCTCCTGTTACCCATGCCTTACTCTCAGAGTGGCCAGATTGGGAGAATAGGAAAGAACAGAGCCCCTAAGCAGAGTGATTGCAGATGTCCTGGGATAGAGACATTAGAAGATGTGCACATATGACTAAAAGCTTCTCTTAACTTGCTTTGCCTTCTCTTTTTTATTGTCTTTAGGGTGGATGGGAGAAAAGTAGGTGTAAGTGGCCAAGTTGGCATGAACACGTTGGCTCCTCCTCATGCTAAGGTGTATCCTATGTGCGATTTATACACTTTTATACACGCTCTCCACATTCAGTAGCATGTGCTCTTCCATCTCCTTTGCATACTTGACTACAAGTTGAGCATTCTTTATTGTGGTGGTTGTTTATTTGTTAGGGTTGAGACAAGGCCTAGTAATGTTGCCCTGGCCGACCTGGAACTGCCTGTGTAGAACTGGCTGGTCTCAAACTCGCAGACATCCTCTTGCTTCTGCCTTCTGGGATTAAAGGTGTGTGCCTCAGTGCCAAACACTGTCGAGGCATTCTTTATGTGCTGGAGTATGAGGGGCGTCAGAGAGGTGCCCGAAGTCTATGGATGAGCTTTCTGTTGCACTTTTCATTCTCTCTAAGTAGTCTAGCTGGTGTGACCCTCTGGGCCTCAAGAATATCTGGGGTCCTTCGTCTCCTCCCACCCATCGCTGGCTTTAGTATTTGCATCGTCACCATAGCAGCCCTCATATAATAACCCAGCAGTAATTCTCCAGCCATTGTCACTTATCTTCTTCTTTTTTAAAATTTATTCTACAGTAATTTTTGTTCTTTGTTTTTTATTACTTTTTTGTTTGTTTGTTTGTTTTTTGTTTTTTGAGACAGGGTTTCTCTGTGTAGCCCTGGCTGTCCTGGAACTCACTCTGTAGACCAGGCTGGCCTCGAACTCAGAAATCCACCTGCCTCTGCCTCCCAAGTGCTGAGATTAAATGCGTGCGCCACCACTGCCCGGCTCTCCAGTAATTTTTAGAACATAAATCTTCTTATGTTTTAAAAAAGCCCACTCTCAGCAGGCAGAGGCACTTGCCACCAAGCCTGAGTGCAGTACCTGGAGCTCATGTGGTGGAAGGAGGGAACAGATTTCTGTAGGAGTCCTCTGATCTCCACAGGTACACAGTGACACGCATGTTGGGGAAATGTGTGGGCACATGCATGCTCACACCCACCTCCACACACAGATAAAGGTAACTTTTTAAGAAGCATCAAAGCTGATGATGGTGGTTAGTGCCTGTGACCTCAGTACTAGCACTTGAAGGGCTGAGGCAAGAGGATTGAAAAAGTTTCAGGCCAGCCTGGTCTACATAGTTAGTTCCAGGCCACCTTGTGCTACATAACAAGATCATGTTTCAAAGAGGCCGGGCATGGTGGCCCATACTTTTAATCCTACACTTGAGAGGCAGAGTGGCCAGCCAAGCTGCATAGGGAGATCTTGTCTCAAATGAATGAATGGATGGATGGGTGAATGGATGGATGGATGGACTAGGTTGATGGCTTCCTAGTTCAGATTCCCAGAATCCGGAACAAGCTGGCTGTGGCAGCATTTATTCTTATACCAGCAATGGTGAGATGGGAGGCAAGAGAGTTGACTCTCTGTAAGCTCAATGGCCAGTTTGTCTAGCCTACTTGGTCAGGCCAGGCCAGTGAACAGCCCTGTCTAAACAAAAGGAAGAGCCTGAGAAATGATATCTAAGGCTTTCCTCTGACCTCTACAATCATGCATATACATACATGTGCACACAAACACATAAAAAAGTAAAAATAATAAAATATACCTTGCTGGGCAGTAGTGGCACACGCCTTTAATCCCAGCACTTGGGAGGCAGAGGCAGGCAGATTTCTGAATTTGAGGCCAACTTGGTCTACAGAGAGAGTTCCAGGACAGCCAGGGCTACACAGAGAAACCCTTTCTGGAAAAAATCAATAAACAAACAAACAAACAAACAAACAAATATACCTCAGTAATATAATATAGCCTAGCATTTATGAAGCCCTAAGTTCAGTTCCCAGCACTGCAAAAATAAAATAATCAGCTTGGCGGTGGTGGTGCACGCCTTTAATCCCAGCACTTGGGAGGCAGAGGCAGGCGGATTTCTGAGTTCGAGGCCAGCCTGGTCTACAGAGTTAGTTCCAGGACAGCTAAGGCTACACAGAGAAACCCTGTCTTGAAAAACCAAAAAAGAAAAGACAAGAAAATAATCACTGGCTACTGTGTGATGAATGGACTAGAGACAGGGGTGAGTCATATTTTTTCATATGTATCTCTAAAAAATGAAGGGAATTCTTAGTATTAGTTTGTCTACTTCCAGCCACTGTTAAGGGGAAACTTCCAACAGCTTTAGATATTTCTTTTCTTTCTTCCTTTTTTTTTTTGTTTTTGTTTTTTGTTTTTTGTTTTTTCAAGACAGGGTTTCTCTCTGTAGTCCTGGCTGTCCTGGAACTCACTCTGTAAACCAGGCTGGTCTCGAACTCAGAAATCCGCCTGCCTCTGCCTCCCAGGTGCTGGAATTACAGGCGTGTGCCACCACGCCTGACCTTCTTCCTTTTTTAAAAAAAGATTTATTTATTTATTATATGTAAGTACACTGTAGATGTCTTCAGACACTCAAGAGAAGAGGGAGTCAGATCTCATTATGGATGGTTGTGAGCCACCATATGGTTGCTGGGATTTGAACTCAGGATCTTCAGAAAACTAGTCAGTGCTCTTAACTGCTGAGCCATCTCTCCAGCACCCCCCCCCCTTTTTTTTTTAAATATATTTGGTTTGTTAGTGGTTGGTTGGTTTGATTTGGTTTTGTTTTGTTTGGTTTGGTTCAGATTTTTGAGACAGGGCTTCTCTGTGCAGCTCTAGCTGTCCTAGAACTCACTCTGTAGACTAGGATGGCCTTGAATTCCCAGATCACCTGCATGTGCCACCACTGCCTGGCAGAATTTCTTTTTTTAATGTGCTCCATGTCTGAATATTTTGCTCTTCCAATTCTAATGTGCTGGAGAGTAGAGCCCATGTTATATTCTCTTCCAAGTCAGGGTCTCAGAGTCTACAGATTATAAATGCTAGCTTATGTTGAGGTTTCCCAACCTCATCATTTTGGTGTTTGTACTCTGGTGCCTAGAATGCTGACTTCTATTCCTGGGGTCTGGAGCATTTGGACCTTAGCCTGGCAACTTTGTAAACTGGCACTGAGCCAATAGGGAGAAGTCAGGTGGCAGCAGGACACATTTTGATGGGAAGAGCTGGGCTTAGAATTGGCGAGGGATGGAAACTTAGGGCAGCCGATAAGGTTCGAAAGCCTAGCCCTTACCATCTACTCTTGGGTTTCAGACTTGAAGCTGCACCTGCAGAGTACGGATTATGGCAACTTCCTGGCCAATGAAGCATCACCTCTGACGGTGTCGGTCATCGATGACAAGCTCAAGGAGAAGATGGTAGTAGAGTTCCGCCACATGAGAAACCATGCCTATGAGCCACTTGCCAGCTTCCTGGACTTCATTACGTGAGTGAACCCATAGTGCTGGGCAAGGTAGTTCCGTGCCTGCAGAAGTTGGCCAGAATGGCCTCGGTCAGCAGCTATTGTGCTTCTTTCAGACGACCAGATGGCAGCTCTGTCAGGCCAGCTGTTTGTAAAGAATATCTTCAAAGTCTTCTCAAAGCCGGGCGGTGGTGGCGCACGCCTGTAATCCCAGCACTTGGAAGGCAGAGGCAGGCGGATTTCTGGGTTCGAGGCCAGCCTGGTCTACAGAGTGAATTCCAGGACAGCCAGGACTAAACAGAGAAACCCTGTCTCCGAAAAATCAGGAAAAAAAAAAAAAAAAGTCTTCTCAAGTGCTGTAACTAAATTGGTCATTCAGCAACTCTGGACTCTAGGTCACAATCTTTAAAGTGGTGTTACCAGTTTCTTTTCTTATCTCTCATTGCTGGGGAGGTGTTAAAGTTGCAAAAGCTGAGAGAATTGGAGCTCCCCTATTCACTTATTCTGCAGCACCTACATCAAACACTTATTAGGTTTCCTACTCCCTCATGGTAGAGTCAGGGTCTGAGTGTAGACAACTCTGGAGAGCCTGGGACGGGCCACATGCTCCTTCTGCCCTACCTAGGCTGAGCATCCCTGGACGGTCTCAACCCACCAGCACTCAGATAATAACATGGAGGCTTATTGCTGTTTGTGAATGATTAGGCCTGGCATCTAGGTTTGTTCTCAACTACCTCATATAACTTAATAGCCCATTTATTCTAATCTACTTTCTGCCATGTGGCCAATTACCTCTCTCTCTCAGTCCCAGCACCTGCTCGTCCTCCATGTCTGGCTGGTGAATCCCCTGCACCTCTGGTTCTTTCCAGAGTTCCCATTTCTCCTGCATGTTCCACCTATCCTCTCCTGCCTTGCCTAGGCTGTTCAGTTTATTTAACCAATCAGAAGCAGTTGAGGAAGGACAGAGACACACCTTCACACAATGTGCAAAAAGATTATACCAACAGCTGAGAGCTGTTCTTCATGTGCTCTGACAGGTCAGAAACCCAGGGAATGGGCTTGAGTTGGGGGAAGCTGAGTGCTTTGCTGTTCTTCCCAGGAGCTAAGATGGGTAGGTTGTTTATTAATAACTCTTGGTTGCTCCAGGCTTACCCATTGTGTGACCCTTGGGTGGAACTCTTAGAGAGAAGCTATATACCAGGCTCTTAGAGAAGGTAAACAGAGAAGACCCTGGACGTGAGGGCTAGAACAGGCTACTTCAACTAGTCCTATGTATCTGGGACCCTAAAAGGTAGAGACATTGGCTCTGAAGGAATGACCTAGAAGTCATGAGTCACAGGCCTGGTAGACAACTAATGGCTCCTGCCCAGGAGACTGCCTCATGCAAGTGGTGAGCAGAAGTATGGTCATTGGCCAGCCTCTGAGTGTGCTGTACAGTGTGTGTTGTTAGGAGATGTATCCCCATATTCTTCTGTATGTCTTGTTTCCCCTTTCCCTAGCCTCTTGTTTGGGACCAGACACATCACTCCACTTGTCTCTTCAGAGACAGGGTTGTATGTGGCTGTCTAGTCCATCTCCTCTCAGCCAAGAACAGCCACTTGCACAGAATTCATCTACTCAAATGGAGCATTTAGACAGAGGGCTCCAACCTCAGTTATAGCAGGCTGGGACACCTGAAAGGCGCAGAGTACTTCTTTAAGTTGGAGAGTAAGCCTTCTCCTGGCTGTAGATCTTTTCCTCCAGGTACCTCTTTGCTGCAGAATCCTGCATGGGTTCAAGCTCAAACTGTCTTTCAAGGTGTGCCAACATGGACCTTGTGGGACAGGGCAGATAGAGTGTATTATATACTGATGCTTTGGGTGTGCATGTCACACATCATTCTACCATATGTCACCCAACCCCTAGTCTGGGCCTGTGTATCCCCTACCCCACAGCCAGAGCCGAGGACATACCAGGAAACTAAATTTATTGTCATAGTTCAGCCTTCACCTTCAGCTTGTTTGCACAAGGCTCCTCCAGCTTCCTGGTCAATGTTCTGGACTTGCCAGCCAGGCTGGCTGCAGGAAGCTTGACCCCGTGCCAGTGGTCAGAGAGTAGATGTCATCCATCTTGCTGCCAACTTGCCCACCTACCTGTGCATCTATCCTGGCCTGTTTTGGTGTCAGCCTGCCAGGCTGTGATACTGGAGAGGGCTCTGAGAGTGACAGACAGAGCAGCTGCCAGCTCTTTGCTGGAGGTTGGCTCCAAGCACTAAGTGTCCGTAAAGTGGTCAAGTGTTATCCCGTGGCAAACTATGAATCCACCACTTCCTGGCCTCTCCCAATCATGGGTGATTGTCATGTGTCTCCAATCTGAACCTGTGGGCTGCTTGTCCCTGACCCCTTCATCTGCAGTGTCTCCTCTACTCTCCATATCGTCCCCCCTGCTCCCACTGATCACTGCTGTGTCACCACCTGGAACTACTCCACTCCTGACATCGCGGAGTCAGGCAACCATCCTCCACCCACAGCCTTCAGGCTCTCCAGCCCACTTTGAGTCTCTTGCAGGACATGGGGTCTAGATTCAGCAGGACATGGGGCCTTGTTTCCTTCCTTGCTATCTCTTCTTTCTTCATTTCCCTACCTCTCTAGCTGACGTTTTCTGGTCTATCATTTGAGATCTCTTCTGCCAACATCTGTAACTCTCTTGGCTTCCTGACTCATGGTCCTACCCTACTCGCAGCCTCCAACCCCTGGAGGAATCCCAGAGCCTCCAGCCTGGAGCTGTCCTTCCTCCACCTCCACTTCTAGAGCAGAGCCGGGGAAGCCAGCTATTGGCAGAGTGTGTGGGAGGGAACGTGGTTCCTACTAAAGACATACATGTTCACCTACTCAGCCTCAGCTTGTTTCTGCCCGGCAACTTCTTCATGTCCATTCAGCACCCTGCAGCTCCCATCATGAGTAGGATGACCCCTCCCCATCTAAACATCATTCCTCTCCAGCCTGCAGCCTCTGCATCTCTGTGCAGATGACCCGCCTACTCCTCTAAAGTCATCAGAAGCAAGTACACCTTCCAACACTGCATGTGCATCCTGCCCTGAGTCCAGTCACCTTCCTTTCCCTGAGCACCTTCTGCCAGCATCCTTACGTGGACCCCGAGTGGGCCACCCCTGTTTACTTCTGTGTTGTCACCTTGCCTTGTAAGTGCTTCTAGTACCACACCTACATCTCTAACATCATTAACCACCCTTAAAACTCATTTTTTGGGGGCCTATTTTTTACATTCCTCATCTTTTCTCTTACCTCCTCTGTCACTCAAGCCTGCAGTCATTTCCCAGAAGTTTTGTTATTCCACATCAAGGCCCTGGCTCTGGTCACCCATGGCCTTCATGTGACCGAGGTCTCTAGGACCAGACACTGGTTGTACCCAGCCCTCAGCAGTCTCTTCTCTCATGGTATCTGACTGGATTGAACTCCTATTTCTTTCTCTTCCAGTGCCCTGTCAGATCATTCAAGTGTGAATAGGATTTTGGAAAGAGTTTAGTGAAGCTTTCATTTAGACCCTATACTGGGCCTGGGGTGGAGCTCCCTCAGGCTGGGGACTCATGACTGCTTTGCCTAAGGAATGGCTACTTAGCTGAGAAGAAAGGTGTTTGAGGGAAGTGGGAATCTATACTGAAAGACTTTGACTGAGTCCAGAGCCGTGCCAGGGGGGACTACATAGACGTAGAGGGACATTGGTGCTGAGGGAGCAGACAGTGACAGCGGGGGCGGTTGTGTGCCATAGAGCGGGCGGGCAGCACGAAGGACTGTCAGCGTGTAGTTTTAGGTGACCTAGCTCAGCGTCACAATGCTAGGACATTTAATACGCTGCTAAGCTAAGGGCTGTTACCAGGCCTAACTTGCCCTGTAACTTGGGATAGAGCCTGTATTGAGGGTTCTTTAGCCATGGAGGATACTTTTATTTGGCCCGTTCCATGGTATTTTCTCACAGAAGAATCCTATAACCCTGGAAGAGAGGTTGGGAAAGTTGTATGTAAAAGGGTCAGCTTGGTCTCTGGGACATCTTCAGATGGCCCCTAAATGCCATTGTTTTTAAATGAAGCAGGTCTCTAGCAGCAGCCATCCCTGGTGTGTAACAACTACCTGTAGCCTACATGTCTGCTGGCAGAAATCGTGTGGTTAACCAGTACTATCTGGGGAATAGCTATTAGTGGAAGTGGACTCCTGGAAGGAAGCTTCGTCCCAGGACATGGCCTCAAGTGTCTGTTGGGTCCCCCAAAGCATCTCTCGTCCTCTTAAGGGCATGTTGTCCCCACTTGGTCCTAGAGTGGTCATTGGTTACCCCAGACCTTCTTATCTTGAGTGTTCCCAATAAGCTGACTTTGTAGGGGTGGACTACAGGTCTGCTATCCAAGGCTCTAGGGCTGCTGTGGGTTGCTTCCTTATTGCTCTTTAGGATGGAAAGGGAGATAGCGCTGACCCTGTTGTTTTATGGCTTAGGAAAAAGCACCACTGTGAGGGACTCTTCAGGACTCCCAAAGGCTCAAATCAAATGGTATAACCCACTGGGCCTTGGAGGAGGGTCAGGATTTTAATGAGATAATCAGAGCCCCACTAACTCTTTTGTGGACCACATCTCATTAAGAGGTGATGTGCTAAATAAGGTCATAGCAGAAACTTTTGTTCATTTTCAGCCCTGGGTGGAGCTCCTCAGACCTAGATGCAGTTTAGTACTGATAATGTCACTAGCAACAAATGAGGCTCCTTGGTGGGGGCTGCAGGTAGGCCAGTTGGCACAAGTACCTTGTTCTACACAGCCTCCCAGCTCAAGTGCAGAAAAGCCATGTTGCTCCAGCAGGTGGCACCAAAGGGCACAGTGGAGGGACAGGGTCGGCTAGGGACTCTAAAGGTTTCTTAAAGGAAAGGAAGTAGCTTCCTAAACTGTAGCCTGAAACTTCTCTCCCAGTCCAAGCTATTTGGAGGCACAGGGCAAGGGAGGGCCTTAAGGCAGAGGATTATAGACTGCGCTATCCCCCATTCCAAAAGGGCCTCTTTGGCCTGGCGGGCAGCGGGCCATCCACTCCCCAGCTGTCTTCCTCTGGAGGGAGACGCTGACCAGCTGGAACTTTATTCTCTCTTTTGAGGCCAAATGAGGGGAGACATGGCAAAGCAGCTTTCTGGGGGCAGGGAGGCAATTTCTGAAGACTAGGCAGAGAGGAGGAAGGTTTCCTCCTCGCTGAAGTAGGAAGGCATATGGCTGGGTCTCATCATCTCTGCCAGGAAAGAGGACTCTGAGCCTGGCTGTGCAGGCAGGGAAAGCAGGGGCCTCCACTGAAACAGTCTTATAGTTGGCCCCGGAGGGATGTGTGGTGGGGAGTGCTCAGCCTGGCACAGGATCCAGGCTGGCCTGGCCTGAGTAGAAGGTGGAGTTAGAAGTGGCTGAGTGCCGTGATTGTGAGTGGCCCTAACTCGGCCCAGCATCTTTCTCTGTACTCAGCTAAGGCTTATAGCAAGGAAAGGCTTGGGGAAGCTAGAAGGGAGGGGAGGGCTACTGCTGGCTTCTGCACACGCTGTCAGGGCTGAGCCGTGAGCCACAGCTGGTCTCTTCCACTCATGAGAGGTATAGCAGTGAAGTCAGGTGGCAGCATTCCCTACAGGGCTTTCTTCTGAGGCTGGGCCAGGACCCTCAGAAGTACTCAGACACCCTCTTATTTCAGTCTTGTCCCTAGTCTAAACAAATAAACTGAGACCCTGGATTGTGGGCACAAGGGGGTGGGGTAAGTTTAAACTAAGGAAACTGGGGTTGTGGGGTCTCTCTGAGAAGACAGAAGTGGGAGTTTAGAACTAAAACATAAGGTGCTGGCCATAGGTAGCCATAGGGGTTTTATCTGTTGTGGCACTTAGGCTACATAGGATCACTTGAGTAATGCAAGTTCAAGGGATGTGCTGCTGTTCCTCAGCATATCCAGAGGAGATGTGAGGGAAAGGCATTCTTACCTCTGGGGTGGGGGTCTCCGTGGCTGTCTTGGGAAGACATTGGATTTGGTATGGCTGGACTGGGTGCAAGTTAACCTATGAAGGGTGGTCTGTGTGTCCTGGTATATATGAGATACAGAGGACATCAGAGGCAGGAGATAGAGCTAGAGTGAAGGAGATAGAGGTTGAGGCCAAAGCACAAAGCTGTGGTGGGCTCTTACTCTATGCTGTCCCCAATTCTGCCAGTTCTATGGGGTCAAGGACAAGAGACTGGCCATATGTGCCTTTTGGCTTGCAATTACAGATGGGTCTTGCTTGAAGGGGAGGCCTGGCTCTTCTCAGGGTATATCCTATAATGACCCATCCAGATTGGTTATGGGAAGAGGTCAGCTGCCTAGCCCCAGGCCCAGGAGACCAGAGGGTGTACTGGCATTGAACTGAGTGGGAGCTGTGTTCATTAAGCACAAGGAGTGTGGGTCGGACCGACACAAGTCTCAGGTGTGGGAGTACCACAGTGGTTAGTCCTCGGGCCACCACCTTTCTCCTTTTATTCCTTTGGTACTGAGCCCCCACCTCCTGTCAAGGCCTTTCCTTGGTACAGTCTCAGCTCTGAGTACTCAAGATTTGTTACAGGGATTGAGCCTAGTTGTGGACCTCCCAGAAACAGAACAAGAACTATGTTCAGGGCCCTATTGACAGTAGCCTCCATCTTTAGTACTTACCCTTCCAAGGCCCAGCCTGGCCTTTAAGGACATTCTCCGCCTCCTTTATGCTTACAGTTTACTACTTGTAACAGGATGGGTAACAGTTGGGATTATTGCAGCTGTATCTTGACTGCAGTAGCTGGGGTCCTCTCCTCTTCGGTATCCCTCCCCCTCCCCCACTACCTCATCCCCGTAAGTGAGTACACAAAACTTTCTACTCCAGCTCCTCCGTGGCACTGGTTTTCAATTGGAGACAAGTTGTCTTGGTTGTTCCTTGCCAAGTCTTAACTAGGCAGCCCCACCCTCCTCAGCTCCACAGCCCCCTCTGCTGTCCATGGTGCACAGAGCATCCTCTTGCAGGGCAAACCTAAGAGACTGACTTGAATCAGACCCACCTCTGGATCTCATTCAGTCCCTCCTGAGTAATTGCTTGAACTGGCTCTAAGGAGTAGTGAATTTTTTTGTCTTCACAGTGGGGCTCTGCCGTCTGCCTGATCCTGTCCTTTATTCCAGAAGTGGCCTTTACAACTCTTCTCTGGCCCTTCTTGGAGAAGCCTTTCCCCAGCCTATTCCTTAGTCTTTCTCCTCTCTTCCTCTGGACTCCCAACTCCCATGGAGCCAGAGCAGCCCCAATTATTCTGTGGTTTCTTATTTTCATCCCACCTATGGCCCTGTAGTATCTGAGGTGAAGTTGGGAACTTCTGCCTGACCTGAGCTCAGTCTCCAGGCAGCCTTCTGCTGACAGCACTGCCTTGCCTACAGCTGTGCCCCCCCCCCTTTCCCTCTGCCGGTCCCAACAGTCCTCAGTTCCTCAGGACAGACCAGTCTCATTTAGTGTGTGCCTCCAGGCCTTTGCATACTGTTCCCTCTTTCCAGAACACACTTTCATCTCCCAGTCCTTTTATCTGTCAAGCTGACCACACCTGCCCCTGGGATGGGTTATGCATGTGCCTCACCTGCATGTGCCTATGGTCTCTGTACTGTTGGAGTACTGTTCACAACATAGGCTATTTACTTGGGTTCCAGTCATTTATGGGGCATGCATCTACCATGCTGTTAAAGGAGAAGCTGTATTTAAATGGTGTTCCTGTTATTGGGGGTAGGGGTTAATGGTGGAGGTGGCAGTGGGGCGGCAGTGGTGGTAGTGGTGACAGGAATCTGGGTGGGGAAGGACAGCTCCTCTGGAGCCTGTCTATAGCATCTACAAGCAAGCACTTACTCTTAGGAGTTGTGTGAGCAAGGATGTTGGGCCAGGCCTCCCAAGCCCTCTACACTAACAGCTTGCCCTATTGTTGTCTGCTTTTCACAGTTATAGCTACATGATCGACAACGTGATCCTGCTTATCACAGGCACACTGCACCAGCGTTCAATAGCTGAACTTGTGCCCAAGTGCCATCCGCTAGGCAGCTTTGAGCAGATGGAGGCTGTGAACATCGCACAGACACCTGCAGAGCTCTACAATGCCATTCTCGTGGACACACCCCTGGGTGAGCCTCTGTGGTGGAGACAGCAGCTGCACAGTGGTCTCAGAGCCTCAGTGTGGGTTTTATGGATTGTAGGAGGTGGGGCAGCCCTAAAGCAGGAGACCTCTGCAGCTGACCTTGCCCATCCCTCCACTTCCTATTCTCATTGTTTCCTATCCCACTTCCTTTCCTTTCCCATTGCTTTTCCTAGGCAGACCGGCAACCCAAAGGGCGGACTGAGACTATTTAACTTTGGAAATAGCATAGTTTTTTGGAATTCAGAGGAGGACTGAATGAACTTATGGAGAAGAGCAAGGGGCTTATGTCCCTTGGAGTCCTGCAGGGACTGGCAGACTGTGGCCCTAAACTAGGGCTCTAATGGTTGACTTCATATGAAACACAAAAGAAAAGCAAACAGCTTCATTTGACTCCACTGAGCAGGTCCCAGGGGTCAGGTCAGGTCAGATGGTGTCCAGCAGGGTCCATGTCAGAGGCCAAGGAAGGGAGGGGAGTCAGGATAGCTTCCTATTAGCCCTGCCTCACTAGTGCTGGCTCCTGTCTGCCTAGAATGCTGGAGAGAAGGCGTGAGTATCATAACTAGCTAGTACTCTTATAGCCAAAATCTAAACCCTGGGGAACTATTCCAGAAAGCCACTAGAGTTGAATCAGAAGGCCCTAAGCTGAGAAGTGCCAGCCATATCTACTTACCTAGCTTGCCTTTCATTCTCTCTGTAACTCTGAGCTAGTTCTGGGGTGTTTATGGCTTCTGCAGTTTCTTCTTTAAAGGTGAGACATCAGGTAAGTCTTTAGGCCCTCCTTGGGATTCTGCCCTGGCCTCTCTTATCCTGCAGTGGATTTCTAACTACTCCAAGCTTAGCTTGCACTTCTCCATAAGCTCATTCTTTTTTTTGTTTGTTTGTTTGTTTTTGTTTTTGTTTTTTTGTTTTTTTGGTTTTTTTTTTTTCGAGACAGGGTTTTTCTGTGTAGCCCTGGCTGTACTGGAACTCACTCTATAGACCAGGCTGGCCTCGAACTCAGAAATCCACCTGCCTCTGCCTCCCAAGTGCTGGGATTAAAGGCGTGCGCCACCACCGCCCAGCTCATAAGCTCATTCTTATCTAAAGAAGGGGGCCAGAGAGATGGCTCAGTGGCTAAGAGCACTGACTGCTCTTCCAGATGTCCTGAGTTCAATTCCCAGCAACCACATGATGGCTCACAACCCTCTGTAATGGGATCTGTTGCCCTCTTCTGGTGTGTCTGGAGACAGCCATAGTGTACCCACATACATGAAATAAATAAATAAATCTTTAAAAAGAAGAAAGAGGAGGAGGCTAGTTTCCCATGTGCAGGCTCTAGGCCTTCATAGGGTATACATAGCAGTGGTTTTCAGTCCCCAAATTGATAGCTGCCCCTGGAGAAGGGAAATCTCATGGCCTCTTATGCAAGCCTGTCTTTGGCATGGTCTAAACTTGGGTCTGCCCCAGCAGCGATTAGATCATGTTATGGCTGGCCGCCTCCTTTATAAATCAATTTTAGGAGCAAAGAGGCAGGAAAAGCTCAGGTCAGCACACACACGGCCCAGAGAATTGCTTCTCTTACTTCAAGGCAGTATCTCAAGCTGGATTGGGGTCTCCAGTACTTAGCTTAGTGGGCCTTGTGACTGAGTCCTGCTCTTAGGCTGCTTGCCCGTGCTTTACATCCTTGTCTTCCCTTCCCAGCGGCTTTTTTCCAGGACTGCATCTCAGAGCAGGACCTTGATGAGATGAACATTGAGATAATCCGAAATACACTTTACAAGGTAGTGTTCTTGAGAAGCAGCGGGGAGGTGGGGTGTGGGGGTTGACTTGTCAGGGTGGGTGGGGGTGTGACAGAAGGTGGGCCACCATGCACATGTACCAGGCTCCTTTCTGGGGGCTTAGCCTCTCATTCTCAGGTTCCTGGGATGGTTTCAAGGTCTGGTAGAATAGGTTATCCATTCCATGGTGTCTGCAGGAGGCTCAGAGAAGATCAGCTGGAATGGCTTGGCCTGTCAGAGCTGGCTCCTAGACCCCACTCATGTAGCTTCCAGGAGTGTCATGGACCACCGCCCAGGCCATAGCCCTCAGACCCACACCACAGGAGCTTTGCCAGCCCACACAGGCATCTAGGCAAAGGCAGCAATATGTGCTTACTTATGTGGGGGAAGGATCTAGCCAGGCACAGCCAGTTTGTTATGACCCTTTCAGGTTCCTAGGCTGTGAGCCAATGCCATATATCTCACTATCTTCAACTTTTATTCACGTTTTCCCTCCTACTAGACTTCTCTAGAGAGAGAGTGGGCTTGGGATTCCTTGGTTTGTACAATCATTGTGGAGATTAAAAGGTAGCTACCAGTTAGGGACATTTGGGAAAGGCTGGGTTCAGTTTGTGGTGTGATTCTAAGCTGTGATGCCAAGACTCCTGGAAGACTTCAGTCAGGAACACTAATCAATAGTAGGCAAACCATGAAGAGAAGCAGGCCAAGGGACCTGCTGGCCTAAACCTGAGGACGTCTGTCTCCAGTCTCCACTGGGGGTTGGAGGTCTGTGTCTTCTGCCCTGATTGTAGCTGGCTGGTGGATATTTGCCTCAACCTGGGCTCAGACCTTCTAGTCTTTCTGTGGGGCCTGTGTCAACATACAGCTGGGATCTGGAGGTAAATGATAGAAGTTACGATAGTATAAGCAGAAGGGAAGCAAGGAGCATGGGCCAGGGCCGCTGGCCAGGGGTTTACTGTGGAAGTGTAGGTTTCACATGGATAGTGGGGAGGAGATCCAAAGGGAGACACTGGCACTGAGCGAGTCAAGTCACCCGGGCCCTTGAATACATTGGCAAGAGTTTGAACCTTAGCGTGGAGTGCTGGTGCATACTTCAGAATGCTAGGAAAACTTGAGCAAGAAGGTTTTTTCTAAGTTCAAGATTAGCTTAGTATATGTAGTGAGTTGTAGATCAGCCATGTCTGTATAGTAGGAGTCTCAAGAAAAGGTAAGCCAGGCATAGTGACTTTCAGTCCAGTGCTTGGAAGGCAGAGGCAGGCAGATCTCTGTGAGTTTGAGTCTATGCAGTAAGTTTTGGGACAGCCAGGGTTACATAGTGAGACCCTGTCACAAAACAAACAACAATAACAAAAACCGTAACTTTGGGCTGACAATATGGCTCAGAAAATGGAGATGCTTAGCTGCCAATCTAGACAAGCTGAGTTTGATTTCTGGGATCCATATGGTGGAAAGAGAGAACTGATATTCACTAATTGTCTTCTTACCTTTACATATACATGCACACAAAATAAGTAAAATGTGAAAAAAATTAAATGAACTTTAGGCTAGCAGCTTTTTTTTTTTTTTTTTTTTTTTTGAGACAGGGTTTCTCTGTGTAGCCCTGGCTGTCCTGGAACTCACTCTGTAGACCAGGCTGGCCTCGAACTCAGAAATTCCCCTGCCTCTGCCTCCCAGAGTGCTGGGATTACAGGCGTGCACCACCACCGCCCAGCAGCCTAAGCAGATCAGAATATTCTTAGACAGTCCTCTATGACTGCAGGATTGAAGGCAGATTATTATGGTATAGGGTAAGATAATATGTACATGTGTATGCACACACACATGCACAAAAATCTTAATAATGCTCCCACCCACTCACCTGGCCTATTGACAAATTCTTGTCCCAGACAGAATGAGGGGTGTGGCTATACCCCCAGCCTTACCCACACCCTCTCTGGGCCTGACTGGTTTTAACTGGAGTCACTGGCAAGGACTGCCCAGAAACCAGCTCATAAAAGTTGACCCACCACTGTGGGCCCCATGCCAAAGCTGCCTGCCTGTCAGGCAATGTCCCAGCCCAGTGGCCACAGATGGGAGATTAGGTAGACCCTCAGCTGTCTGGCAAGTGAATTGTAGGCAGCTGGTGCAGCAGCCATGAGCTGGCAGACTCCAGGGGACAGGGTGGGGTTGGGGAGGTGACCTTGGTACCTGAGTCTTGCCAGTTCTCTGCTGCTGTAGCCTAAGAGGAAAGCGTGGACCTCAATCCTAGGGTCAGCTTCTCTGGGGATCTATACAGCTTGGCTAAGCAAACAGGTAACAGGGCATGGAACCCCAAACTGGCTAGTAGTTTCCCCCATGGATAGAAACTGCAGACTCCACTAGGGTAGGTCTTAAAGTTTTTAGCATAACCTCCTTGGCTGGCCACAAAGAAGGCCACAGGACTGACTCCTGGAGGGGCTGTAAGGTACCACCAAGGTGGGGGATACGAGCCCTTTCTGCCTGCAGGCTTTGATCCCCTGTCTGGACTCTGTTGTTGCTTTCCTGGCTTTTTCTTATTGCTTACTTATATTAACCTTTTGTTTCCTATGAGCTCAGTGATCACCCGCAGTCTCTACTGTGCTCATCTTGTATAGTGTCGCTGTGTCTGTGTAGCTCTGGGAATCATCCTCTTACCTGTTTCTTAATGCACATCCTATGGGTCCCAGCCAGCTTGGATGGCACACCTGAATGTGGACGCTTTTCACAGCCTTCCCCCCAACTCAGAATAGTCCCTCACACATAGCTCCAGAGTCTCTGTGAGCATGCTACATATGGGACCTTAGGTGGGGTCTGAGTCAAGTTTCATGCAAAAGTGTTTCTATGGGGTCTGCAAGACCTTGATGGGGGAGAGATATTGGAAAGAAACCTCTCCCCCCAAATGAGAGTTGGGGAAGACTCATCTGTGAGTTAGCCTGTGCTTTCCTCATGCCCAGCAGATCAGATTTGACTGACAGAATTACTTGTTTCAGCTGGCAGCCCATGTACCCAGTTATTGACTGTGAGGCTGGTGTTCACATAGGCGATAACCATCTCAGCAGGACCTGACCTGATAATTTGGTTCCTGCTGTTGGAACCTAGGGACTGTCTAGGGGTGAGAGGAGTAGTGCTCTGCAAGGTGGGCTGTGGCAAGGGGGGGCGTGGGAATTCACTCTGAGATACCTCTCCCTCACTAGCCCTTGGACACCTGGTTTTCTGAGGCCGGGAAAGGGGAAGTTTCTGAAGACTAGAAAAGGAAGGCAGAGCACCATGAAGAAGACGGGACCCCCTAAGCTTGGCAACAGAAAGGGGTGGGAATATGTACCCTGAAGCAGATAGTGGACCGCAGGCTGTTTTGTCACCCAGATAGAATGTACCAGGCCACTGCTACTTGGAAGCTTAACTGCTGACATTAGTGGATTCGGTAGAGGGGAAGTTGTCATGGAATGAGCCGGCCCATCCCTACCGTGGAAGGGAGATGACACTGACTAGGTTTCTAGTAAATCTAGTAAAGTACATTGCTGTACTTGTTGTAAGCAGATACTGTCCTCTCTACAGGCCTATCTGGAGTCCTTCTACAAGTTCTGTACTCTGTTGGGAGGGACCACAGCTGATGCCATGTGTCCTATCCTAGAGGTGAGTGCCTCCCGGCCTCTGCCTTTTGTCCCCAGTGAGCCTTGCTAGGGGAGCTCTGCCAGGTGACTGGCATGACTGGCGTGGTCTCCCCTTCCCTCTCTCCTCACCTATGCGCTGGGCCTGCAGTTTGAAGCGGATCGCCGTGCTTTCATCATCACCATCAACTCTTTCGGCACAGAGCTGTCCAAGGAGGACCGTGCCAAGCTCTTTCCACACTGCGGCCGGCTCTACCCTGAGGGCTTGGCTCAGCTGGCTCGGGCTGATGACTATGAACAGGTCAAGAATGTAGCTGATTACTATCCGGTGAGTGCCCTAGCTGACAAGATTAGGTGGTCATGTTGGCACCTCCACACCCAGCACTCATATCTGTGCTTCTCCCCATTTCCTGGCCAGGAATACAAACTGCTTTTTGAGGGTGCAGGTAGCAATCCTGGAGACAAGACCCTGGAGGACCGATTCTTTGAACATGAGGTGAGCACAGGGACCTGTGGAGCCAACCCCGTATAGAGAGGGTTGTGACTTAGGTCTGATCCTCTGGCCACAGCACCTATGCATCACACCTATGTCTGTCCACAGGTGAAGCTAAACAAGCTGGCTTTCCTGAACCAGTTCCACTTTGGTGTCTTTTATGCCTTTGTGAAGCTTAAGGAACAGGAATGTCGCAACATTGTGTGGATTGCTGAGTGCATTGCCCAGCGCCATCGCGCCAAGATCGACAACTACATCCCCATCTTCTAGTGTTCTAATTTAAGGCCCCCGAGTGCACTGTGTGTGTCTGTGCTGTGGAGAAGCCAGGGCTCACCTGTCTGACCTGGCGAGGTGTAGCACCTTGTCCTGGGATTGGTTACTCAGCTTCCGTGACCCCCTCTGGGACTGCTCTTAGCCCTACGAAGGGGTCAGGCACCTCTCCCCTGATCAAGAATGGACCAAGATCCCCTCCAGAGCAAAGAGGCCCCAGCCCTATGTTTACAGCCACTGACATGTCTAAGAAACGTGTGTGACTTTCATGTCCCTCCCTAACCTGAGAACCCCTGGGACAGTGTAAGCCTCTTTCCTGTCCGGAGACCAACCCCAGAAAGGTGACCTATGGGAAGAATAGAGAATATGTATCCCAGGGTTTTGGAAAGTAGCATCGCAGCCCTCTCCTCGGCCCTGCCCCTCTGAGACAATAAAATTGCCCTCTTTGAAAAGCCTGCTGTCGCCTCCTCCTTTGTGCTCTCTGCCTTTCCTGACTCTCAACTTGATTCATCACTGAACCCTTGACGAGTCAGTCTGTCCTGCAGCCACGGGCCAGGGAAATCCCTGGAGGATGGCTGTCTCTGCTGCGAGCTCAGGTAAGAAGATAGGCTGGGGTGGGGTAGTTAGAGAATAGTTGTATCTTGGCTCTGGAGGTTCCACGCCTCCCTAACCACTTAGTCCTCTAACTCCCTTCATCTCAATATGCAGAAATCCATAGGGATGAGTGATTTGCCTGAGGTCAGATGTGAACCACACAGTGTCTGGGGAACCTCCTCAGCTCCCTTGCTGAGTTCCAGGATCTCCCAAGAAGTACCCAATCTCTGTCATATAGCCATACCCCGTCACCCAGGCAACCAGGCCGTCACCTCCCACCTCCAAACACTATATCTCCTGTTGTAGGAGAAATAAAAATGTATCTTTATTTTAAAATTCCAACAACCAGGCAAGTACAGCGTGCAGCTTCCATGTGGCTGGCCAGTGGTCGGACGGAAATCCTGAGCCAGTTAAGAGGCAGTTGGGGTTTACTCTGGACTTGCAGCACTGAGACAGTGGGTCCCGAAAGAATTCTGAGGAGGTCCCCACCTGCCTAATCATTCTAAAGTTAGCACAGAAATGGCTTATAGAGTCCTATCAAAGGCTGTAACCAAAATCTTAAGACTAAGCTCTCCATCCATCTGGGTTCTCCAAGCTGCAGTGTGGAGCATGGTGCCTGGTAGAGCATGTGTGGGCTCATGAAGCAGAGGAGAGGTCCAGAGGCTCACTAGCAGACTCCCCCTCCCAGGCCTGGACTCGGCATCAGCAACAGAGGCTGGGTTCCCCTTAACACAGACTCTAGGGTAAGGTCGAGGCCTCTGCGATGGCCACGGGAGAGGGTCTCTCCTGCTGAGACACGTAGGTTTGTGGCTCACAGAGCTGCCACTGGGGAGGGGCTAGGGTTCTGGGGTGTGTCCTGAGCGGGAGCAGGGCCTGGTTGCCCAGGCCTCAGTGCTCGTGGCAGAAGGTGACTGATGAAGAAGTTCTGTAGGAAGCGGCGCCGCAGGCCCGCTGGCAGGTAGTGGTGGATGAAATACATGAGCCCCAGGCCACGGCCCGTGTAGTAGCGGCTGCGTGGCTGAGCTGCCAGCAGTGCATCAGTGATGGCGTCCACCACCGGGCTAAGGTCAGGCAGTGCTGTTCTGAGCGAATTCAGGAACTGCCCATGCAAGTGCTCGATGTAGTCTTCACCGTAGGCCTGCAGCAGCTCTCTCGGCAGGTTGGCCAGCAGTAGCTGCTTGCGCTTCTCCCAGAGGTTCACGTTCGTCACTGACTCTGAGGAGCAAGGGGGGACAAGGTCAGAAGGCAGCAGCCAGAAGAGCCAAAGGCCATCCATCTATTTCATGTAAACTATGCCTGTAAGCCAAGCCACACTACAGCCTCAGGCCACACATCCCTGCCACATGCGTGGCACCCCCTGCCAAACCTGAACCCTCCTCACCTGTCTTGAAGCAGCCTGGCTGGATGATGCTGACCTTGATACCCCAGGGGAGCAGCTCACTGCCGAATGTGTCCATGAGCAGTGCTATGGCTGCCTTGGAGGTCCCATAGGCTGCCAAGCAGGGGTACGGCATGTCTCCTGCAGAGAGTGGGCACGTTCAGCCTTGGCCTGGGATCCCCCAGATCATTCTTCACCTCATAGCAGCTCCTTTACTGCTCTGTCTCAGAGTAGAAGAGCACTTACCTGCCGGGCTGCCAACGGTCACAATACGTCCCCTTGAGTGACGCAGGAGTGGCAGGAGGCCCTTGGTCAGCTCAAGTGCACCGAAGAAGTTCACCTCCATGCACTTGCGGAAAGTTGCCACTGGAGACAGTTCCACGTCGGCCACTACGGTATTGAGGCCAGCGTTGTTAACCAGACCCCACAGGCCTGGAGGCATAAAAGGAGGAGGGAGGGCTCAGGTCAGCCTGACAGGAGACATGCAGTCCCATCCTCCCTCTCACCCACCCAGCCCTGCCCGCCCCTAATGGAGACACATGTGCTGACCAGTGCTGGCCGTGTGAGCCTTGGTGATTTCCAGAACACGGCTGATGTCCTCTGGCTTGGTCAGGTCCATCTGTAGCAGCTTCAGGCGAGGGGAACAGCGGGCACGCAGTTCTAGGGCACCGGGGCTATTCAAATCCAACACTGTGGCCAGCACCGTGAAGCCCATGGCATCCAGTTTCTTAGCTGTCTCCTTGCCAAAACCAGTGTCACAGCCTAGCCAGGGTAGGATAGCTAATGAATTCCCAGCCCAAGACAAGCCTAAGGCCTGGGCGGGATCCAGCCTCCTGGACGCACAGGCCTCCCTTCCTCCTTACACATGTGTGATAAGTTTGTCCTAACTGCGTCCTGAGCATCAGTTTTGTGACAGCTGTCATCTCTCTGGTTCCCTGTAGCTATCCCATCAAATGTGATTGATAAACCTTACTTTCTAGAAGAAGCAGACCTAGTCTGGTCCCAACTTGTCCTATGAATGTATCCTCAGCCTAAGTCAGGGATCTTTAAAAAAAAAAAAAAAAAAAAAGAGTCTCTCTCTGCTGCTGACAAGTCCCAGGAGTCTATGGGCCTTAGAATAAAGCCCAGTTGTCACCATCCTGGCCCTGTCTCCAGCCTCAGTAGCTCCTTCTATTGTTCCAGACTCAAGTCGGAGCCTGTTCCCAACTCGCCCTTGCTCTCTGCCCTTGGAATTCCGATCGTTGACTTTGGACGTATGTATATATTTGCTGAGCCCCAGACCACTTCCCTCTCAGGACAGGAACCATGCATGGTAAGTGAAGAAAACAGACCTGCACTGGAATCCTTCCTCACACCACTTTCTGTGTGACCTGAGGTCGGTGACTACCCAGGGAGGCTTCATTTTCCTGCCCTTGGTATGCAGAGATAAGAACCGCCAGGCAAGGCCCCAGTGTGGGGGTCCCTGGTACTGATAAGCCCTCGCTTCCTTGATGGTTTCCATGCTGATCCTGGCTCTGTGGGTGGCCAGTGAGAGGATGAGGAGGGCCAGTGGGGGAGGGGGGCCTATGGCTCCGCCAGCCCCGAGGTCCTGCTGTGCAGAGAAAAGCTGCTTTGCAGAAAAGCCCAGCTTCCCTACCCCTGGACAGACAGCACCCCTCCCCGTCTCAGCCCCGCCCCCCTCCCCTTGCTGAGAAGAGAACAAAGCTGGTCAGGGGGCTGCAAACTGGGCTTTGTGTGGCTGGGGCGGGCTAGTCTGTGTTGAGGGGTCCTTCCCAAGCAACTCTGATTGGGGGAGGGGAGTGTGCGCGCGCACACACGCACACTTGCCTGTCCTTTTGGAGCAGACAGCACTCCACTAAAAGCCTCCAGAGCCTCAGCCCTGGGGTCCCAACCAACACCCGAAAACCCGCCTGCATGTTCACACACGAGCTTGACCCTGTCTCCCACCAGCACGAAGATATATGCGTATGCATGCACACAAGGTACCAAGCCACACAGCCCAAACCCGACTCCACGGCTGAGCTGTGGAGTAGGCTTGGCAAGCAGTTCTTGGGCATTCTCGGGGAGGGGTGACTGACAGCTATGCAGGCCTAAGGCAGGTGGGGCAAGACCCAGTCACTTCAGTGCCTTGCTGCTTGGTGGTGACTCGGAAAACCCCAGAGTTTTCAGGCATCAGGAAGCTAGAAGCCAACTTCCAGTGCTTACACGGGAGTAGGCTGGGCAAATCCTCTTCTCCCAAACACTGAGCTTTACAGAGAGAAGGAGCCCAGGTCACAGGAAGCATCCCTCTTCGCACCTCTTGCTCAGGCTCAAGACTTAGAAGTAACAGCAGTAGCAAAGACCTGAGGTGAGATCTCAGGAAGGACTGCCCAGCTGTATCAGTAGAGCCTGAAGTAGTGTAGGACCTGGTGAAGCAGTTCACAGAGGACAGGAAGAGATCTGTTCCATGTTTGAAGGCAGAGCCTATAACCTAGTCCCTGCTTCATTTCAAGAGAATTGAGTAGCTTCCTTTCTCGGGCTCCTGAACCGGGTTTCCTGTGGCTGCACACTCACCCTGGAAGTCCCTTCCATCTCGCCTGAGTACTACTCAACCTCCACCCTCTCTTCCGAAGCCATAAGCCTTTGTATCACCTTAGTGCAATCTGGTTTCTCACCTGACATTCAGGTCTCCTCCCAAGGAAAGTTCCCATCCCACCACACCCCCACAGCCAGACTGGCTATTGACTATCCCTTCCCAAATCATGCTCAGTTCTGTCCTAAGCCTTTGTCTCACACCCTTCCTCTGATCCAAGACACCTTTCAGATTCCACCTGTCTCCACCCAACGTCCTCCAACATCCAGTTCAAGGATCTCCTCCTAAATTCTCCCAGCCCTATCCCATCATGCAGACCACCCATAAAGGACCAAGATCTCCGGGAAGCCGTGGTGGTTGGGGGAGAAACAGGGCTGCCCCTCCTCCCATGCAATGGACCAATGCCCCCTGGCCTTCCTCCCCCTCCCCATTTCCTGCTGGGTCTGCAGCCCCCCTCCCCTTCCCTCCTTCTGATGACAGATTTATTCCCTGCTCCAGACAAAGAAAGCTCAGGCAGGCACCAGAGACACCTGAGGCCAGCTCTCCCAGGCCCCTTTCCCGGGCACCCAGGGCTAGGCAGGATGAGGTGCTAGGTGCAGACTACAGGCGGCTGCAGTTTTGGCAGTGGGTAGCTGGATCTAAGAAGCAGCTACTCTCCAGCTGCTGTGACCTCAGGCGGTTCTGAACTCCAAGGATTCCAGCCAGAGGAGGTCAGGGGGAGCAGAACTCACTCCCCATCTAAGCTCTCTGCCCCTAGAGAATAGCAGATACTGTGTTCTAGTGACTTGGGGATGGCAGGCAGAGTTGAAGAGATGGCAGTATCCCTGTGTCTCGGGTCTTCTGAAGTCCCCCAACGTACTGTCCTCGGCTCCGCACCCGGTCTCTTAGGAAGGCGCTCAGCGTAAACTAAGTTTCTCCTCTTTCAGTCACTAGTTTCCTTTGAGCACCTGCCCACACTCTACTTTCTCACCAATCATCCCCGCGGCCGCAGGTAGTTAACCCTGACTTGGTGAGGTGCCCAGAGCTTCCCACTTGGCTCACTTTCTTGCATCGAGAGAAGAACTCTCACTTCAGAGCTGCACAGTCCCCCTTGATGGTGCCCAAGGGAAACCCTCTAGGTGTGCGGTCCCGCCCTCCAGCCTGGAGTCCCTGCACTCTGCACACTCACCGGTGATGAGCACCGCGCGAGTGGCCACCGGCAGGCGAGGAGGGCGTGCTAGGCGGGACAACGCGATCCAGCCAGCACCAGCCAGCACCACGAGTGCTGCCGGCGGGGGCAGCAGGCGCTGGCACAGCCAGTCGAGAGCGGCCAGCAGGGCCAGCGCCGCCAACAACGGGCGGCCCAGACGCAGGTCTGAGCGCAGCAGCTGCAGCAGCGCGCGGGCAGCCACCAGCAGCCAGGCGCCGCCCGACGGCCAAGGCCAGCGCTCCATGACTTCGGGCCGGGCCGGGCTGGGCTGGGGCGGGGCGGGGGCCGGGTTGGGGAGCGCCGAGAGGGACTCGGGGCTAGGACACGGAGTGCAGAGGAACACCGGCCTGGGGTGGGAGGGATACTTGCTTTCTTTGCAGGGGCCCTCGGACCCAGCTTATAAAGCGCCCTGGGGGCGGGGTTGGGGCGGTGCGAAGGCGGGGCTAGGGTGGGGCTTTCCTCCACTTCTATCTCAGCACCCCAAGCCAGGCAGGTGCCCCCTCCCCGCTCCGCCCCCCTAGCTAGATCCGCTTTCGAAGAAGCCGGAACAAAGTCCCCAAGTTTTGGCTTGAGGCGGAGCCGTAAGTCGCCAGCTTCGCCCGGGAAAGGGCCAGTCTGCCCAACCCTGTCCCCTGCATTTCATTCACTCCTGTGTGCCTGCCTATTGGCACGCCAAGAGCTCTGAGCCTCCGCGCTCAGGTGTGCACACCCGGCTCATGCTCCTTCAGGGATATTTCTCTCTCTCTCTCTCTCTCTCTCTCTCTCTCTCACACACACACACACACACACACACACACACACAGAGACATACTCACACACACACACCACTAACAGCAGCAGCAGCAGCAGCACCACCAACTTTCATTCAAGTATTCCACATTGCTATCGCTGTGGCTGCCATGACTTCCAGAACACTGCGTGGAAGCAGCCAGAGTCTGCTGCCAGCCACAGCCGCACCCGCACGCAGTGCCATGGCCTTAGGTGCCTGGCACACACGCCCAAAGGTGCACAGTCACCTGGGCAGTTCTCAGTCACAGCTAGGAGAGAAGGGTGACTACCAAAATTCTTGGGGGTTTCTGTTTCACTCATTTTCTTCCGGAGGTCCAGGACTGGGGGTTGGGGTGGGGAGACAGAGAGAGACAGAGACAGAGACAGAGACAGAGACAGAGAGACAGAGATCAGTGGAAGCACCAGTCTCCTTTCTCTTTTGCTTCACCTACCCCCTCCCCGAGAACCAGCTAATGGGGAGACCTGGAAGAAGCGTGAGGACAGGGTGGTCCCTGATCTGCTCCACTGAGTCCCCAGGGGATGAAATAAGTAGTGTGTGGGTGCACTTCCCTCCCTGTGTGTATGAAGGTCCTTGTGTGTGTGTGGCCTGGCACCCTGTGCCACCCCCGTGTCTGGCACCCTGTGCCTTACATGCGTGCCAGGGTTCTGGCAGGCACTGGGGGTTAGTGCCAATAGCTGGGTGCCAGGCCCTATGCCGAGAGGAGGAACAAAGCCTGTCGGTGGAGATCCCCACGTCTGTGCACCCCCAGACCTTGCCCCGCCCCGTTCCTCATCCCTATCCTTTCTAGGTCCCGAGAGAGTCACAGACTCCTTATCGCAGCTCTCTCTGGCTTGCAGTTCCTTCCTTTCCTGTATCCAGACTCTGTTCCAGTGTTTCATGAAAACACTTGTAAAGCCCTCCCTTCCATCCGGGTGTGGGGTCCTGAAGGGCCAGTGGACTCTCGGAGAAGGAGCTGGAGTCCAGACTCTCTTCAGAGAAGGAACTCGGCACGAAGACCCTGTCCCCACTCAGAGTCACTCCTGTGTTTCCACCACCCATCCTCCGTCTATAGATACGGACAGTGGTGGGCCCTGGCCTTGGTGTGAGGGCTTGCCTGAGCAGCCGTGTGTGCCTGACCTTGGGTGTGTGGCCTCGGGCTCTTTTATACCTGTGTCTATGGGGGTTCTCTGCCCTGTGTCATGTATGACTTTATGTGTGCTTGTGCATAAGTATGTGTGTGCTATGTATGTTTCCTGTAGCTCTCCTGACTCCTCTTCTTGCTTGTAGGAATTCAGAGAAACAATCCTTTTCTAAACCCCCTGACTCTGGTTGTTCTGAGGCAGTTGCCCAGGTCCAGAAATGAACGACATAACCCGCTTTAACTCAGTGATGATCAGCTCTCCCAGCTCTGGCTCCCTCCTTAGAATCCAGCTACAGTTCTTCTCTGGCCTCAGCCCCTTTAAGTACTTTCCTTTAGGTTAAAAAAAAAGAGAGAGAGAAAGCAGAGTCCTAGGGGATGGTCAAGGTTCCCCGCAGTACCAGTTCTCAGAGCAAGAAATAGGCACAAGAGAGCCAGGTGAGGAGGCTGGGAAGCGGGGCTCTACCCTGCTCCTATGGGAAGGGGGGCTCTACCCTGCTCCTGTGGGAAGCGGGGCTCTACCCTGTTCCTATGGGAAGGGGGCTCTACCCTGCTCCTATGGGAAGGGGGGCTCTACCCTGCTCCTATGGGAAGGGGGGCTCTACCCTGCTCCTGTAGGAAGCGGGGCTCTACCCTGCTCCTATGGGAAGGGGGCTCTACCCTGCTCCTATGGGAAGGGGGCTCTACCCTGCTCCTATGGGGAGGGGGCTCTACCCTGCTCCTATGGGAAGGGGGGCTCTACCCTGCTCCTATGGGAAGGGAGCTCTACCCTGCTCCTGTGGGAAGCGGGGCTCTACCCTGCTCCTATGGGAAGGGGGCTCTACCCTGCTCCTGTGGGAAGCGGGGCTCTACCCTGCTCCTATGGGAAGCGGGGCTCTACCCTGCTCCTGTGGGAAGGGGGGCTCTACCCTGCTCCTGTGGGAAGGGGGCTCTACCCTGCTCCTATGGGAAGCGGGGCTCTACCCTGCTCCTGTGGGAAGGGGGCTCTACCCTGCTCCTATGGGAAGGGGGCTCTACCCTGCTCCTATGGGAAGGGGGCTCTACCCTGCTCCTATGGGAAGGGGGCTCTACCCTGCTCCTGTGGGAAGGGGGGCTCTACCCTGCTCCTGTGGGAAGGGGGGCTCTACCCTGCTCCTATGGGAAGGGGGCTCTACCCTGCTCCTATGGGAAGCGGGGCTCTACCCTGCTCCTATGGGAAGTGGGCCTCTACCCTGCTCCTATGGGAAGGGGGGCTCTACCCTGCTCCTATGGAGTAAGTACATGCGGAAGCCCAGGATAGGGAGGGAGGGAGGGAGATTGGCTGAGAGTAGACGAGTGGAGGGAATTGTCCTAGAGTAGGATGCTTCTGGAACAAATACTTCTCCAGGCGGGACTTTCTAAGTCTTGGTGAGATTGGGTCACCTGTCACACGTCTGTGATAGCTTCTGCCGAGCATCCCGTTTCCCAGGTCAGGAGAGCGCGGTACCTTCCTCCCGGGGTCTATTCTCTAGCTCCCCGTGGCCTCCTCAGCCTCTGACCCTTCCCCTTCATCAGGTGGAGGTGCTCTGGAAGTGGGAATTGTTTCAAATAGTCATAACTGGGAGGGGCCTGGCCCAGCCCTGTCTGAGGCCTGGTGCCAGGTTGTGCCTGCCTTGGGATAGAGAACCAGCTTCAGCCAGAATCAGGACTCTGGGCTGGTAGGGGCCCCCATGGAAGAGTTATAAGGGGGAGGGTGGGGTAGAGGGCAGAAGCCATGGGGTGGGGGGTGGGGGGATAAGGCAGGACCTAGAAAGGCAGGTGAATGACAGGTAGCAGACGAGGAGAGCTCCTGGAGCCATCTGGTCCTGAGCACTCAGACCACGGTCTGCATCCTTTGTCTCATTTCCCAGCCCCACCCCCACCCCTTTAGAAACCCGGTTAGCCAACCATTGCATGCCCCGGGCTCTGGAGGACCAAGTGTCTGGAACTAGAAGCTGACTGCACCCTGCTCTGGTGACCAGTGAGTGACTCACTAGCACCATCTGCTGGCTTCCTGGGAGGGTGCATCAATGCGCTCTTCCTGGAGCCACTCACTCAGCACTGTTTCCTCTGTGGTCCGCGGCCCGACAAAGGCGCAGCCCACTCCCGGGGGGCGGGGGGGGGGCGGTTACTCTATACAATACTCATGAGCGACCGAGCTGTCTCCTCTCTTCTCTGGCACAGGGGCAGAGGGACTCCATTTCACCGTGTGCTAGACCCCAACTCACACTATTCTTGAAAAGATAGCAAGTTCTTTTTTCGTATGCAGTATTTCAGTTCTGGGCCTTTTGCAGACCAGGTAAAAACTCTAATACAGAGCATCATACTCAGTCTCTAAGACAAATGCGCATTCTCTTTCTCTTGAGTGTGTGTGTGTGTGTGTGTACGCGCACACGTGCACATGTGCACACATGTGCACATGCGTGCATTTGTATGCACATGTGGAGGCCAGAAGTCAACACTCGGTGTCTTCCTTATCACTCTCCACCTTATCTTTTGAGAAAGGGTCTCTCACTGAGCCTGGAGCTCGCCAGATCAATTAGACTGACTGGTCAGAAAGCCCCTGGGACTCACCTGTCTCTGCCCCTCTGAGCAGTGAGTTCCAGATGGGCACTGCCAATCCGAGCCTTTCCGTGGGCTCTGGAGATCTGAACTCGGGTCTTTGTGCTTGTACAGCAAACACTTTACCCATAGAGCCACTCCCCACACCCCAAATATAGCAAAAATTGTGTTGGCTTCCTACGCCGGGCTTCTGTGATTGGACCTCAGGCAGACCGTGAGCCTCCCTCCCTGGCGACCTCAATCCTGCACCCCTTCTTCAGGTATTGTTCTCATGTGCCCTCCTCCTCTCTTCTCAGTCACTTGCATCCCAAGTTATTTTGAGTCTTTCCTGTTTCCCCAGGTTAGCCCGGGGTCAGCTCCTCCTACTCCTGTCTTCACCAGACTGCCGACTCCTTGAAATTCAGACCCATTTCCACCTTCAGCTGCCTTGGTCTCCTCCAAGCCTCTCTTGCCCGGCTGTCTCTCCGACGCCGGTGAAGCTGCACTGCTGGTTTCCCTCCGAGTCGTCTGGCCTTCCTTTCGCCTTCTTCATAAACTTGTCTTCCTTGTGGATGAGTGAGTGTCTGGTTGTGGAGGCCTCTCCCTCACCTCCTCCACCCATGAGCTCATCTTCCTACTCACATGCTGGCGACACCCACACTCTCGCTCTCCAGCCAAGGCCTCCCTCTTGACTCCAGGCCCACACATCCAGCTGCCCGGGATGCCTCCCTTGGACACCATAAGCTACTTGCACTTAACATGTCCAAAGTTGGTCTCATTCTCTTCCTAATTTCTGCAGACGTCTTCTTCCCACCGTGTCCTTTACTCCAGCACCGGCCTCCAAAATTCTTGTGTTCTGAGCTCTGAGTTTAGTGCCGAAGCTGCTGCTGCTGCTGGTGGTGATGATGATGATGAGGAGGAGGAGGAGGAGGAGGAGGATGATGAGGAAGGAGGTCTGATTATCACTATTTTACCTTCAGATGAACAGAGGCTCTCAGACCCTGCCTCAACATTTAAACACCAATTTAAATGCAAACTCTGTGCTTTTGAGAACTCTGTCAAAACAGCTGCATGTGCCACATGCAGCCTCGTGGACTTCGTTTTATGGGCAAGAGGGAACATGGTGTGGTTTTGAGCAAAGGAGACCTTTGTCCCAGCTGGCTCGAAAGTAGATTCTGGAGAAGGTGCAGGTCTGGAGTCTTGCCACTGCAGCCAGAAAGGGATGGGAATCGAAGTCTTATACAGACAAACTGACCTAGGGTGTCTATAGACATGCAAGGGCCAAGGCCAGAGGCAGTTGGAGGATGCTTATGGTGCGGGCAGAAGCCCTGGGGACTACGGACTCCTTCCCAAATACCCCACATGGGCGCCAAACCCCTCTCATTTCTCAGAGGTGTCCTGTTTAGTGTGAGTACCTGGAGATTCTGCACCTTGGTTACCTGGGGGAGAGGCAGTAAGATCCAGGATACGAGAGCATCGCTTGGATTCCGGGACTGTGACTCTCTCCTGAATTATTTTATGGCTTCCCAGATTGAAGGCAGATGTTTAGGGAGGAGGGTCCCGGAAGGCAGATGTTTAGGGAGGAGGGTCCCGGAAGGCAGATGTTTAGGGAGGAGGGTCCCGGAAGGCAGATGTTTAGGGAGGAGGGTCCTGGAAGGCAGATGTTTAGGGAGGAGGGTCCCGGAAGGTGGGAAACATTTTGTGCTCTGCAGAATTTTCTGGATCAGCCCCAGGGGAAAAGCAAGGCCCCGCTGAGAGGTCTCTGGGAGACCGCTGAGCAGACAGAGTCAGGCCTTTCTGGGTCCTCGAGTGTGAGTTATCTGTACTCTTTTCACATTTATTCTGTATCTTCGGCAAGGCCAGTTCCGTGTTCCGCTGGGCTTGTGCTCACCTTGCATGTCGTCTGTTGTTGTCCGGCCTCCCTCGGAAGCAGGCACTACCGTTAGCCTCCCTCTATACAGAAGGGCACGGCTCAGAGGGCCGCAGTGCTGCGCTGTCCTCAGGCTTCCTTAAAATTGTCCATTCATGGCTTCCATTACCCAAGGACACAAAGATTTTCTGGGGGAGGGGCAGGGCAAGGTCTTACTATGTAACCTGGGTTGGCCTGGAGCTTGCTATGTGTAGACCAGGCTGGCCTGGGACTCATAGAAATCCCCTGATCTCAGCTTCAGAAGTGCTGGGATTAAAAGTGTGAACCTCCATGCCCAGCTGCCCAAAATTTGTTATGTGGTCCCAGATATAGATATATAAAATGGGGATACTTGTCAAATGTGGCGGTGCTTCTGTGTAATCCCAGCACTCGGGAGGCAGAGGCAGGCGAATCTCTAAGTTCGAGGCCAGCCTGGTCTACATTGTGAGTTCCAGGACAGCCAGGGCTATACAGAGAAACCCTGTCTCAAAAAACAAAAAAACAAAAAGACCCCTTACAACAACAAAAAACAACAACCCCCAACCAAAACAAACAAACAAAAATATATACAAAACTACAAAAAGTATACAAATTACACATTTACTAATAAGTCATTAAAATTAATTTTAGAATAATTCTTTGGTGTATATATCATTTTGCCCTCTTTATTAAAGAGGAATGAAAATGTGTATGCTAATGAAGCATATATACTTGTTAAATTTTACATATAGAATTAAATCTCGGTTGGATTTTGTCTATTGGTTGTTGTTGTTGTTTATTTTGGCTTTTCCACATGAACTTTTTCTTTTTTCTTTCTTTCTTTCTTTCTTTCTTTCTTTCTTTCTTTCTTTTTCTTTTTTCTTTTTTTTGTTTTTTGTTTTTTGAGACAGGGTTTCTCTGTGTAGTCCTGGCTGTCCTGGAACTCACTCTGTAGACCAGGCTGGCCTCGAACTCAGAAATCTGCCTGCCTCTGCCTCCCAAGTGCTGGGATCAAAGGCGTGCACCACCACCGCCCTGCTTACATATATATTTTAAATTCTCTCTCTCTCTCTCTCTCTCTCTCTCTCTCTCTCTCTCTCTGTGTGTGTGTGTGTGTGTGTGTGTGTCTGTCTCTCTCTCTCTCTCTCTCTCTCTCTCTCTCTCTCTCTCTGTCTCTCTGTCTCTCTGTGTGTGTGTGTGTGTGTGAGAGAGAGAGAGAGAGAGAGAGAGACAGACACACACACACACACACACACACACACACACACACACACACACAGGAGGTATCTGAAGGGGCGTGAGGGCGGCTGCACACACCGTGGAAGTCAGTGGGCTTCCGTGGACTGGGCTTCTCCTTCCACCTCTTTGTGGGCTCTGAGGATCAAACACAGGATGTCAGGCCTCAGTGGCTGAGCCATCTTGCCTGCTCTGTTTTTGTGGGTTTTGAGATAGGATCTCACTATGTAGCATTCCAGGCTGGTCCTGAGTTTATGGAAGTCCTCTTGCTTCAGCCTGAAAGTCCTGGGGTTACAGGTGTGAGTCACATAGCCATGTTGGTTAAATGTTTGATTCTGCATGGCATAGACCATCTGCATGGCATAGAACATCTGCATGACATAGAACGTCTGTATGGCATAGAACGTCTGTATGGCATAGACCGTCTGTATGGCATAGACCATCTGTATGGCATAGACCGTCTGTATGGCATAGACCGTCTTCAGTGTTCCTCTGAGTTGATCGGGATTTTAGTTTTATGTGTTAAAGATGGGAAACTATTTATCATAAATTTGTAGTACAAAACAGGAAATGTATGTTTGGGGAATTATTGGAAATTCTGTACTAAGACTAAAGCAAAATTCATTTAATGATTTTGTTTTTCTTTTATTTTGCTTGTCTTTCTTTAAAAAAATTTTTTTTGAGGGGGCTGGAGAGATGGCTCAGTAATTAAGAACACTGGCTGCTTTTCCAGAGGTCCTAAGTTCAATTCCCAGCAGGAACATGTCTTCTCACCATCGTGTATAATGGGATCCGATGCTTTCCTCTGGCCTGCAGGCAGACAGCCCTCAGACACATAAAAGGAATAAATAAATCATGCACATATATATGCAATACATTATACATACATACATATAATATATATACATATAATGTGTGTGTGTGTGTGTGTGTGTGTGTGTGCGCACACACACACACACACACACACTGTATATATTGGAGTCAGGGTTTACACTGTTTTCCTGGCTAGCTTGGAGCTTATTCTGTAGACCAGGCTGGCCTCAAACTCACAGAGATCTCAAGTGCTAAGATTAAAGGCATACACTGCCACGCCTAGGCATGTTTTGTTCTTTTCGTGAGACAAGGCCTCATATAGTCCAAGTTGGCTTCAAACTCTCAATCCTCCTGCCTCAGACTCTGAAATGATAGAATTATAGGCATGTGTCACCATGCCCTGTCCTCATTTAATGTTTTTTTTCTAATGAAACCTAACAACTCAAGCAGTACTTTTAAAAATAAGACACACTAAGTTAATACAATCTAAAAATCTATGAATTTGATACACACTGAAAAGTAACAGTAAAATTATTAGAAGTCTTTTTAATTCTTTATTGTTTATTTTATGTTCAATGGTACTTGTCTGCATGTCTGTCTGTACAGGTGTCAGAAGCCCTGGTACTGGAGTTACAGACAGTTGTGAGCTGCCTTGTGGGCACTGCAAATTGAAGATGGGGTTTCTCTGTGTAGCCCTGGCTGTCCTGGATCTCATTCTGTAGCCCAGGCTGGCCTCGAACTCAGAAATCCTCCCGCCTCTGCCTGGCTTTTTTTTTTTTTTTTTTAAAGCCATAGAACCATTATGTTTCTATGAGAACGAAGAACCCCGTATGAATAGAAAAACATCTTAGTCTAAAATACGAATAGTCTCAAGTCTGAAGTAAGGCGTCTCCGGCATCCTTTGTTGCTGTCATGGCGTGATGGTTTGTATGCACAGGGCAAGGTTTGCATACCAAGTGTTCAGAACCAGGTCTGTGGTGAACTTTCAAATTGTAACACAGGTGAGACTACCAGAAACACCTCGGATTCATTATGTCTTTGACTTTGAATTAACTGTGTGTGTATGTATTAAAACATGTTTTACTATTGTCAAATTCCTCTCAGCCCCTCCGTTCAGGGACTCTATATGGGGTTTCAACCTAAGGCTTCAGACGCTGGGCCCTAGGTCATACCCGCTCTAGACTCTTCATTCTTAGCACGCTATCTCCTTTAGTTAGGAGATAGACATTCCTCAGCGAGCAGTCTCCAGGGGAAGGACTATCAACTCTTTTCCCCCTTTTGGATCAGAAACAAGTCTCCCAAAGGCAGAATTAAGGCAACTGAACGTTTACAGCTAATTCCAAAGCCTTTCTCCCTACAGCTGCCATGGCCCCTTTCTCCCCGCCCTGCCTTGGTAGGACAACTAACTGCAAGAGATACAGAACTTGCTTACTTGGCCAGCTGGTGTCATTTATTTGCATATACATAATTCTGCCCCACCCTTAGTGGCTAATACGACTCTGGGGAAACACTAGCTGTCTTCTGATTGCTGGTGGGGAGGCGTGTGTGTGTGTGTGTGTGTGTGTGTGTGTGGTGTGTTTAAGCAAACTGAAACCAGATGGAGGGGGTTGTTCACAGCCCTGCTTCCAGTTCTCTCCAGCGAATTCCATGAAAAGGCAACCCTCTATGTGAGATGCCGTCCTCTGTGAGGTCTCTCACCGCCGGTATGCAAATAATAAGTAGGACTGGTGTTTCTAAATTGGTGTTTCTAAGAACCGGGTTGAGGTGGGGAGTGTGTGTGCTCTGTGGCCTGGGGCTTTCTGCAAGGTCATCTGCAGTCCTGACTGTTCTCTAATCTCACCTTCTGTGCCCTCCCTCCCATTCAGCTTGGGATCAGACGAGCGAGGAAGTGTGGAACTAAAGTTCGAGTCAGAATGACCTAAGCCAAGCATTTGCTAAAAGCATGAACTGCAGAGAACTGTCTGTATACAGCTGCCTTAGCCTCAAATCCTAACTCTCTGGATGGGTTGGGTTTTGCAGCTAGGGACCCCTAATGGAATTCAAAGCCACAATCCTGCTTCCTTCCCAGGAAGGTGACCACTGTAAATCTTTTATTTGCTTGTGTGTTTATTTTCGAGACAGGGTTCTCAGGCTATCATCCCAGTTAGCCTGAAACTCACTATGTAAATTAGACTAGCTTCAAAATCGGGGGTGATCCACCTGCCTCTGTCTTCTTCGTGCTGGGATTTTGGGAGTGTAACTGTTAAAGTGGTGTGCGCATGCGCGCGCCTGTGTGTTTTGTGTGTGTGTGTGTGTGCGCGCGCGCGCAAGAGTGTCACTGAGGGTATGAGTGTGAAGATCAGAGGACAGTCTTGGGTGTTGGTCCTCCACTTCCACCTTGTTTGAGATAGGGTCTGTTCCCCACGCCCCACGCCCCACGCCCCACACCCCGCCCCGCCCCCTGCCTCCAGTGTACTCGTCTCAGGCTAGCTGGCCAGCAGGCTTCCATGGCTGCTGCAGTCTCCACCTCCCATCTCTCCACAGCAATACTAGGCTTCCGTGTACTCACGCAACGTGGTCAACCTTTATGTGGGTTCTGGGGATTCAAACTTAGGTCCTCACGTTTGTGCAGAAAGCCTTTTATACACGAGCCGTTTCTCCAGCCCTATTGAAGTATTTTTAACTGCCGGCCAGGTCCAGAGCTTTGTAACGCGATCATTAAGCGATTCCTCGTTCAGAGAGAACAGGCGAGTATGCCCACTGGTCCCCGTGTGGGGGTCAGCAGTTTTTCTTTGGAACATGAATTGGGCATTGTCACGGTGAGGCAGGACCCAGTCCCCAGGCAGGGAAGAAGACACTTCTTTCCCAGTGCTGACCTTCATTCCTAGCTCAGAATGTAGTTCTTTTGGATTTGGAGCTTTTCAGATAATTGTGTCGGGTTACACAAGGTTTCCAGATATGAACACTCAAAAGAAAGCCTTGCCGGGGGCAGGCTGAAAGGTCTCAGCGGCATCAATTGCTTTAAAGTAGCGGAGGGAAAATTCAGGTGTTTCGGCCATGCACAATTCTCAAAGAAAGAAAGCAAGAGCAGCCAACAGTTTAGCATGCATGTACCATTCCCCGTAGAAATAAGCAAGCAGAGTTGGATTTCAGACTGAAAGGAAATCTCCTCCCGGAGCCCTGCAGGGCCAGTGGGGGTCAGCGGCAGAGCCAGTGTCTGGAACAGGCCTGGCACAGACTTGGAAATCTCAGCAGCACAGGATCCATCTCTCCTCCCCCCTCCCCCCCTCCGGTCTCCTACCCCCCTCCCTTTTGCCTTTCCCGCATCACCCTTCTCCTTCCTCCCCTCCCCCTTCCATCTCTGCTTTCCTTTCTACATCTTAGGTAAGGCACTCGCTTGGTAAATACAAGCCTTTAGTTTTCCAAGAAACATAAAATAAAAATTGAATTATGGGCAGGCAAAGCCTTAAAAATCTTTGGTTCCTAGGACTCTCTGGACACATTTTTCACACTCCGTGATTTTTTTATTTCGTTGGCCTCCTAGGAGCAGCCCTCCAGCCGGTGTGTTGTGTAAGGGGCTGGTTCCAAACACCTTGTCCCCAGCTAGAGACACGGAGTGAATTTTATCTAGCTCTGAGGGGAGCTCTAGAAGGATGACATTGTGTTCCAAGCCTCACCAGCTACAGTCAACAGAAGGAAGGATGCCGGACTCTCACCAAGGACGCCGAGAGACTAGTTTAAACGCTGGATGCAAGTACTCCTTGCTTACAGCACAGAACAGCCATAAAGACCTCTTGATGAGGAAAAATTAATGGGTGCAAAATGTCTTGAATGGAGCAAATAAAAACCAAACCAAAACAAAACGGTACCACCCTCCCCGGTTCACAAGGGGTGTGTGAAGGGATTGTTCACTATGTGGAAGGGATCGTCCTACTGGAAGTGAACCATTTACTCCTGGGCTGGACATGCAACAAAGCGTCTCATATACACCAGGCACGTGGTCTGCCACTGAACTACATCTCTAGTTCAGGAAAACCGACTTTTAAATAAAAAACGATCCAGTGGGTGATTACTTTATAAAAGGTGATTCCCTGGTTCTTTTTTCTTTCTGTTTTTATTTGTTTGTTTTATTTTTTTGAGATCAGCTTTCTCTGTGTAGCCCTGGCTGTCCTGGAACTCACTCTGTAGACCAGGCTGGCCTTGAACTCAGACATCTGCTTACTTCTGCCTCCTGAGTTCTGGGATTAAAGGCGTGCGCCACCACTGCTTATTCTGGTCCTTCTTGGTATTGCATAAGATCTCCCTAGTTTTACTTTATAGTGGGCTTCACATAAGAATAACATCATTGAGCCGGGTGTGGTGGTGCACGCCTGTAATCCCAGCACTCTGGGAGGCAGAGGCAGGTGGATTTCTGAGTTTGAGGCCAGCCTGGTCTACAGAGTGAGTTCCAGGACAGCCAGGGCTATACAGAGAAACCCTGTCTCAAAAAAAAAAAAAAAATCAAAAAAAAAAAAAAGGGGTGGGTGGGTGGGTGGGTGGTGGTGGTGCTGGAGAGATGGCTCAGCAGTTAAGAGCACTGACTGTTCTTCCAAAGGTTCTGAGTTCAAATCCCAGCAACCACATGGTGGCTCACAACCATCTGTAACGAGATCTGATGCCCTCTTCTGGGTTGTCTGAAGACAGCTACAGTGTACTCACAAATATAATAAGTATATAAGTCTTTAAAAAAAAAAAGAATAACATCATTGGGGTGGTGGTGGCGGACGCCTTTAATCCCAGCATTCAGGAGGCAGAGGCAGGAGGATCTCTGAGTTTGAAGACAGCCTGGTCTACCTATCAAGTTCCGGGACTGCCAGGGCTACACAGAAAAAACTTGTCTAGAAAACCAAAACAGGCCTGTAATCCTAGCACTTGGGAGGCAGAGGCAGGCGGATTTCTGAGTTCGAGGCTGGCCTGGTCTATAGAGTGAGTTCTGGGACAGCCAGGACTACACAGAGAACCCTGTCTCGAAAAACCAAAAAACCAAAAAACCAAAAAACAAAACAAAACAAAACAAGCCCAACACCATCTCTCTCTCCTCCCTCCGCCTTGTTCTTTCTCATGCAATCATCTATTGTTTATTATTATTTATTACTGCTTATTATTTGAGACAGGGTCTCGATATGGCTTCACATTAATTGTCCTGCGTTGTTGCCATCCTAGGTGTTCTCCGCGTGTTGAGCTGGCAGGCGTGGGCCACCGTGCCCGGATCTGCAGGTGCTTCCTGTGTGCTCACAGTGTTCTATCATCTGTTAGGGAAGCGGTGGAGGACAAGAGAGAGGTGATTCCTCTCCCTTCCTGTGATCTGGCTGGAGGAACAGGCCTGAGTCAGATCTCTGTAGAGCAACAGAGCCTCCGACAGAAAGCACTAGAAAGCAGAGTCCCATAGTGCTCCCGGGTCGAGGCCCTCTCTTCTTTGAGGCTCAGAGAAAGATTCTTTTCTGGATGAAGTGATATTACCACAGGTTTGGGTTCTGCTGACTAAGGCCCAGCTAGGATGAGCTCCCCACCCCCCACCCCCGCCCCCCAGGAGGTGCTTCTGGCAGTTCTCAGAGCCAGGAGAGCCTGCCTAGAGCAGAGGGAACTGAGTCTTTCCAGGAAAGCAAGGGTAGCCAGTAAAGCACAAAGGTCAGCTGCAGTCAGCAGGCAGGCAATGGAGACTGATGGCTTCAATTCCAATTTCACGGGATAAAGAAATGCTGCTTCTTTGGGAGAAGGAAGAATTGAGGATTGTAAGCAGGAAATAAAATAGTGTACTTTTGCTTTTCTTTTGTTTCTTTTTTTTCTTTTGCTCGTGTGTGTGTGTGTGTGTGTGTGTGTGTGCGCGTGCGCGCGCGATGTGTGAGTATCATGTATGTGTACAGATGAGCGTACACATGAAACATTTACATTGACATTGACACTGGGTGTCAGCAGTAGGGAGGCAGAGGCAGATTTCTGAGTTCAAGGCCAGCCTGGGCTACAAAGTGAGTTCCAGGACAGCTAGAGCTACACAGAGAAACCCTGTCTCTAAGAACAAAAAACAAACAAACAAAATTTGTCTGAGTGTGGTGGCACACACCTTTGATCCCAGCACTTGGGAGGGAGGCAGAGGCAGACGGATCTCTGTGAGTCTGAGGTCAGCCTGACTTACAGAGTAAGTTCCAGCCTGGCTGAGGTTACATAGTGAGATTCTGTCTCAGAAGAAAAAACATTTTTTAATTATTTGGCAGTGTGTGTATGATGTGGGGAGGGATGTGTGTGCTACAGAGCATGTGTGGATGTGTGGAGTCAGAGGGCAGCCTCGTGAACTTGGTTCTCTCCCACCTTCCCGTGGGTTCTGGGGACTGAACTCAGGTCATCAAGTGTTTAATCTACTGAGCCATCTTGTCTGCCCAGTTATTATTTTTGAGCTAGGGAGGGTCTCCTGAATCTGGGGCTTGTCAGTTCCCATAGATTGGCTGGCCAGCAAGCTCTAGGATTTCTGTCTCTTTCTCTCCAGAGCTGGGATTATCCTCCTAGCTTTTACATGGATGCAGAGGATGGAAATCAGTTGACATTTCACCAGCTAAACCATCTCTGCCGCTCTCCTCCTCCCTCCTAAGGTCTCCATAGGCTGTGAGGAGACAGGCGGGGATGAGTTCCCAATGAAAGCAAGAAGACCAGGTAGTGGTCACCAGGGAGGAGATGCCAGTGGCCACTGGGGTCAGCCAAATGGATGGGCTTGCTCTTCAAGATCCACTGAAGAAGGTATCGGGACCCAGATAAAGTGGTTCCAGACGGGAAGAACTCTGGATGGTCACCTCCCACCCATGATAATTTGATAATTAAATTGATGAAAGGAACAGACCAAACTGAGATTTATAGGGGATGTGTTACTAGCTGGTGACTGGCAGAGCTGAATTGGAAACAGGTAACCACCGGTCTGCCCTGAGACAGGCATCCAGTTCCAAAAAGCCCGAGAGCACACGGTTCTGCCTGAGACTCTCCTCTGGCTTGGCTCAGGGTAGGATGAGCCCATGCTCTCTTTAGGTGTGGCCTCCCACAGTTCCTAGGAAGCGTGGTAGCCAGCTCGTGGTCTCCCAACTCAAGTGTGTTTTAGGTTTTAAACCAATTTAGACACATATGCACGTTTTTGTTTTTGAGACAGGGTTTCTCTGTGTAGCCTTGGCTGTCCTGGAACTCAATCTGTAGACCAGGCTAGCCTCGAACTCAGAAATCCACTTGCCTCTGCCTCCCAAGTGCTGGGATTACAGGCATGTGCCACCACCACCCGGCACATATGCACTTTTTTTTTCTTTGTGGTCAAGGCTCTTGTATGGGAAGACCTGCCCTATGGGTTAGGGGCAAGGACTCTGAGTCAGAAGAAGCCTGAGGGGCCAACTTCTGACCCAGAAAGAACACAGGTCTCATGTTTTCACAGAAAATGGCCCTAAGGAGAGAGCGCAGGATGACATTCTCAGTGACGGTTAACCTATTAGAAAAGGCCTGAGGGTGAAGCCAGGGATGCTGATAAGAATGGACTCACATGCCAGGGAGGTGGGCAGGAGGGGCTGAACCGGCCTTGGCTGCCATGTTTGCTGTGTGTTCCCATTGATCCCAAAGGCGAAGGGACTCCTGGAGGATCTTGGTGTTTTCGTTTTGCTTTCGGAGTCATGGACTCCCCATGTAGCCTAGGCACACCTCAAAATCGCAGTCCTCCTCTTGATCTACCTTCTGCACTGAGATTACAGGCATGCACCACCAAATTGGGTGTTTCCTTAAGGATATTAAATAAGACTGATGTGGCTCCTTTTTTTTTTTTCACTGAAATATTACTATTTATTTATTTATTTATTTATTTATTTATAGTGTGTGTCTGTCTGTGTGTACCCATGTGTGGAAGTCAGAGGAATACTTGCATGAGTTGGTGTCTCTTCTACCACATGGGCCCTGGGGAGGATCAGGGGCTTGAACTCCTGTCTTTGGACTTGTCAGGAAGTACTTTACCTATTGTGCCACATCTTACCAGGACAGGATGTTGTTTCACAGTAGGAAGACTGAGTTCTCTCTGGTGTTTTCTCAGACAGTGAGGTCTTGGGGACCAGACTGGGGAGTTCTCCTAGGCTAAGGAGAACTTAAAAAGTTCTCCTGGTCCTGATGGGACCATTGGTGCCTTTGGAAAGTAGATTTGGGTGAGAGAAATCCTCTTCTCTGAGAGACTAGACAGGAAGATGCTTTGAGGTCAGCAAGAAAGATGCTGGCGATCAGGCCCAGACAGAGGGAGGGGAATGGACCTAGGACCTGTGTCAGATGGAGGACAGCTTGGCCTTGGGTGTGTCTGGGTTCAGTAAAGATGAACCATATAGTAGTAGTTTGAGCAAGGCTGTCCCCTCCAGGCCCGAACATGTCAACAATTTGCTCCCAGGTGGCGGTGCTGTTCAGGAGGTTCGGGAGGTCCAGCCTTGCAGGAGGGAGTGTCCCTGGGAGCTGGCTCTGACAGATTATAGCAGCACTGTGCTTCAGGTTTGCTCCCCTGCTTCACGCTCTGCTCCTGCTGCTGAGCCTGCCGCTCGTGGCCAGGTGTCCTTGCTATGATGGACTCTTCTCCTTCCGCAACCAATAGCTCAGATGAACTGCTTTCTGTAAACTGCTCTGGGTCCCGATGTGGTAGCACAGCAAGAATTTAATACAGAAGTCGATGCCAAGAATGTCGCTGTGAAGAACAGGGCCAAGTTCTTTTGTGGATGAGTATGGGAGATTTTGAAACTTTGGATTAGAAAAGCACTTTAATGTTTTTTTTTTTTCTTGCTTTTTTTGTTTGTTTGTTTGTTTGTTTGTTTTTAGAGACAGGGTTTCTCTGTGTAGCCCTGGCTGTCCTGGAACTCACTTTGTAGACCAGGCTGGCCTTGAACTCAGAAATCTGCCTGCCTCTGCCTCCCAAGTGTTGGGATCAAAGGTGTACACCACCACTGCCTGGCTAAAATTTCTTTCTCTCTCTCTCTCTCTCTCTCTCTCTCTCTCTCTCTCTCTTTCCTTCTTTCTTTCTTTCTTTCTTTCTTTCTTTCTTTCTTTCTTTCTCTTTCTTCCTTCCTTCCTTCCTTCTTTCTTTTTTTTTTTGTTTGTTTGTTTTTAGAGACAGGGTTTCTCTGTGTAGCCCTGGCTGTCCTGTCCTGGAACTCACTTTGTAGACCAGGCTGGCCTTGAACTCAGAAATCTGCCTGCCTCTGCCTCCCAAGTGCTGGGATTACAGGCGTGTGCCACCACAGCCCGCCCCCCCCTTTTTAAGATTTATTTATTATATGTAAGTACACTGTAGCTGTCTTCAGACACCCCAGAAGAGGGCATCAGATCTTACTACAGATGGTTGTGAGCCACCATGGGGTTTCTGGGATTTGAAGTCATGACTTTTGGAAGAGCAGTTGGCACTCAGAACCGCTGAGCCATCTCTCCAGCCCAGTTTAATGCTTTAAGCCAAATTTCATGTGTCATCCTAGCAGGAACCCGGAAGACCACAGTACTGAGAGCAAAGTGGATTGTAGAGACTTCAGACTTCAGGAGGAACTAATGACTTTAACAACAATGGGGCCAAAGCCATTTCTGTGATATTTTGACAAAGAATCTAATTGCTTTCTACCTTGGTCCTAAGAATTTAGCTGAGGCTAAACTAAAAAGCAATAGACCAATTTCTTTAGTGGAGAAACTTCACGACTGAATGAGGTTGGGTCTGTGTACTGGCTGATTTTATGTGTCAACTTGGCACAGCTGGAGTTATCACAGAGAAAGGAGCTTCAGTTGAGGAAATGCCTCCATGAGATCCAGCTATAAGGCATTTTCTTACTTAGTGATCAAGAGTGGGAGGGCCCATTGTGGGTGGTGCCATCCCTGGGCTAGTAGTCTTGGGTTCTATAAGAAAGCAAGCTGAGCCGGGCGTGGTGGCACACGCCTGTAATCCCAGCACTTGGGAGGCAGAGGCAGGCGGATTTCTGAGTTCGAGGCCAGCCTGGTCTACAGAGTGAGTTCCAGGACAGCCCGGGTTACACAGAGAAACCCTGTCTCGAAAAACCAAAAAAAAAAAAAAAAAAAAAAAAAAAAGCAAGCAAGCTGAGCAGGGCAGATGAAGCAAGCCAGTAAGGAACACCCCTCCATGGCCTCTGCATCAGCTCCTGCTTCCTGACCTGCTTGAGTTCCAGTCCTGACTTCCGTTAGTGATGAACAGCAATGTAGAAGTGTAAACTGAATAAGCCCTTTCCTCCCCAGCTTGCTTCTTGGTCATGATGTTTGTGCAGGAATAGAAACCCTGACTAAGACTAATTGGTACCAGCATAGTAGGGCATTCCTGTGACAATCTGACCATGTTTGGGGGGAAGACTGTGGAAAGACTTTGGAACTTTGAGTTAGAAGAGTCATTAGGATGTTAAGAGCTCTGTGGGATGTTGTGTAGGAGCTTGAAAGATAATGTTGAGAATAGTACAGAAGATGGAGGCCTGGCTTGTGAAATTTCAGAGGGAAAATTAAAGACTCTTATCAGGGCTGTTGCTGTTTTGATTGTGAAGATTCTATGGTTTTGGTTAGCTGGGGCTGAAGAATCAGCTGTGATTAACAAGATACCAGAACCTTACTGGGACTATTGATGCTGGTTAGCTGGACCTAAGAAATAATCGGTAATTAAGAAGAAGCCAGCATCACTGAGGTTAAATCTTCTGGGAAGTGTTTTCTGAGAGCACAGAGGCTATGTTTCAGAGATAGCCAAGGTTGTACCTTGTGCTGTGGCTGGACTTGGTACTGTGTAAGAGTCACTCAGGTGGTACTGGTTTTGAAGGCATGAAGGGGTCATGAAGAGCAGCTGAGGCTTGGCACTGTGAGAGACTGTGGAAGGCCATTGGTGAAGGTGCAGCCTCAGTTACAATTAATGGCCCAGGACTAAAGGTGTCATGCAAAGGAGTTGAGGCTTGGCACCATGAAGAGAGCCTATGAGAGGCTATTGGTGAAGTCTAGTTACAGTGGAAGACAGCAGTGTTTTGGAGATGCCATTACCATGAATGACCACCAAGAACAGCAGCAGCAGTAGAGTACAGGCACCTGGAGCCTAGAAGACAAAGAGTGTGCTACAAAGGGCAGGATTGGAGAAGCCCAGATGATCGTGAGTTGGATCCCAGACATTGGATGGTTAGAGTTTGATTTTGATTGTGACTGTGCCCTGATATTTTTCCCTCTTGAAGTAAGAAGGTATTTTAGTGGAGTTCACAGTTAAGAGACTTTGAATTTTTAAAAGTTATTTAGATCTTGAGGATGAGTAAGAAAGTAAGGATTGAAGCTTAATAGTGCTGTTCGTGTGTTAAGTTGACAAGGGGTTAATTGTACTGGCTGTTTTTTTGTGTCAACTTGACACAAGCTGGAGTTATCACAGGGAAAGAAGCTTCAGTTGAGAAAATGCTTCCATGAGATCTAGCTGTAAGACATTTTCTCAGTGATCAAGAGGAAAGGGCCCATTGTGGGTGGTGCCATCCCTGGGCTAGTAGTCTTGGGTTCTATAAGAAAGCAAGCTGAGCAAGCCAGGGGAAGCAAGCCAGTAAGAAGCATCCCCCCATGGCCTCTGCATCAGCTCCTGCTTCCTGACCTGCTGGAGTTCCAGTCCTGACTTCCTTTAATGATGAACAGCAATGTGGAAGTGCAATCTGAATAAACCCTTTCCTCCCCAGCTTGCTTCTTGGTCATGATGTGTGTACAGGAATAGAAACCCTGACTAAGACAGTCTGTGGTGTGACTATTGTTGATAATGCTTACACAGGTCGGCCATGGAAAAGAGCAAGGAGGGCAGAAAGACATAAGAAATGTATAGTTTAGCAAGACAAAGAGCCCCAGTAAGTAAGCTTAATGTAATGGCGAGCAGTGTCTGCTGAAAAGAGAAACTGTAATCGCTAAGAAGATTGACAGCATTAAGGAGAAGCCTGGTTTGCATTAAAACAAAGGGGAGGGCAAGACCTCTGCCAAGTAAGTGTCAGAGGATAGTTTTGTGCACCGAGTATTCAGATGCTGGCTTCCGTGCCCAGAGATCTGGTTGCAGTCCAGGGATTGGCATTGTCAAACATCTCCAGTCTCAATATTGTGTAAAAATTGATTGGTTAATAAAGAGCTGATTCAACCAATAGCTGGGCAGAGGAGGAGAGAAGGCAGGACTTCTAGTCAGGGGGTTCCTAAAGAGATGAGAGAGAGAGAGAGAGAGAGAGAGAGAGAGGAGGGGAGGAAGAGAGGTTGTATCATATAGGTAGATCATGTGGAAGGACCAGGAGGAGTCACCATGAGGACATACATGAGCAGAGCAAGCCAGGACAAGACTTTAGATCACAGGACCATGTGGTTTGCAAGTAGGTAGCTTTAGAGGATTAGTTATAAAACTTGAAGCCTTTTAATAAATTTATTAGGTCTTTGTTTCATTTATTTGAAGCTAAAACAGGCTAGAGTGGCTGTAGAAACACCCTGTCATCATTTGGGTTCAAGGGGGATGAAGCCCAGCCTCCTTCAATCAGGTTCTTTTATATATGGCGCACAATGTGGGACCAACTGTAAATGAAACTAGGGGGTTGTTTTCTCTTCACTAGCTCTGTTGGTAGAGCATGAGACTCCTAATCTCAGGGCTGTGGGTTTGTGCCTCACATTGGGCATCAAATATAAATGTAATCCTGTGTTTTTTCTAACCCCCTTCTCCAGTTCCCAAATAAATGACACAGAGACCTTATATTTATTAATAAGCTAGAAGCACTAAGCTGGGCAGGTTCTGCGCTAGTCTAACCCAACCATGCTGGCCTGGACTACTTCCCAGCCACATGCCCCATCACTTGCCATCCGAGTCTTACCCTGACCTGCTCTGGTCCATGTGTGTCCTCTTGGCTGTTCTCTTGTCATGACCTCATGGCAAATCCTCTGTGTCCTTCCTCTTCTCTCTCTCTCTCTCTCTCTCTCTCTCTCTCTCTCTCTCTCCTTGGGATCCACTGTTGGGTTTGGATGTCCTGCCTTATCTCTTCTCTCTTCTGTCCAGCTATTGGCTAAATCAGCCCTTTATTAACCAATCAGAGTTGATGAAAAATAATTTTTACACATCATCGAGACAGACCATGCTCCAGTAATCATGACAATGCCAACATCTAGATTGGAACCAGATCTCTGGGCTCAGTAATCAGCATCTGAATACATTGTGTACAAAACTATCACCCAAAAAGTAAAATTTACAACGTGTATGTTTCTGTTCCTAGAAATAAGCTGCTGAGTGAGATTGCTGCTGATGTGTTCAGGCACGTGCTGCTGACCACTCTGGCTTTTGAGGCTTGATGGATGCAAGAGTGAAGAGTCACAACTCTCCTTTTGCAATTTCAGAGAACCACTGAGGCCAGGCAGCGTGTGGCAGAGGGAGGAAGGATGTGAAGTCAGGGTTACAGTGGAGACTCAGAGATGTCGGAGATGCCAGAGCTGTAAGACAAGGAAAGCTGCAGATAGGTAGAAGAACCGATCCAAGAGAGACGTATCTCGTAGGCCGCACCTCTGCTGGAGGGGCAGAGCCACCCAAGCCCTCTGCTATCAGACACTGAGCTGCAGGATTGGGTGTGTCCACTGCTGGGCTCCAGCCTTGCTTTGATCCAGTATTTCTTCTCTATGTTCCCATCCCTCCCCTGTGAAGTGATAATGTATATTCTGTGCTGGTGTATGTTAGAAAATGTATAATTTGTGTTTTTATTTTACAGAGGGTTACAATTAAGAGTGTCTCCAAGGTTGGTTGTGGTGGCGCACACCTTTAATTCCAACACTTGGGAGGCAGAGGCAGGGTGCATTTCTGTAAATTTGAAGCCAGTCTGGTCTAGGTAATGAGTTTCGGGCCAGCCAGGGAAAAACAGTCTCAAAGCAAAACAATAAAATACAACAACAACAACAATAAATAAACACAAACATTGCCTGAGTCACTGAAGAGATCAGAGCCATATGCCGCGTTGAGACTATGAAGGACTGTGAGGACTTCTGAAGTTTGACTAAATGCATTTTGCATTACAATAAGTCTCCTGGCCTATGGGGTCAGAAAGTGGAAGGTAGTGGATTGAGTGAGAAGTGTCTCCCATATGCTTAGGCATTTGATCACGTGGTCGTCCCCGTCCCCCCCATGGCACTGTTTGGGGACAGTTAGGAGGGGCAGCCTTGCTGAAGGAAGTGTGCCACTGGGAACAGGTCTGAGAGAGCTTGGTGTCACTGTGCTTCTAGTCTGCTCTCTCTGCTTCCTGCTCTCAGGTCTGCTGCCCTGCCGTGGCGGACTCACCCCTCTGCAGCCATGAGCCCAAATAAATCCTTCTACAGCCTGCCCTGGTCCTGGTGTTTTAGCTTGGCCACAGAAAGCCAATAACTAACCTATCTGTGAAGATGCCTGCTGGGATGGGCCGAGGAGGAGGAGGAGAATAGTGCGTCCCAAAGGGCTCTGTTGGGGTAGTGCTCTCCAGGAGGACCAGGCTTTTTGGTAAAAACTGAGAAGGAATATAGGGGTCTGTGGCATGTCAGACACTGTTTAGACATGAAGGAGGTGTATCCTGGAGGTAGGGGACTCTGGGGTATAGAAGGCTATGACTCGGGTCTCTTTCTTCGCTGAGGACATTAGCTAACCCTTCCTCCACTGTCATTTCTCTGTTTGACCCTGAGTCCTCCATTTCCAGATAACAACCGAGGAGTCATATGTGTTTCTGAAGCCAGAGTAACCTTAATATTATCTTCAAATCTGAACTTTATCAGTCAGTCCTAAAAGCAAGAATTTAAATTATAGAGAGGTTAACTTGCATAAGGACCCAAATTGGCATGTGACAGAGCAGAATTATGTCACATTTACTTCACACATGTGACTTACACGGTTTTAGTGATAGATATACTTTCTGTCCCTATCTGTCCAGTGTGGGAGGTAGCCATCCCAGGAACGTACCATTTTCGAGCTTTCAAAGCTGTCTTAGAACTCACGATGTAGACCACCAGGCTGGCCTCAACCTCACAGAGATCTGCCTGCCTCTGCCCTCTAGTGCTGGCAGTAATGTCGTGCTGCCACGCTCGGCAGGGAGTGAGAATTTCTAAGGAATCCAGCTCTCCAAGGAGGTCCTTCCAAGGAGCTAAAGGTTCTGTCCCCTAGAAGTTCCAGAAGGGGCCCCCAGAGTCCCAGCTAGAAAAGTCTTCGTAGCCTGGGACAGTAGCAGAGAGGAATCCTGACAGGAGAGTGGTGTGTGTGTGTGTGTGTGTGTGTGTGTGTGTGTGTGTTTCCAAGTCCTTCGGAATAATCTGGGAAGAGAGTCTAGTGGAGGAGACCTATATTGAATCTGAAGATGGGAGCTTCTAAAAGGCATTATGCTTGATTTAAGGGCAATAAAGAACTTATATATTTTGGGGCTGGAGCAATGGCTCAGTGGTCAGCAGCATGTATTTCTTTGGACCTGAGTCTAACTCCCAGCGTCCATGTATGGGAGTTCACAACCACCTGTAACTTCAGCTCCAAAGGGATCTGACATCTTTGGCCTCCTAGAGCACAGACACAAACACATATAATAAATAATAAGCTGGTTGTGGTGGCGCACGCCGGTAGGATTTGCTGAAGGAGGCAGAGGCAGGAGGATTACGAGTTCAAGGCCAGCCTGGGCTACACATTTTGCTGGGCGTTGGTGGCGCACACCTTTAATTCCAGCACTTGGGAGGCAGAGGCAGGTGGATTTCTGAGTTCGAGGCCAGCCTGGTCTACAGAGTGAGTTCCAGAACAGCCAGGACTACACAGAGAAACCCTGTCTCGAAAAACCAACCAAACCAAACCAAACCAAACAAAACAAATAAATAATAAAAATTGTCTTTTTTGAGACAGAATCTAACTACATAGCCCTGAGTGGCTTGAAACTCACTATATAGACTAGGCTGGCCTTAAACTCACAGAGATCCTCTTGCTTCTGCCTTCTGAATGATGGGATCAAAGTCATGAGCCACCATTCCTGGTTCCGAAATAAGTCTTTTTTTATTTTTAAGTTTTTAAAAATGTAAATTGGTGACAGGCATGGTGGCGCACACCTGTAATCCCAGCACTTGGGAGGCAGAGGCAGGTGGATTTCTGAGTTCGAGGCTAGCCTGGTCTATAGAGTGAGTTCCAGGACAGCCAGAGCTACACAGAGAAACCCTGTCTCGAAAAACCAAAAAAAAAAAAAAAAAAAAAAAAAAAAAAAAAGTAAATTGGTATTTTGCCTACAAGTACATCTGTGTGAGACTGTCAGATAGTAAGAGTCACAAACAGTTGTGAATTGTCAGATGTGCTGGGATTTGAACCTGGGTCCTCTGGAAGAGTACTTAGTGCTCTTAACCACTCCATCTCTCCAGTCCCCCCATCCACGCACAAATAAATCTTTTTCTAAAGATTTAATATATGTGCTACGTGTGTGTGTGTGTGTGTGTGTGTGTGTGTGTGTGTGTGTGTCACACACACATGAAATACCAGGATAGGGAATAGCATCCCATTATAGATGGTTATGTGCCCCCATGCAGTTGCTGGGAATTGAACTCTGGAGGAACAGCCACTGCTCTTAACCTATGAGCCATCTCTTCAGCTCCCCTCAAATAAATCTTTAAAAAAACCTTTTTTGGTGTTGTAGCACATGCTTCAATTCTAATACTCTGAATCCTGAGGCAGGTAGATCTCTGAGTTCGAGGCCAGCCTGGTTTATGTAGTGAGTTCCAGGCCAGCCAGGGCTACTCCGTCTCAACCCCCACACCCCCAAACAAAAACAACAAAAACAAAAGAAAAAAACCCAAAAATTCGAACAAAAAAAATTAGGCCTTAGGTGTTATCAATACTAAATTCTTGTACCTCAGGCCTTACATTATAGCTGCTCACATTGTCAGTTGTGTAAAGCATTTGTTTAGTCTGTCTCTCCTTCAACGTGTTGTTTCCTTCAAGGGCAGGAATCCCTGAGTACTCCTCATGGTGTGCCTGGCACTTGACAAATACTTGGAGAATGCAGCGGCCATATCTTTCTTAAGTATAATTCCAGCAAATTCAGGAGGCAAAGGTAGGAAAATTGCAAATTTGAGGCCATCATGAGACCCTGTTTCAAACTTTCAAACTCTCTCTCTCTCTCTCTCTCTCTCTCTCTCTCTCTCTCTCTCTCTCTCTCTCTCTCTCTCTCTCTCTCTCTCTCTCTCTCTCTCTCTCTCTCTCAAATAAAAGAAAATGAGCAAAGAGACTGGTTGGGGGGTCTTCCTAAATGTGATTTAGAGGAGAAACTAGATACAGGACGCGTTTTGAGGAGAGTAGGATTCTTGGAAGACAAATTGTGGGAGGTGGAAGGGAGTGGATTTTCCCTGTGGAAGGTTATGGGGGAAAATGAAGAATGGACATGCTGTAGAGTCAGGGGGCACTTGGCAAACTCCGCCCAGAGCCACGATACCCCTGCAAAGTGACGTAGCGCGGTTTGGCCGCTGTGGGGCGCCGTAGCTCGCGCTGTTGCCAGGGGAACGGGCCCCGCGCCGGGCAAGGCCCAACCTGCCTTGGCCTGGCACGGATGCACAGCCAGCGGGGTCCGAACTAAGGCGGAAGGACTGTGAGGCCCAACCTCCGTCCGGGATGGAGTCGCGCTCCGGGACGCGTCTCCTCCGCGTCCGGGGGACTCACTCTGCCCGGACGGCCTGAAGTGCGGCCGCCCTGGGGAGGGTGGACGGGCAGGGCGGGGCCGAGCCGCTGGCTGACCTTGGCAGGCCGCATCTGGCGCGGCCGCCGCCACGCGCAGGTGAGGAGCGGCTGCGGCGTTTCTCACCTCCGAGCCTGGCCCGAGCCCTGGGCTCGCTCTGCGCCTGGCGGGACTCTGGGCCCGTCTTGGCCTGCTGCTGGGTTTCACCGGACCCAGTGGAGCGCCGGACTTCTTTTATCATTACTCAGGGCTATAGCTCCGCACTGAGCGCCCACCGAGTGCCAGGCTGTGTGCCAGGCGGCGGGCCTCGGAGCAGACGCCTGCGGTCTTCGGAATCCACCGAGAATTAAGGATGGGTTGGGGAAAGCAGGCGCAGACACGTGACTAGAGTAATTCCAGGTCTCATTAAGAGCTGGGGGTGGGGGGGACGCTAAAGGTCATTCTTAAGCTAAAACACTGAGGTTGGAAAGGAGCCAGAATTGTGAATAGGGGAAGGGTGTTTCTGAAAGCGGGAAAAGCGAACACAGAAGTCCAGGCAGCAGAGTACTCGCATGGAACGGAAATGCGAGGGCAGTTCCTAAAGTTCATGGGTGGGTGGGTAGGTGGGTGGGGGGTCTCAACTTTTATCCCAGAACGCGAAGGGAGTCACTGAAGAGTTTGAGTTTCAACATTTCAGAAGGGTTTTATACTCTGGCTGCTGCTGAGCAGAAGTCATCTGAAGGTTACCATACTGCAGTTAGTGTCGCCGAGCGGCCTGGAACCCACAGGTCGCTCCCTGTCCTCATCTGTGCACACAGAATGTTGTCATGTTCTCGCGTCACATGTCATGAGACAAAGTGGTGGGGGCTGGAGGGAGTCCACATCTGAGACGGAGGACTAGAGAGATCTGTGGGAACGGTTGAAATAATAGGACCACCTCAGAGTGGTGAGTTGAGTGAACTCAAGCAGCGCCTAGCCTGGAATAAGTGCCTTCTAAGTGGCAGCGATGGCTGTTAGCATGAAAACAGCGCAGTGATCATAGGGCTGCAGAGATGGTGAGAAATGGATGGCTTCGCCTTACTACCAAAGGAGAGGTAGCTTAGACGAGTGAGGTCACTCCCTTTGTGGAACTGATGTTTTATTGTGGGAGACCAGCTATATACAGATAATCACCAGGAGATGCAATAAAAGCAGCTGTGGTGTTTAATCAGCCCGGGTTTCTCCCCCTATTGTTTTTCTTCCTTTGTTCTGTGCCCTTTGGTCTTAATGACTTTCTTGGTGGGTGTTCCCCAAAGGCCTGGCTGGCTCCTACAACCACCAGTTGATTTCCTGGTTAAAAATCAACAGCCCTTGCCTCTTTCCCTTGATTTGGTTTCTGTTCCCCCACTGCTCTCTGTTTTTCTTCCTGGACTTGTATCCCAGAGTTTGTGGTGGCTGCTACAGAGAACCATACAGAAATGTTTGCACAGCATGTCAACTCAGGAATCATTTCAGGTTTCTCTTGCCAAGCAACTGACTTCAGCAGTTGTTTACGAGAGAGAGAAAAGGCCAGCCACATTATTTGAGACTAAAGACCAGAGAGGCCTTTGAGAACAGCTTAAAGTTCTCGCTTATTTTCTGGAAGTGATGTGATATGTATCCCTCAGTTGAACCATAGCCGCTTCTCAGACTGTTTAAGAACACACATTTTTTCTGGTACCTGTGGGGAGTTTTAACCAACACTGTACTTGTCCCTAGAAGTCTTATAAATGACTCTGCACTCCAACCAACGTGCTCTGCAAAGCAGCTTCCCTCCAGCTCCCCTTGATGTGGTCAGAATTGAGGCACAGTAGATCTCGGTGAGAATTACTTTTGAAGCAGATCCTGAGGAAAGGCTGGAAACATGACTTAGAGTTACCCAAAGGGATCTTAGGAGAGGAAGGAGGGCTGAGCAGGAGCTGCCTCGTCGGGGGTCACAGGGTGCCAACCAGCTCTTGGTCAAGGGCTAGGCATGAGTCTCGCCCGGCAGCTCTGGTGCACGCCCAGTGTCTGTTTCCAACTTTACCCAGACCCCTAAGAGTGCCAGGAAGTTCTGTGACCCTTCCTCCCAGCACCGAATGGCTCAGAACTGCCTTCATGGGTAGGAAAAACCTTCAACAAGCACTCTTGTCAGATGCTTGTCAGGCAGGAATCCCTGGTTTTTCTGGCCTGGTAGAAATCAACAGCTCACACAGGTTCATTTGGTTCATATGGCAGTACAGTGGAGCAAGGAGGGCTGGAGGGCTGGAGGGCTGGAGGTAACATCCTCTCAGCTGTTGATCTGGGGTGTGTGTGTGTGTGTGTGTGTGTGTGTGTGTGTGTGTGATTGCTGGGGATTGAATCCAGGCCTCCCTTTCCACAGAGCTATCTATCCTACTGCTACTTTATTTTTGAGATAGAGTCTCACCTTGTAGCTTTGTCCTGGAACTCACAGAGACCTGCCCACCTCTGGTTGATGGGATTGAAGGTCTGTACCACCATGCACAGCTACTTTAATTTTTAAAAGCAGTAAATGGTTTTTAAAAATTGAATAATACTAACAAACATACAGTAGAAACAAATGGTACTAGATCTTCATAGAAATTGTCTGTGTTTGGGTTCTGCTATTTCCTTCCCAGAGTACTCTGGGCCTATAGAAACATAGATATCTGTCTGTCTGTCCCTTCTGGGTGTTTGTTTGTTTTGACACAGTCTTGCTATATAACCTAGGCTGGGCCTGGGACTTGCAGTCTTCCAGCCCTAGCCTCCAAAATGGTATAGAAATATATTATATGTATTATATATGCTAATGTATGAATTTGTGTATGACTTTACCTGTCACATATGTTGGGTCTCTTGGAACTCCTAGTGTGGGTGCTGGGAACTGAACTCTAGGCCTGGACAAACCACAGCTGTTTTTTTGTTGTTTGTTTGTTTTTTTTGTTTTTTGGTTTTTTGGGTTTTTTTTTGTTGTTGTTGTTGTTTTGCTTTCTCAGACAGGCTTTCTCTGTGTAGCCCTGGCTGTCCTGGAAGTCACAAATCTGCCTGCCTCTGCCTCCCAAGTTCTGGGATTAAAGGCATGCGCCACCACTGCCCTTTTTTTTTTTTTTTTTTTAAATTCTGAAGACTGTAGCTGTCTTCAGATACACAAGAAGAGGGCATTGGATCCCATTACAGATAGTTGAACTCAGGACCTCTGGAAGAGCAGCCAGTGCTCTTAACCTCTGAGCCATCTCTCCAGCCCTTTTATTACTTTTTAAAATATTTATTTTATGTTTGAGTGTGTTTTACCTGCATGCATATCTGTGTACCATATGCATGATGCCTGGTACCCTTGGAGATTAGAAGAGGGTGTCAGATTTCCTGGAACTGGAGTTCAAGATAGTTTTGAGCCACCATGCAAAGGCTGGAAACTTGGTCCTCTTGAAGAGCAGCAAATGTCTGCTTCTGAGCCCTCTCTCTCTAGCCCCATGACTTGATTTTTATTTATTGGATAGCTCAGTTCTTACAATTGTGGGTCTTGCATGTTCATGTAACTTTATCTTAAAAACAATGTCATCATTTGCTTTTGATGCTGCTGGCATTCCCTTGTAGATATGTACCATAGTGTGTTTATATTTGTTTTTGTTCTTTGTTGTTATAAGGAACAATACAATGAACTTTTGTGTGTTAGGAGAGTGTAGGGTAAATACAGCAGTGGAATGTCTGAGCCACAAGTTAAATGTGTTGGCAGGCTTGGTAGACACTGCCAATCGCCTTCTGGTTAACTTGACAGAAGACAGGCAAAGAAGTGGGATCTGTGACGTTTGCCCCCAGCGTCCTTGAACTGGGAAGAGCTGTGCAAGAGCCAGAGGAGGGAAGGCTCTGTCTCCAGACAGCCTGAGTCCTGTTTCCACGCCGGGGCCCCCACCCCATACAGGGTCTCCCTACATAGCCCTGGCTATCCTGGAACTCACTATGTAGAATAAACTGGCCTTGAACTCACAGAGATCTGCCTTCCTCTGCCTCCTAAGTGCTGGGATTAAAGTGCCAAGCTGTCCAGCTTCATGTTACGTTTTTTATCTGACCCAAGGCATTTACCTTCCCAGTTTCTTGGCTTCTTCCTTGCTATCCCGCATTATTAGTTGAATTGATTCCGAAGTCCTCAGACACCTTTCAGAACCCAGGGCTGTCCACAGGCTCTCTGGGGCCTGGGCTTCGCACTTCAGGTGGTTTAGCTATCTCATGCATGGATTTCAGAACAACAGTCTGATTTATTGCTACTATTATTGTTGTCATTATTATTTGAGCTCAGATGTTGGCATCTTGCTGTGTTACCCAGTTGGCTTTGAACTCGTGGGCCAAGTAATCTTCCTGCCTTAGCCTCCTGCCTGCCTACATTTTCTCATTGTTGGAGTGGTGATGGGCAGGAAATATATCAGTCATGCAGCCGTTATACCAGTCATTAGAGAACTCAAAGTAGTAAGATCTCTCTCTCTCTCTCTCTCATTCTTTCTTTCTTCCTTCCTTTCTCTTCCTTCCTTCCTTCCTTTTTTTTCCTTGCTATTTTGAGATAGGGTCTTACTATCTAACATTGGCTGGGCTGTAATTTGCTATTTAGAACAAGGTTGGCCTCAAGCTCAGAGATTCACCTCCTTCTCCCTCCAGATTTCTGGGATTAAAGTCATTTGCCACTACTTTTGGTTAAGATGTTCTCCATTTAATTTAAACTTAATATAACTTTATATAAATTAAGGAGGCTTAATTTTATTTTGAAAATGTTATTTAAGGTTTTTAGCAAGCGAATGTTAAATAGAAAAGATTATTGTCATCCTGGCAATGGTCTTCATCTTGTAGGGACAAGGGAAGGGCCTACATACCCTCTTCAGTCTTCCACAGATGTCAAACAAGTCCTTGACTTAGGTGGCAGATACTTGTGCCTCTTAACAGTCTGTGTGTCTCCTTGCCCTTTCTCCCTTCCATCCTCAACAGCATCTGTATGTTTGTCTTTTTAAAGCAGAAGGTCTATGTACTATTCAGCCCATTAAACATGCAGCAGGGGTCCCTGTATGGCAGGGGGAGCTGTGCACCTGACCTAACCCAGAGTTGAGGGCTGCTGAACCACTGCCTACTGGGGCAGCCTCCTGTGCTGTCACCTTAGCCCGTATCCTTTCTGGGTTTGCTTCTACCCTCTTCTCTCCTGAGGCCAGAAACCACAGCTGTGTCCCATACTGCGCGGTGAAATTCCCCTGACTCCCTGTGGCATCTTCAGCAATGCCCAGAACACCCCACCTGGGCCGAAGTGGTGCTGCCGCCACTCAGGGCTCATTTCCCCCTAGTACACCCCCGTCTGAACGCCCCGCCCTCGCAAAGCACTACCCAAACACTCTATGCCCACTGCCCCGCTGGTGCCTCAGAAAGGCAAGCTGGAAGGGCAGGTACCTAGCCTCATCTGTGTTTATACCCTCAGTGCACACAGGCCTGGGTCCCAAGGGCTCAGTGCACCATCTGGTCGTGTTTTGGGGGAACAGAGCCATACATCTTTCAGTTTGGACTCCCAGGGTGTTGAGAGGGAAGGGACAGCCAGAGAAAGTCCCCAAGCCTGATGACAATACTTGGTCTCATCTGTGGGCCCCATTTTGGATTTGGTCCAACCTCCCAGCCCTTGTAATGAAAATCTTTTGGGCCAAAAAGAATTTGTGGACTTGAGTTCAATGATAGAAAATATTATCAAGTTCACAGTTTGCTCCCTCTGGATTTGGGGGCAGGAAGCATCCTCCTGTGTGTCCTTCGTGTCTGTTCCTGAGTGCTGCTGCTTTGAAGGCATTCGTCCCCGTATCTGACGTCATATGCGAGTGGCCCCTCTCTGGACCAACAGTATCCTCATTTGGAGTCAAAGCTACCTCCAAGAATATTAACAGCAAGCCTCTATCTTAGGATGGTGATTCCTCCTGCCTCAGGACTCGGGGGATTTAACACTAGGGATGCTGTAGCACCTGTCAAGTGCTAGGAACATATGGGCCACATGCCTCTGTTTCTTCCTCATTTCATTTGTGGGGTTGACAAAGCCAAGATCAGGCTTTGGGATTAAATTCATACATTCCCTTCAAAGTGCTTTCTTGCTTGCTTGCTTGGGATATAGCCCAGGGAGATGGTGCTTATGTAATGTATGCCAGGCCCTGGATTTGGGACTACAGAATAATGCCCCGATGGTGGTGTTTCTAAGCACATGAGTCCGCAGAGATCTGCCTCAGAGAACTACCACTCAGCTGAATTGATAGGCCTTGACTCGATGACCTGTGCTTATTTTCACAAACCAGGGCTGAAGATTTGCTCACCCCAGAATGTTCCAAAGAAAATGTTATCAGTTTTTATTTTCTTTATCACTGTGGTCTAAATTTGGACCCAAAGCCTGAATTGCCCTTTTTTGATGACTGATCATCCCTGTACCTTAAGGCGGTTTCCAAAGAAACAGAGACATGTAGCTGATAATGCCCTATTTTTGGTACTGGCCATAGGCATCTCTAGGTAACAAGATCAGAATGTCAGCCCAAGACAGAGTGGTGGCATATTCTGTACAATCTAAAGGCTATCTTTGGCCTATAAATCAAGTTGAGATACATGGAAAAATCTCTTAATCAAATTATCCAATCTCTTCAGCTAAATTAAAAGGAAAAGTGGAGTTAGAGAACTTGTATGTCTGAATACTTGAGCTGGACATGTTGGCTCATATTTGCAATCTCAGCTCTCAAGGGGATGAGGCAGGAGGTTTGCCAAGGGTTTGAGTTAACCTGGTCTACATAATGAGTTTTAGGGTTGGTCATGGCTTCAAAGAGAGACTTGGTCTGATTTTTTTGAATTTCAGTGTGTTTTTCCTTGGGGCCTTTTGCTTAAGAAAGCCACTCCAGAACCCAGAAGAGTCAAGGACACCACAAGAAAACCTATAGAATAAACTAACCTGGACTCATAGGGGCTCACAGAGACTGAACTGACAGCCAGGGAGAATGCATGGGACAGACCTAGGCCCTCTGCACAGATGTTACAGTTGTATGGCTTGGTCTTCCTGTGGGACTCCTAATAGCCGGAACGGGCTGTCTCCAACTTTTGATGGTTATAAGGGACTTTTTTCCTCCTACTGGGTTGCCTCATAGTCTTATATGAGAGGAGGTGCCTAGTCCTACTGCAACTTGCTATGCCATGTTTGGTTGATATCCATGGGAGGCCGAAGAGCAACAGAGAAGGAGAGGATCGGGGCTGTCAGAGAGGAGGGGAAATTGTGGTCCAGATATTGGGGGTGGGGGAAGCAACTTGAGAACTATGTTCACAATCAAGCTGTGACCCCTCTCCAGCGCCTGGCTCACCAGAGTCCAGTGGAAGGAGAAGTCACTATGGTCTCTGCCATGGCTGGAGCAAAGCAGGCTGTTTGCAGATCAAAAGCCTTTGGTGGTAAAGCACCCAGGAACCGTTGTCTACAAAAGCCACTTGGAAGAGTGCACCCTCTACTTGAGGGGTAGAAACCCTCAGTGTCACACACTTCTTACTGTGTTAGTGAAGTTAGATGCTATCACTGAAGTATTCACCGATTTTATAAACTCCCCTTCCAGCGTCTTATGAGAAACAAGACTGCCAGCAAGATTGCTTAGTGGGTAAAGGCACTGCTGCCAAGCTTGACAACCTGAGTCCGAGCTCCATGCACACGCACGCATGCACGCACACACACATGCACACACGCACTCATGCACACATGCACACACGCACACATGCATGAAATGTGAAAAGGAAAAGATGTCAGAACTGGTCTGAGCTGCCAGCGTGTAGCTGTTGGTGCTTTACTGGAGGGAGACAAGGGTTTACCTAGTTGAGTTGGCAAAGATCCTAGGCATGTGCTCTCCATGTCTGACATTTAACACGGAGGTTAACACTGCACGTTTGTGGAGAGCATGCTTTAGAATCCACTATGGGGCTAGAGTTTGCAAAACGTTTGCCTTGCCAGCATGTGGCCTAAGTTGGATCTCCAGAACCTATGGCAAATGCCAGGCTGGATGGCTTGTGTACTAGGGATGGGGAAGCCAGGTAGATCCGCAGGGTTCACTGGCTAGCCAGCCTCAGCTATTGGTAGACTCCAGGCCAGTGAGAAACCCTGTGGGGGGTTGGGGGGGGAAGGCGGGCTATGGCTTGGAGGTGGTTTGGTAGTTAGGCGCACTCACTGGCTTCTCTTCCAAAGGACCCAAGTTCAGTTCCTAGCTCACAACCATCTGTAACTTCATTTCTACAGACGGACATGTAGGCAAAATGCCCATAAACATAAAAATAAATGTTTTAAAAATCATTTTTTATGTGTATGGGTGTTTTGCTTGCATGTATGTCTGTGTACCATGGGCATGCGGCTGCCTGTGGGGGCCAGAAGAAGGGGTCAGATCCTGGAAGTAGAGATACAGGTCACTAGCTGATCTTCAGAGCACTCAGATTCAACTGCCGGCATCCACATGGTGACTCAGACATCTCAAGTTGCTTGTCTTCTGAAAGGGCAGAGTGTGCCTGGGCCGCTGGCTTGGTGGCTAAGAGTACTTGCTTCTCTGGGTGCTTTGATTCCCACAGCCAACTTCAGACGGCGCTAACTGCCTGTGACTCCAGTTCTAGGGCATCTGATGCCATCTTCTGGACTCTGGGACCCTGCACACACGTACAGCACATACTGACAGTAAATAAGCAAATCAGGAAGGGTAGACAGCACTTTTTCAAGGACACCAAGGTTATCTTCTAGCCTCTATACACAGGCATGTGCGTGCGAGCACACACACACACACACACACACACACACACACGAACACACTTGTGAATACACACAAACACTGAAGAATTTATTTCAATGGAAAGTACTTTATTCTCATTTTTTCCTTTGCAGCTGGGCGTGGTGGCACATGCCTGTCATCCTGGCCCTGAGGAGGAACAGGTAGATCAAGACCAGCAACGGCTACATAGTGAGTAAGAGCTTGCCTCAAAACATTTTTTTTTCTTCTTTTCCTATTATTGATAGTTCCGGTTGTTAGATTTTTTTTTCTCCCACAGGATCAAAAGGTATGCTTTTTTTTTTTTTTGCAAGGCACAGTGGCACATTCCTTAAATCCCAGCACTCAGGAGGCAGAGGTGGGTGAATCTCTGCCCATTCAAAGCCAGTCTACTCTACACCGCAAATTTCAGGATAGTCTACATAGAGCTTGTCTCAGAAAAAATAAAATAGATGTATGATTGTGACTGGAAAAAATAGGGACAGGAAATCAGATATTGGCCATTTTCCCATTGTGTATATGAATTTCTCTTTTTGGGACATGGTCTTACCATAGATCCCTGGCTACCCCAGAAACCATGTACCCCAGGCTGCCCTTGAACTCACAGAGATCCATTGCCTCCGCCTCCTGAGATTGGGATTGAAGGTGTTCCACACCTAACATGAGTATGGATTTTGAATATATAAAGTATTAATGCTAGCCAAAATATTCTAGTCAACAAGTGTTGGCAGTTTAGCTTTATAACAAATATCAACAAACCTGCTAAATTCTGAGTAATAGTGTTTAGAATTAAAAATATAAATTTATTTCTGAGGGCAACTAAATGCCCTCAGAACTAGATTATATTCACTGTACTTTTCTGAGTTGTCCTACATACAAGTATGTGCACATGTGCAATGCATGTGTATGCTTAATCTAGGGCGTCAGATATGGTAGTCAAATCCTTTATCACTGAGCTATACCTCTAGCCTTCAAGTCTATGTCTTAATTCCTGTGGAAAAATAACAGCAACCCCAATCAGTCCTATCCTTTTGAACCTAGACCTTATAGACTATTAGACACAGGAACACATTTAATTGTCCTGCAGCCTAGAAATAGGAGACAAATCAGAGATCTATTAAAGTGATTACATTTGCTGGGCAGTGGTGGCGCACGCCTTTAATCCCAGCACTTGGGAGGCAGAGGCAGGTAGATTTCTGAGTTCGAGGCCAGCCTGGTCTACAGAGTGAGTTCCAGGACAGCCAGGACTACACAGAGAAACCCTGTCTCAAAAAAACAAAACAAAAACAAAACCAAAAAACAACAAAAAAAGTGATTACATTTACTGTGAAGTGAACACTTACCTGCTGGATTTGCCAGCAGTATCACTGCTCTATGTTCCCTAGGAGGCACCCACACCCCTACTTTTCAGAGGAGAAATTCCAGTCCTCTTAGCTAATTAAGTGCAAAGTCCAAAGCTAAACATAGACATGCTGGTTTAAATATGTTTGACCCAGAGAGTGGCACCATTAGGAGTTATGGCCTTTTTGGAGTAGGCGTGGCCTTGTTGGAGGAAGTGTATCACTGTGGGGTGGGCTTTGAGACCCTTTTCCTAGCTGCCTTGAAGACAGTCTTCTGGCTGCCTTTGGATCAAGATGTAGAACTCTCAGGTCCTTCTCTAGCACTGCCTGCACACTGCCATGCTTCCTGCCGGGATAACAATGGACTGAACCTCTGAAACTGTGAGGCAGCCCCACGTAAATGCTGTCCTTTAGAAGAGTTGCCTTGGTCATAGTATATCTTCACAGCAATGGAAACCCTAAGACATTAGATCTGTTTCCTTCAAAGCCAGGGAATCTCCTGTCCTGTGTGCTTCTAGTGAAGCTGGGGTAAGGGATCAGAGGACTTGACCTACGTCTCAGAAGGAAACAAAGGCCACTCTGTTCAGCTTTGAAATAAGACCATTCAGGGATGACTCCACGTACTGCCATGCTTGGCCTGCAGGAGCCTCTCTCAGCCTTCGGAGGCTGAGGGAAGTGTGGCTTTGAGTGACCAGCCAGCAGTCAGGGTGACAGCAGTCAGGGTGACAGCCAGTTTGCAGAGGATGTAGGGTTAAAGGGCACACCACTGAGTAAATGTCCTGGCCATGAGGAAGGGGGGAGAGAAGAGCATTGAAGGCAGAGCAGATAGACCAGCTGGTCTTTACTTTTGGTTGGTAACAGAGAGAGGGTTCATACCTCAAAAGTGTCTTAGCACTGAAGCTCAGGGTATAGTGTTTTTAAAGGAAAAACCCACAAAAACCACAATTACATCAGTATTAGATGAGGTCAGAGTAACCTTGAAACATTTGTTTAGGCAGAATGTAGAAGTTATTTCAGACACAACACGACAATTAATTTCATTTATATTTTCAGTTGTTTTAGTTTATGTTTGTATAAACATTAATTCCTTTGGACTGTGGTCAGGGTCATGGAAACCCCAAGAGTGTTGCCAAGGCAGATGTGACTGTCGGACAGACAGAGGGCTGTATTATTACCATAGTCACCTTGGTTGGCCGGAATTACACATCAGCTATCTTACTCATATTTGATTTTATTTCAGATGTTTTCAAGTCAGCGAACATTCACTGAGCATCTACTATATACAAGGTATAGCTCCTGATTGTGGGGGAGGAGCCGGGGCTGGGAGGGCAGAGGTGAATGAATTACATGTCCACTGTCTTTGAGGGAAGCGAGTGTAGCAGAATGGTGACCATAGGGATGGCAGAGAACTCCAAACTGCAGTCACACTCCCACTGAGGACTGAACACAAGGGGCCCTGGCTCTGCGTGGGACCCCAGGGAGATCTCCGTATATGAGGGGATGCTTGTGGTGGGCGGGGGTGTTACAGGGGCATTGTGTGGTCTGTGAGGTCAGGCACTCCAGGCAGAAGTGCTGAGGTGCTTGTGGGGCCTTTTTCCTTAGTCAGTTTATTATCACTTTTGTGTGGCTGCAGTGACAGCAGCTGACAGGAGAGCCAAGGGCGCAAAGATTACTCCTCACTGTCTCCGGGGTGCCAACCCGTCATGGGGCACAGCCCACTTCATACCATAGCTGACCAGGCAGTGGGGAGCAAGGCAGGAGGGAGGCAGGGATAACACTTGCTAAGCCATCTCCAGTGACCCATTTCCTCTAGTAGTGCTGTCTCCCGGAGCTTCCAGAAGGTCCCTAAAACAGCATCTCTAGCTTGGAATCAAACATTCATAACCTGAGCCTGCGAGGGACATTTCAGATTCAAGCCATGTTAGAGTTTGCTGGTTGTGGGTGAGGGCTTTGAAAAGACTGTCTAGCTGCCAGGTGTTTGCAAGCCCCAGGCCTTCCCACCAAGAGCTCAGAGCTGCCCTGTTTCCCCAGGCATGACACTGCCTGCCTGGTTTGTCAACCCAGAAGATACTGGTAGACAGGGCTCTTTGTCCTGTAAGAACAGGCTGTCCCTGCTCTGAGGGAGTCCTGGTCATCAACTGGGCTTCAGCAAGGCAGGACAGGGTAGGGGGTTGCTGCCTTCGGGTGGTCTGGCTCTGACCAAGGCCTGGCCTTCCTTGCAGCTCTGAGTGAAAGGGCGTTAGACCTTCACCCTTCTGGGTAAATCAGGCCCAGAGTGACTGGGGGAAGCATGCCCATTCATTATGCTGGAAGGAACCAAAGAAGAATCCTCCCTTCTTGTGTGTGTGGGCTCATCCCCAGCTGAGAACCCGTAGAGAATCCCTCTGAAGCACAGGGGACAAGTTGTCGGTCCCTGGTCCTAAAGGGACTATGTGTCTGCCAAGCAGCGAGCAGCGCGGCCAGAGCTTTCTGGACACCCCTACTGCCTGTTTCCCTCAGCAAAGATCAGGGCCCCCTCTCTGACACTTGATTTGGATCTCAGGGCGGAGGTGACTAATCCTAACAGAATCAGCATGTGTTCTCATCGCTCTGGCCCCAGCCTGATATTGTTACCAGATGAGAACATGTCTTATTGAGTTTCACTCTTATGGCTGTGGAGACAGGACACTTTGAGTAACAGGAAGCCACACAGTGTCCTGAATTACTCTGGACCCTCCTCCCATGTCCTGGCCAGGCTGGGGTCAGAGCCTGCTCTTGAGTTTTAGGACTGTGCTTTATTACCACCCTGCCCCCAACTGCATATTTTTATTAGGCTAGGACCCAGGTTTCCCTGCAGAGTGTATGGCTCCTGCTGGTCCCTACCATCCTGCTAAATCCTGGCTGTGGCCAGGGTCCTGTGCTCCCACTGGACCTTTTTAGGCCTAATGCTCTCTACTCTTTCCCTCTGGAGATGAACATCTGCAACAAACCCTCCAACAAGACAGCCCCTGAGAAGAGTGTGTGGACAGCGCCCTCACAGGACAGTGGGCCTTCCCCAGAACTGCAGGGCCAGCGCTCTCGTCGGAATGGATGGAGCTGGCCTCCCCACCCGCTCCAGATTGTGGCGTGGCTGCTCTACCTCTTCTTCGCTGTGATTGGCTTTGGGGTCCTCGTTCCCCTCCTGCCTCAGCACTGGGTGCCTGCTGGTTATGCTGTATCCTTGGGATGTGTGGGGCTGGAAAAGCTGGGGAGAGGCGTAGCTGAAAGAAGGCAGCAGTCTGAGGCGGGTAGAGCAGGGTCCCATCAGCGGGTCTCTGCCAGGCTTGACCTCTAACCCACCCTTCCTCTGACAGAGTGAGTGGACAGCCCCACGCTCCTCAGAGCACCTCAGACACTAGGGAGGGCCTCACAGGTCCGTAAAGCTTCTTCAGGCTCATTATCCATGAGCTGAAGGAAGGGCACGTTAGGGCTGGAGGTGTGGCTTAGTAGGGTGCCGGCCTGGCATGTGCAAAGTCCTGGGTTCAACTCTCCTTTGAGACAGCAAGCTTGGGAGCAATAATTTCACTTGTGAGAGAATTTGTCATGGTATAGTTTTCCCATATAATAAGTTTCTTGGCACACTTAAAATGTGGTTTTATTTATAACCACATTATTTTGCTATGCCTGGGAATATTTACACGCTTATTGATTTTAGGATGAGGATGCTTGCGCCAAAAAGTGGCACAGATGTGTCCTTCAAGGTCCTGGGAACAGTGACAAACACTAACTTGCTAGAGTCTTACAGTACAGTCTGTTCCAATCCTGGCCACAACCCCAAAGACCTACAAGGCTGTGTGCAGGTGGTGTAGAGTGCAGTAGCCTGTGTGCCCCTATCTAGAGAGTTCCTATTCCTCTCTGCTGGCATCAGCCTCCTGGAGAGGATTTCTGAGGTGGGTGGGGGGGAGGGATGAGCTGGAGAGCACTTGTCAGCAGGGCCTGGTCTCAGCTCAGCCTCCTCAGGCCTGTGCTGGGCAGAGCAGCTTCTCTAGCCCTCCGGTTGAGCCTCGCCTGCCACACAGGAAGGGTTCCGTTTGCTTCCAAGGGCTGGGTTGAGAACGAGGGCATATTAGAAGTGTGTGACCATAAAGGGCTTTAGCTGCTAATGCAAGTGTGTGTTCTTGGCCCTGAGCCCTGGGCTGGTGAGTGACAAAAGCAGCTGAATAAAGGCACTCTAGAGAAGATTGTCACCCTCGGACTCTAGCTGTGTCACTGGGGCCTTCCTGGTTCACAGGAGCCCAAGGCTAGATCATCAGCTGAGTGAATGAATAGGAAATGACTTTTCTTAAGGTGACCATGGGCCTTAGTGTGATTAGGTGGGACATTTTCCAGTGGTCTGGAATAATTCCATCAGTGACTGGGTTACCCAGGTAACCTACCTGCAGGGCACCTGGGAACCCAGAGTAGTAACCATGGCCTGGAGTAAGGAACATCAGGCCAGCGGCAGTAAACAAAAGCACTTACAATTGCCAACACTTGACAGGAATGGTCTCTAACAGTCCCTCTGATAATCCTGTGGGGAAGGTATTCTCCCCACTAAGAAATCATAGCAGTTAATGTTTCTCTTGCTGTCATGAAATACCGTGGCCCAAAGCAACTGATGGAAGAAAGAATTTATTTTAGCTCGTGGTTCCAGAAGGTCAGGTAATGCTCATAATTGTGGGAAAGGGGCAGCAGGAGGCAGGCCGGAGGCAGGAGCAGGAAGCTGGCCGAGCATATATCAGCTACACACAGGAAGCAGAACAAGGCTTGCAGCCCTCAAATCCTGCCCCACAATGATGTCCTTCTCATACAGGTTCTATAGCCCCCAACAATGCCACCAGTTGGTAACCAAGTGTTTACATACATGAACATATGGGTATGTTCCTGTGTATTCAGCCTCCTTTCATTTCCCCGTTTTGACAACAGTGATGTCTTCCTGAAGCCCTTGCTCACCACCCAGCCGATCAGAGGTCCAGAAGGGTCAGATCAATAGGCCAATCTGGTTGGGAAATTATGGAACGATTAATACCTAAACTGCACAGGTCCTCTACATGTTGAGATCTTTTATTTCTTTAACATTTAACACTGAGAGAGCTCACACGGAAGCCTAGAATTCTGTTCTTCCTTTTGAAAGCTCGGAATTTGGCAGCATGGACCCTCATTATTATATGATAGTCAATGAGCTGGGACAATATTTCAGTCACCCCTCTGATTGACACCTCTCGTGTTCTGCATAGCCAAGGCACCCAGTCCCAGCCCTTCCCCTCTGCCTTGCCTTCCACGGCCCTGTTCCACACTCTTCCCATATCTCAGCTGAGATGACTCTTCTTCAGAGAAGTCTCCCAGATCCTGTTGGAATAGTCAGTCATCAGTTACAGAGCATCTCCTCTCAGCTGACGACCTGCTATTCAGTTATTATCTGTGCTTTCTATTATGCAGCAGGTTTCTTAGAGCTCAGAACCAACGGTCTCTATAGACCTTCGTGCCTGGCAAAAGGAAAAAGCTGTGCACAGAGCTGAGCGAATGAACCCGCGAAGGGAGCTGGGAGAAGGCAGGAAGCTCAGTGTTCGCCCACACTGAGTGTATAGAGTTGAGAGAAGCCAGAGGAAGGTGAGCTTTGGCCCCTGGCTGAGGCATGAACTTCAGCTAAAGAGCCACTGTAGGCCTTGATGCAGGGAAGAGCTTAAGTGTAGGCTTTGAAGCCATGCAGGGTAGAGCGTAGAGAAGAGAGTGAGGTTCATGAGTAACCTAGGCACCCAGAGCACTGGCCATGAGGACGAGCTCAGGGCTGGGCTTACGTGTGGCTTTGGGCTCTGGCACAGCACATTCTGGAAGAGCCTGGCTCAGACAGGTAGAGGGATTTGGCTACTGAGTGAGGGTAAGGATGTAGGACAGCTGATGGGGAAGAGATGGATAATGCTTAGATCCTGAGTGACAGAGGGACGGTGTCGGCCTGGCTGGCAGGAGGGTAAAGGAGGGTCATGTGTTGAGTAGGTGAAGGGAAGAAAATAAGGCGGCTGCGTACCTGGGTGAAGCCTGTTGGCAGTTTGTGCACAGACGTCACAGCAGTCCCGGGAATGCTCCACTTCAGTCCCAGGAGCTACAGTGCCCTGGCCAACCCTGAACATGGAAGGCCATCCCAGACACTCAGCTTAGGGTGCCAAGTACCTGGACTTGAGGAGCGGGAAACTGCTAGTGGATGAGCCCTGTCTGTGAGTGGTGCTCCGTCTGGCCCGAGCTCTTGAGAGGGAGTAGCTCCTTCCGTCTCGGAAGTGGCTTCCTGTGAAAGCAAGAAAAACAAGGTCAGAATTTCAGCCCCGGTCTCTGGACTTTAGAAGGTGATGTCTTTCAGTCTGCTTCACCTTCTGGAATCTGAGACCCGAAACCGGCTTGTACCCGACCTGAAATGTTAAGGCCAAGACCATTTGGTTAGATTTCTTGGTGTCGGTAGTAAGTACTACTGGTCTTTGGACTCCATTATCATATGACTTTTTTTTAAAAAAGGTTTATAATATGTGAGTACACTGTAGCTGTTTTCAGACACACCAGAAGAGGGCATCAGATCTCATTGCAGATGGTTGTGAGCCACCATGTGGTTGCTGGGATATGAACTCAGGACCTCTGGAAGAACAGTCGGTGCTCTTAACTGCTGAGCCATCCCTCAAGTGTTCAGAGGTGTGTCATGACTTTTGATCAGGGGTATAGGGTCTGATGAAGAAGCCTGGTGAGGAGGCTCCTCTGGGGCAGGAGGGCATAGCATAGCATAGGCAGAGTCTGTAAAAAGGGAATCTGCATGGACAGGACAGTGGGTGGGGCTCCTGGTTTGCAGAGAACGGACTGAGTCTTTAACCTTCTGGGCTAGTGCATGGGGGCCATCTTTGCTGGCCACCTTGTGGTGCACCTGACTGCTGTCTCCATCGATCCAGCAGATGCCAACGTGCGGGACAAGAGCTATTCCGGGCCCTTGCCTATCTTCAACCGCAGCCAGCATGCACATGTCATTGAAGACCTGCACTGCAACCTGTGCGACGTGGACGTGTGAGTGCGTGAGTGTGAGTGAATGTGTGGGCCGTGAGTGTGCCTGCAGGGTCACGCCCGGCTTCCCCGTGACACACCTCTGAACAATTGTACTTTCCCTAATGAAGAGTGTGGAGGGTGGGTTGGGGGGCATGCCTTAAACTCCAGCACTCAGGAGGCAGAGGCAGGCAGATCTCTGTGAGCTATAGGCCAGCCTGGGCTACAGAGTTCCAGGACATCCAGAGCTACACAATAAGACCCCGACTCAAAAAGAAAAACAAAGAGAGTCTTGGTGGAGCTGGACACGGTGGTGCTTACCTGTAATCCTAGCCATTGAGAGGCTGAGGCAGGATTTCAGTGAGTTTAAGGCTAGTCAGGGCTACATAATAAGACAGAGTCAAAACAAAAACAACAAAACGTTTGGTGGAGTGACCTGAGATAGTGATTATGGGGAAGAGAAAAGACGAGGCATTTCCTACAGCAGAACCAGAAGGCATTTGGCAGCACCAAAAAAATTTCTAAATGCCAGTGAGGACTTTAGCCTCTTGAGAGTACCCAGATAGGGAAGAAGGGAGTTAAGGCTTGAGTGCTCTGTGCTAAGTGCTACATTCTTTAACAAAAGAGCCGGAGCCCACTGCTCAGAAAGCCAGCCGGGATCCTGAAACCACAAAGCTACTGAGCAGCAGAGTCAAGGGCACATTCACTCAGTTCCCCGGGAGCAGTCTGAGGAGAGAGGCCGGGCTCCGGGCTGCTAGTGAGGGGAGGAGACAGGATGCAGAACACCCATCTTCTCTGGCAAATTACAGTACCTCTCTTGGACTCCTCCCCACAGCTTTGTCGTCTCCCAGACTCGTGTGGGTTGAGGGATAGAGTGCAGCCCAAGGCCAGCTCCACACTTGGAATCTGAAGGCCAGAGCAGCCTGTTGAAGGAAGGGGTCTGCCTGCAGGAAGCAGCTGCCTCCTGCCATTCCCCGAGCAGCAGCCGGCACAGGCTCCGAACGGCTCAGGCGGGTGCTCTCCGTGCGTGATGGAGGGGCGCACTGTTCGCCCATGCTCGTTTGGGTCTTCTGAGATGCGACCCCACTAGTGCCCTGGGGTGGCCCTCTCTCACGTGTTCCTTTCCCATGCGTCTCATCAGTGCCCCTTGATGACAGCGAACACCTCTCCTTTTGGCTCCTTTACAGTTAGCCCACACATGTCTTCTGGAAGAATGCCAGAAAAATTCCTGTAGGATGGCAAGGAAAGTGACCCCAAAACGGAGCTGTTAGAAGTGCAATTAAAGTACCAGTCGGGCAGCTATGCATTTTGCCTCGGGTCCCACACCTGCATCTTGTGTGTGGTCTGGCACAGATGTCCTTGCTTGGAAAGGATGCCTCCTTTCCTTCTCATGTGACCTTTACGTAGGTATGTAGTTGAAGAGTAGGACCTCACAAGACACCCTCCTTCCCTCTACCATGAGTCTCAGCACCCTCTCCTGGGGTCCCTCCTCCTGTTTCCGCCAGAGGGCGCATGCGCTCCTCTTCGCTGGTCGGAGAAAGGGCAGAGGTGCCTGTGGGTAATCAGGAACCAGACTTGACACAGGTCGTTGTTATGCTGGGCTGGCTGACCATGAGGTGCCTTCCCCCCGCCCCCCTAAACTTCCGCAGGAGTGCGAGGTCCAAACACTGCAGCGCCTGCAATAAGTGCGTATGCGGCTTCGATCATCATTGCAAGTGGCTCAACAACTGCGTGGGCGAGAGGAACTATCGGTGAGAATCCGCCGGGCCCTGGGGTTTCCTGATCTATCAAGGACTGCTTGTAATACAGTATACGGTTGTGGGTGGGGCTGTGTGCACGCTGAGAAGATGATATTTGGGATGGCAGAGGGTGGGTTCAGACTCTGGCATCCTATTGGTCCAGGCTGAGATGGGGAGCCTGAGAAGTGGATGCTTTCATAGTCTTGGAGCTCTGTGCCTGTGAGGGCTGAGGTGTTGGGGTCAGGAGCCTGGAGGTTTACAAGCTGGAGCTCGGGAGTGCTGACAGCTGCCCCACCCTCTTGGGCCAGGCTCTTTCTCCACAGTGTGGCATCTGCTTTATTGGGTGTACTGCTTCTGGTGCTGGTGGCCACTTATGTCTTCGTGGAGTTCTTTGTCAACCCCATGCGGCTTCGTACCAATCAACACTTTGAAGGTCTGTGTGGGTTCTAGACTCAGTCTTGTTTTAGTTAGTGCACCCCTGACCCCTGGCTAAGCACAGTCTGCCTGTGCCCTGCAGTCTTGAAGAATCACACGGATGTGTGGTTTGTGTTCTTGCCTGCTGCCCCTGTGGAGACCCAGGCTCCTGCCATCCTGGCCCTGGCCGCCCTGCTCATCCTTCTGGGCCTGCTTTCTACAGCCCTGCTTGGCCACCTGCTCTGCTTCCACATTTATTTAAGTAAGTGCCCTCTCCAAGCTTGCCTGGAAGGGGACAGTTTCTCCACTGCTGGGAGGTACCTCTGGGCTGTAGAACCATGACGTCATAGACCTTACGGTGCTGGCTCTTTGTGGTTGGCCTGGTTTTGCCCTACTGCTTAGTACATGTGTAATAGGGATTTGGACCTAGTGCCAGCTGCCTCTCCACTACTGACCTGTCTCTTGCCACACCCACCAGTGTGGCACAAGCTCACCACCTATGAATACATCGTGCAGCACCGTCCAGCTCAGGAAGCAAAGGAGACCCACAAGGACCTGGAGTCATGCCCCCGCAAGGTGCGATCCATTCAGGTATAGAGGCCCTGAGAGGTGGGCGTGTGTGTGTGTGTGTGTGTGTGTGTGTGTGTGTGTGCGCACGCGCGCACTAGGGAGGGAGGCTGTGTAGCAGGAGCCATGCCCAGGAGGTAAGCCTAGAACAAGGAGGCCTGAGATGCAGGACCCAGCCTAAGCTGGGTACATGGGCGCTAACAGCCCAAAGGAGCCCCGCATTTCTGTAGTCCTGTGTACCTTCCTGTGCAGGCACTGCTGGTGTGCGGTAGAGGAAGCCAGCCCTCAGTTGACAACTGGCTGGGTTAGACTGTAGCTGTCAGCTCTTCATCCGCAACCTCGACTTCTTACTTCTTATCCTAGTTTAGTCTTAGAACAGGGACAACTGTTAACAGTCCGTGGTTGGAGATGGGCATATTGATGTCCAGAAAGGTTAAAGGTCTGAGGAGAGTGAAGGTCGCCATGCATAGAACAAGGAACCCTGCAGCCTAGGCTTTGGCCTGCTCAGCCCAGCTGCAGACCAGCCTGCCCCCATTCCCACGCCCCCTGGCTTCCTAAGGTCAGCAGCTGGGGATGGAGGTGCTCCAGTCCTCAAAGCCCCTGGGACTGTAAAGGCAGGGGGCCCGGGCAGGCTTCGCTGGGAACGCTGAGCCCTGGATCCCAAGTCCTCATGGCAACCAGATACAAACACAGGCTGCTGGGTGGTTTGGAGAAGGACCCTGCCTCTTTTTCTCATCTCCAGGGCTTGAACCCTGCCTGTGGGCCAAGCTGAAGAGTACTACCAACTGAGAGAAAACCTCCGGCCCCACCACCCCATACCTGGCCTGGTGCTGGGCACCAGACTGTATGCAGATACTGGCAGTCACCCTAGAGTGCCCCAGAGTGTCTGTAGAGAAGTTAGGCCAGGCTTGCTCTGGGATGCCCAGGCTCCAGGCTCCTGTACTCTGTGCCCAACTGTGACAGCAGCAAAGACATTTACTTCTGTTGTTTGTCTATAGCCAACGACAGGGCAGGCCTGTTCTGTAGGAGCAGGTGCTGGTCCCTTTATAGGCCAAGAGCCTCCAGAGCACCACTCAGGAATGTGGCAGTGTTTGAAGGTCTCTGAGGACGGGCAAGGCTCAGCTCTGAGGCGAGGAGGAAGTCCAGCAGGCACCTTCCTGTGATAGCGTCCACTTTCTTGTAGCTGGTCAGGGCTTGCCTCCTAGCCTATCCTCAAGTCCAAGGGACCCAGGGTGGCCAGTCTTTGCTGGGCTCCTACTGGAGGAGGGAAGATGGGGGGGAAGTGACCGTAGGCCCAGGACTTCGGATCCAATGCTCTTCTGCTTGGGCAGCTATTCCCATACCCTCCCCCAAAGGGTCATCCTGGGCAGAGTTTGGGCCCTGGACTCAACTGGGACCTCAGTATTTGCACCTGTGTAGTCAGCCAATCAGCTGGGCCTTGTCTTTGTCCCTAAAACTCTCAGGGACCCAGCAGGCGGCCTCCCAACCCCCACCCAGCAGGAATTTGGGAGGGGCCCCTCTCTTGAGCCGTTGCCCCCAAAACATAGGCTTGTTTTAGAGACGGCTTTCTGTTACAGTGTAGTCTCTGCCTTAGTCAGGACGCCTCTGTCACCATGGAAACGACTGCCTAGCAGGCGACAGCTGTCTGGGTGCTCCCTCCAGCTCACTGGCCCCGCCCTTTGCCCTCTGCCCTACTCCCTTTGCGGAGGTGGCTTTTCCCGGTCTTCTGTGTCCTCACCTGCAGTTCTCTCCAGCAAAGCCGGGGCTTCTGGGGCGCGGTGGTGCCAGCCGAGCCACTCCCAGCCCTTTGCTGTCATCACACCTTCAGGGCTCAGGGCTGCAGCCCTGTTCTGTCACCTGTACCCCTTGCTTTTGGGAAACAGGGACACAGCGACTACACTCACATTCTTCCTCCCAGCAGCCAGAAGCATGGCTGGCACACAGGTGCATGTGGTATTCTGCAGACCAATCCCCCCGCGTTCCCAGCCTGGAGTGCACAAGCTGGCCTGTCAATAGCTTTGTGGTTTTCTGGCCACTGAACAAGACAGTTCAGTGGCTGGAGCCCTGAGAGGAGTCGGGGGCAGGTGAGAGCAGCACTCGAGTGTTCCGTCCCAGTCCACGCACTGTACCTAAGGCTGCAGCCTGACTAGATGGAGTGAGTCCTTGTGATGAGGAAGATTTAGAAATGCGTTTGAAGCCTTGCCTTGCAGAAGGGCTTTCCCAGCCCATCTGAGAACCAGGAAGACACCCCTAGACCTTTGGGACATGAGGCCACCAAGCTATCAGAGAGGCCAGTAACAAGGAGTGCTCAGGGCTTAAGACTCTCGGGATCTACACCCAGTCCCCTGGCCTTCCCGCCCCTTCTTCCCCCAGGAGATGGAGTTCTACGTGAGGACCTTCAGCCACGCGCGCCCAGAGCCCTCTGGCCAGGCCAGGCCAGCAGCATCACATGCCAAGTAAGTGCCACCTGGCACCTCCCATGGGAAGTGGGGAAAGGGTAGGCCAGGGTCGGAACGGGTCTGGGGCCAGCTCGGCAAAGCCTTGGATGGATTAGTGTCTGTCCTGCTAGGAAGGGACCCTCTAGCAGGAGGGACTCCAGGCAGCATCTAGAGTTTGCTCTCTGGCTTTTACCTCAGTCCTTCCCAGTTTCTTGCCACCCAAGGCCAAGTGGAACCACCACTGCCCTCCTCCTCAGACACACTGGCTCTGCCTCCACGGATCCAACCCCAGGTAGGAGGGACTGGGTTTGGACCTCTGCCCAAGAAGAGGGAGATGGAAAAGAAGCCTCCACTCTGATGAGTCCCTGCTGCTTTTGGCAAAGGGGTCTAAGGGAAGCAGCCCACACTTCCTTTGTCTTCACAGAAAAAGAGGAAGCGGCGTGTGTATAGATTACCCAGGTCTGGGGTCTTGGAACGAGAGCTCCCGCTGCCTAGGCTCCGGGGTGAGCACCTCTCTCTGCTTGGATCCTGTTGGGTTAGTTCGAGGGAGGGGAAGATTTAAAGCCCTGGCTGCAGCCCTCCTCTCACCCTAAGTTACCCTCTGTGCGCAGAGACTGGGACTCCGAGCCGCAGCTCCAGCTCCTCATCTGATTCCACCAGTGCTAGCCCAGTGCATGCTGGTGGCTCTGCAGGCGCCTACTACTCGGCATCAGCTGAGTCCATGGAAGAGATCCCAGTGGCCCAGACGCGCCTGGGCAGTGCCGCACTGGGCGCACCAGGAGCCAGGGGCCGAGAGTCTGGGCTGGCTCTGCAGGCACGTCCGCCCGCTGTTTTTGTGAGCCCGAGCAGTGGCGAGCCCGGAACACCTGGAGGCAGTGGAGACGGCCTGCCTTAGCCCACCAAGGCTAAGGACTAGAGGCAGGAGGGCCTTGTAGGATCGTCTGGTCAGACTCTATGCAACACCCCACATTCGCCGCAACGAGTGCACTTTAGGGACCTCAAGGCCGACAGGATCGGCCTTTCTTTCCCAAGACTCAGCAATATCTGCTTCACCAGCCCTGATGCCCAATAAACATTTTTTTTTAATGCTTTTGTGGACTTAACACTTATTTTCATAGTGAAAAAAAAATCCATGGGTCTCATGAAGCAGGACCACCATTGCTAGCTTGGGGCAGAGAATGGGGGCGGTTAGCAAAGGTCTCTGGACAGGATTTTTTTTAAGTGTTGGGAATCAAAAACATGGGGTCTTGTTCAAGCACTACAACTCTCCTCTGTCCCTCCTATTTCTTTTGTAGCCCAGGCTAGCCCTCCAAATTTGAACCTTCTCCTTCAGTCTCCCGAATTTCCAGATTGCAGGCATGTGCCACTAGACCCAGCAAGGTTATTTAGTTTAGTAGTATTGGCAGTTGGAGGGGAAACAGGTTAGGGAAGCACATCGTCTGAACAGAAGTTGTGAGGCAGAGAGACAAGAGTGGAAGGAGGCAGCCATTCTCGATCCAGGGATTGCTTCCAGATAAGTACCCAGCATTTTGAGGGTGTGGGGGGGTGGTAAGAACGGGTGATCCACTGATTGTCTCAGTCTTCCCCTAATGCTTCAGAATCTGGCCTTCTGAGAACCTAGCAGGAGGTGATGCCACAGGTTTAGCAGCAGCTACCCAGAGATCCTTGTCAATGAGGGGTGGGATCCTGTCTTCATTTCAGCTTTTAGTCTCAGGTTGATTCTTTCAGAAGTTCCTTGAGGGTTGGGGCCCCCACTGTAACTTTGGGGGGCTGTTTTCCCACTAGCCATGAAAGTTCTTATACTAGGACATCCAGGACTGCAGAGGGCAGCTCTGGCCACTTGAGGACCTCAGTTGAAAGGGAGGAGCAGGATAAGGCTGTCACAGCAACTCTGCGGGCCCAGCGCCCACAGAGCACACAGGGCGGGGTCTGGTGGGAGGAGCTAGCGTGACCTTGGTCACTCTCCCGCCGAGACAGCCTAGGGGGTGGGACTCACTGTCTCTATGGTGACCGAGAAACAGGGGATAATACTACGGAGCCGCCCGGGCTGCAGTCCCGCCCGGGAGCCGGCAGGGAGCGGAGCTGTGGAGCCTCCTGGTCTCTAGCATCAGTTCCTGGGTCCTGTCCGAAGGCACGCTCAGGAGCAGCCAGGAGGTAGAAGCCGGTAGGAGATTGAACATCGACCACCCTAATTCATATGCCCCAAAAGGAGGGGTGGGTGGGCCAACCTTGGATGGTACGGAGTTGAGGATACCAGCTGAGCACCCCCGCCCTGGCCCCAAGGGTTCCGCACACACTCCTACCCCCACCTTCTTGCTAGGCTGATTGATGACTGCAGCTGTCCCAGCAGGAGCTGACGAGCAGCTTCAGTTCAGAGGCGTGACCACTGTGTCCAGGGTCTGAGGACCCCAGAGCAGCTGCCTTTGATTCTGCTCCACCTCAACAGCCCCTAGCCCACCTTCCCAGAGAGAGTGAGCAATCGTCAGGATCATCCCATTTCCATGTAGCACCCAAACTCCCCTGGACACATTTACCCTTGGTGATCAAGTACAGGGCTTTGGATTCCTGGACGGATTTACATCCTTGGGAGAGGCAAAGGGCGCGGGGTACACCATGTATAGTCCCACAGAGGTCCGTGTAATGTGCGATCTCTGGGTTTTTCAGTCTTAAAAATTGCAACTTATGGTTGAGTAGGTGTGGCCACCAGGAAAGGCCTTTCAGTATGGACCAACTAGTAAGGGAAGAGGAAGCTGTTCAGGGGGCCAGGCTGTGGTCATTGAACACTTTTTTTTCCTAAGAGGCAAGGTAAAGATGGTGGCTGAGAACAAGGGTGTGGTCAGGAGGCTGCAGTGGGTGTGGTAATGGTGGTATGTCTTAACATGATGCCAGAGCATGGCGATGCCAGTGCTGGTTAGACTCTGAGGGGCTTTAGGGCAGGTCTGTGTCAATAGCTATAGTAAAGAGGGAGTGCTGAGGGTGTGGTCAGGGACCTGTGAGTGTGCGGTGGTGGGAGTTAAATGCCTTGCAAGTAAGTACGGAAGTGTTATTGCATAGACCAGGGGATCTCAAGGCAGGGCTGTGTCAGAAGCTGTAGATATATGAACGGGAATGCGCTAAGGGTATGGCCAGGGCCCTTGTAAGGGTGTAGAGTCTGGCTAGTGAGTGTGTCTGCGGTCTTCAGGATGTGAGTAAAAAGGATGCAAAATGGAGATACAAGTGTGCGCAGTTTGATTTGGAGAGGGACTTTCAGGGTGGGGCAGAGGGTGTGGTCAGAGATCTGCAGTGGAGATCTGAGGAGGGTGTGGTCAGGGGGTCTGCAGTAGGACAAGCACTTTACTGCAGGGCTGTGGGCATGCTGGGGAGGGGTTTTGATGCAGGGGCCTTTAATGTCTGTGTGGGAATGGAAAGGGAAAAAGGGTCAAACTCAAGGCTTTGGGTGTGGGTGGAGGACTGTGGGTATGTGTGCTCAGTGGGTCCAAGGCGGTGGGTGGGAGTGCATCTGAGCTGTGGGAACGTGGACTGGTGTGGTCAAGCTCAGTGATAAGACCTTAATGGAGGGCTGATGTGTAGACAAGGGGATTGTGCTTCAGTGAAGGAGATCATGGCCCCATAGAAGGATTTAGGGGCGACTGTACAAGTCTCTACCTAGGTTCCCTTTCTTAAGCTCCACAGACTGGAAGCTACAGCTTCAATCAGTGGCAAGGGGCCAGGAAGCCACAGTTGTGCCCTAGGCTTAGGGAGTGCTGGTATGCCCCACCCGTGGGCCCCTGGTCCCCAGCCCAGCCCAGCCCAGCCCAGCCCAGCCCAGCCCAGCAGCACTGGGAGCTTCTCCCTGAAGCCGCCCTGACACCATCCTACCCTTAGCAACTGTCTCCAAGAAGCACCACCCTCCCTTAGCAACTGTCTCCAGGCTCCACAAACTGTGGCCAGGCCAGACCCAAGTTCCTGCTCCCCTCATGTTTTTGTTTAACAGCAAATAGTAACAAGGCCAGGGCTGGGCCAGCTGCGCCCCTGCCTCGGGCATGCATGCTGCCCTTGTTCCTGCTCCATTGTCAGGCCTAGGCTGGGCCTCCCTAGGTCTCCACGACCTTTACAGAGAGAGAGAGACACTGCCCTCGCTGCATACCTGCCTGTGCACCAGCCGTGCCTGGCATTGGCCCAGACTGACCTGGAGTTCTCAGGGAGGCTGTTCTGCCACCCCCCCTTCCACCCAACCAGGCTTTGTGCCAGGGACAGACAAAGCCATGGCCCTAGCTGCTGTCCTCACAGTCTTTCTGGACAGTGCCCTTCTGTTCCCAGGGCCGTGTGGGCATCATGACTTCATCTTCTGAGCCCTACTGACATCCAGGGCTGGCACCGAGCGGCAGCACCTTTGTGCCCATAGCTCTTCCTCAGCTCTGGGCATAGACAGGCCCAAGGTGCTAACCCCTAGGCAACCCGGTCCTGACTGAGGCCCGAAGTGCTGCCACCTCAGACGTCACAGGCTTTGAGAAGGCAGTAGGGCATTGTGGGTAGAGGCGGCGGCAATGACCCAGGCGGATCCCCGCAGGTGGCATGGCAGCGAGCACCGACGTAGCTGGGCTGGAGGAGAGCTTCCGGAAGTTCGCCATCCATGGCGACCCCAAGGCCAGCGGGCAAGAGATGAACGGCAAGAACTGGGCCAAGCTGTGCAAGGACTGTAAGGTGGCCGACGGGAAGGCCGTCACCGGCACCGATGTCGACATCGTTTTCTCCAAAGTCAAGTGAGCACTGGGCAACCCGTTTCTCATGTTTCCAGAGAGTGGGGAGTTGGGGGGCTGGAATCAGGGAGGATGTAAAAAGGGGGGATCCTTACGGTGCACGTGGGTGCCTGGCAGGGCAAAATCTGCTAGAGTAATCAACTATGAGGAGTTCAAGAAGGCCCTGGAAGAGCTGGCGACCAAGCGGTTCAAGGGGAAGTCCAAGGAAGAGGCCTTTGATGCCATCTGCCAGCTGATAGCGGGCAAGGAACCGGCCAACCTCGGTGTCACCGTAAGTGCCTTGCCAGATGGGGGTGGGTCTCAGGGGGTGTGATGGGCCAGGTTCCCTCTCACAAGACTGTGGGAATTCTATCCAAACAGAAAGCTAAAACGGGTGGAGCTGTGGACCGGCTGACGGACACCAGTAAGTATACGGGCTCCCACAAAGAACGCTTCGATGAGAGCGGCAAGGGAAAGGGCATTGCTGGACGGCAGGACATCCTGGACGACAGTGGCTATGTGAGCGCCTACAAGAACGCAGGCACCTATGACGCCAAGGTGAAGAAGTGACACCTGCCAAAGCCCCCGGGGAGGCTGTCCCACTGGAGGCCCAGGCCTAGGGTCCAGGGTCACATGGAGCATGAAAACCTGGCTCCCTCCCTGCTGGATCTGCCATGAAGAGCTTCCTGCCCAGTCCCAGGACCATCCCATCAGGCCTCTGGCCCAGACTGCCGTGTCCCTCTCCCTGTCTCCCCGTCTGGGAGTCCGTGCCTGTATCCTCACCGCCCCAGCCTGGTCCCAGGCATGGCTGACTCTTGCCTGCTTGCCTCATATTTAAGCTGCTGCTCTGGCCAAGTGCCTAATTCTTACCCAGACCTCAATAAAGATACCTTTTGTACCAGGATGGACGGACTGAGTCTACAGTGCTGGGGTCATTCACACTGCAGTGCCCTTGTCATCCCCCCCTGCACCCCCACACCCCCCGCTCTTCCATCCCATTGGTAGCCGTGCCAAGGATAGATGCTATTTTCCATTAGCGAGTCTTTCCCATTAGCACAGAGCAGAGCAAGACAGTCCAAGACAGCCTTGGGGAGATGCAGAGCTTTTTACTGGCCCCTAATTCTAGGGCGATGACATCACAGCCTGTCATCTAATCAATACAGTCTCAATCTGCTCTCAACATTTGCACAGTATGAAACAGCAGAGCTGGCCTGGACCAAGCCCTGGCAGAGGCTCAGGCCAGGCACTATGGCCGCCAACAGGGTGCTACTCGGGTAAGGCATTTTGGGCTCCAGCCCAGAATCTCAGAATATTCAGGGCTAGAAAGAACTAGAGAATAAACAGTTGATTCCCTAACTCTATGGCAGAGGAAACTGAGGGAAGATTTCAGCAGATGAGCTCTAAACTCTAAACCTCATCTTCATGCCAGCCCCGTTCTGGCCCAGCAAGCTACAACAGTGTTTCTCAAAAACCATGGGACCTAAAGGCCAGGGATGAGCCTGGTGTCCCGCAGTGAGCGGCTGCTGGCGGACTCCGGCCCATCTGCTCACCATTCTGATGGGGAAGGTGGGGCCCTTCTGTTCCCTCCCAGATCATCAGCCTCGGAGTCCCGGTGTCTGGCTAGAGCTGTTCCAAGCACGCTTCACTTCCTTGCTGTGGCAAACAGGAGGCTGGTGGACTTAGGGCCTGTCCGTGAGAGGGCAGCTTCTGGGTGTAGAGGCTCATGCTCACCAGGAACTTCTTTTCTGTGTACCCCATTCCCACAGGCTGTCCTGGGGTGCTATGCTCACACTGGGCTTAAGCCCAACCACATGGGGAGGAGACATGATGCGGACAAATGGTGTGAGACGGACAGGGATGAAGGAAGGTCAGGTGGAAAGCAGGGGCCAGGCTAGCACGTCTCCCAGATGCCAGAGGCTGGCTCTTCACTGGGATGTCCGGAGGGAAGAGTTCCAACCCCCCTCCGCACCCCAGCAGTAAAGGAGCGGCCCCTCCATCTAGCCTGGGAAATCTGCTTGAGTCACAAGTTCCATGTTAGTGAGCACTATGGAAATCCTAAATGCTTCCAGTTTCTACTTAAAGACTGTCACAGCAGGGGGTGTACCTGTGTCCACACATGGCCTCACTCTCAGCTAGAGCCCCAGGGTGTGTGGGGGTGGTGGGAGACAGCTAATGAGGAGGGGGGCAGCAGCCTGTCATTCCTGTGACTGGTGGGATGGCTTGGAGAAACAGGGGGAGGGCATTGCCTGACGCTAAACTCCGTGTAGTAGGAGAAAGATCCCTTGTTTTCAGAGCCAGCAGCAGCTCAAGGTCCACTTAGGGCCAGGGAGACTCCTGAGGCTAAAATCCATGCGTGCCTTCTCTAGCAAGGCTCGGCTGACAAGGACACCCCATGAAATGCCTCTCCAGTGGGGAAGTGTTTGGGAGAGAGCTCCCCGAGAACTAGATGCACACCAGACTTGCTCTCTTCCCTTCCACCGGAGGGCAGGCTTAGCGTGCCAGCCTCTCTGCCCGGTTTCCTTTGTTCCAGAGGCTTTTCACTGCCCTCTAAGTTGGGTCCAGCTAGCCCTGCGTGGTGACAACTGTGGCCTTTCCCTTGACATTATAATAGCTACCACCTGTCCCCAGGACTACATGACATATCAGGAAAAATCAGAATCTGAGAGAGCTTACTTCCCCCAGGAGTGCCCAGCTGCCCAAGAATGGCTGTCAGGTGGTTTGGCCCTGAGCTGTTTCTAAACTGCGACAACTCAGACATCCCCTTTCTAGGCTCTATGGAAACTTCTTAATGGGACAAGGAGACAGAGAAGCTGGCTTTTGTGGAACATGCAGACAAAAACATATGGCTTCTCTTGAAAAGCCAGGTAAATCCAGGTGACCTCGGGTTTGTTTATAACTCAGAAACATGGGGGCTTCACCACCCACAGTGTGGCACAGGACCCCCTCCCTGCCCGGCACGTTGAGTCAGGGCCGTGACCCAGTGTCTTAGCCTCTTGCCTCTCTTCCTGGCATGGTGACACAGGGGAAGTGGCAGCATTTTGTTTTCTGGCAACATCGGCAGCTCTGGAGAAAGCTGATACAGAAGCAGACCCACTAAGGTTTGAGACACCTGACCTGTCAGGACCAAAGAATGCACAGTCCTTGTGTGTGAAATGACACGGTGGGCCTGCCCCTGCGGCTTCTGCTGTCCCCTCCTTCGTGCCTAGTCTGTCCCTTTCCAGACAGCTGGTCTCCTTTTAAACGAACCCTCGACCCTCTGCCCCGCAGGGGAACGTCTGTGAGCTGTGCGGCCAAGCCCCTCGCCCTCCCAGCCCCCGGCCCTCCCTTTGTGACAGCACAGCGGCAGCTGCCCTCTTGTTCTTGCCCTCGGTCCTGTGCTCTGCCTAGTGACCTGCTTATTCTCAGGCCTCATTTGACTGTCCTCTGGGGACATGTTCCTCACCTTGCATTCTCCAGGCAGAGACTGATGTCCTGTCACATACTCCCGTGGTACCACATCCCACTGGATCTCTGACCCACGATCCTTCAGGGATCACCAGATTTTGCATCCTGGTCTAAGAGGCTCTGCATGTCTCCATTAGCATCCTAATCTGTGAGGCCCACCACACACCAAGACTTCACCAGAGCTCCTGCATGGACCCAGCCTCCACCCCCACCTGCCCTTAGTCCAAGCTCTCATCAGACTGGCCTCTGAGGACCGCGACCTGAGTCTCAGCAGAGTGCACACACTTGCGCTACAGCAGGAGGAGACTCCAAATGTTTCAGAGTCTCTGGAAATCCTAACACAAAAGACAGCGACATACGTTCTTTTGTAACTTTCTGCCACAGCTTCAAATGACACGGAAAAGTGTCCTCTATTTTTTCCTTTCTGACATTTTCAATCAAATGTTTCTGTGTGAAATGGTGCCTAGGCCCAAGTGCCAACAATGTGTGTGGGCAGAAGGAAAGAATGACCAAACGGGAGGAAACAAATGGAAAAATAAAAGAGGGACAATATAAAGCAATCATAATAAGTCTTTCTTAATCTTTGGGGGTAACCACCAGCACCCACCGTAGGGACAGCGGCACCGAGTGCCCCCCAAGGGCGAGGGAGCTGATGGGGAGGGAAGGCTGCGGGGCTAGCTCCACAGACCAGGCTCGGGGTCAGCTTCTGAGACGCTCTGGATCAGGTACTGACCCGTGTCGTGTACCATTGGTGAGGAGGAAGACAGCGTGCTTTTCCCAAAGGGTGACGATCTCCCCAAAGGGTGACTCTTCTCGGGAGGCAGGAGCGATTTCCCAGAATAACCTTTCTGTTCTTTATTCAGCTGCTGCAGCAGATACTCATTAGTTACCACCAGGGACCTGAGGCCCGGGGGAAAAGGCAGGCATGAAATCACAAAAGCAGAGCACAGGACATTCATGTCTGCAGCGGCTACAGACAAGCGTGCAGTGCAGCGGCGCCTCTCAATACAACCGTCCGACTTCCGAGTGGGTCATTTTAAAAGCAGACCACGGTTCCTTTGTTATAGCTCAGGGACTGTCCAGACTGGCTGAGCAGTGATTTACCTCACATTTTATGGAATGGTTCTTCCATTCTTTCCAAAGCCCTTCCTTGATGAGGGAGGGGGAAGCCCCGGGACACTGGCATCTGATCAGTCAACCCGACTCCCTAGTCACTGCCTCCTTTAGTAGTCTGTCTCTACCAGACTAATGGTACAAGCTACTACTGAATTCTTAAAGTTGGAATTACCACACAACACCAAAAGCCATCCACACACCAGCACAAAATATGATGCATTCGGCCAGGTGTGGTGGCCACACCTTTAATCCCAGGGCTCAGGAGGCAGAGGCAGGCGGAGCTCTGGAACTTAAGGCCAGCCTGGTCTACAGAATGAGTTCCAGGATAGCCAGGGCTATGTAGAGAGATCCTGTCTCAAAAAAAGTATAAAAATAGTATTAATTAGAGCACTATTTTGTTTTGGGGGTTTAGTGCTGGGAATTGAAACATGAACCTCACACTTACTGGGTACATACACACCCAGCTCATACTATACTATTTTTGGAAATCAAATACTGTTGATCTAAACTGGTATTAAAAGAGAACTAATTTTTTTAAAAGTAATCATACAATGAGTACTAGGCATCTATAAAAAGGATGGAGAACTAACTCATAGACTATGGTGAACTGATTTTTCAAGATGAAAATGTTAGCCGGGCGGTGGTGGCGCACGCCTGTAATCCCAGGACTTGGGAGGCAGAGGCAGGTGGATTTCTGAGTTCGAGGCCAGCCTGGTGGTCTACAGAGTGAGTTCCAGGACTGCCAGGGCTACACAGAGAAACCCTGTCTCGAAAACAAACAAACAAACAAACAAACAAACAAAAAGATGAAAATGTTGGGTCAAGGCATGACTCAGTGGATAAAGGTGCTTGCAGGCATGCATGACAACCTGAGGTTGATCCTTGGGACCCTCATGGTGGAGGACAATGTGCTGACCTCCTCATCTTCCAGCACACCCACTCAATCCTCCCTCCCTCACAAACAAACAAGTTAAAGCAAGCGTGGACGGTGACTCACAGAGCACTGGCTGCTTTTCAGAGGATCCCAGCTCAGTTCCCAGCACCCACATGGTGGCTCACAACCACCAGGAACTATAGCTCCAGGGGACCCTGGGACCCTCTTCTGGATTCCATGGGTATGAGGCATGCGTGCAGGCAAAGTACCCAGGCACATAAAACATTTTCAAAAATTAAAAAAAATGAATTAAATAAGTAACACCTGTGCTCCTTTTTATGCATAAAAAGCGAGCAGATAGCAGCACCGCCAGCATCCGGTATAAACCGCCAGTAAGAGGAAACAGTAGATGCTTCTGGATTGACCTTATTTATGGACTTGGCTTTGGGATGATGGTATGTTTTATGAAACTACAAACAAGATAAACCAAAAAATTTCCCTAAGCATCAAAGTAAAAATAAAACAAATGAGCTGAGTGGCTTAGGGAAACACAGAGCCGTGTTCATCCCCGAGGAGATTCTCTTAACATGTGCACAGTGTAGGCGCTAGACCAGTTGGCACAGCACAGCCGGGAACCACCAGAAATGCAGATCCTCAAGTTCCCTGCCTACAGCGCCAATCAGACCTGGCCTGGGTCCCAGCATCTGCATTCAAAAAATCCGGCCTGTAATCCCCATGCAGACCTAGGTCTGAGAACCATGATGTCAAGCTACGTAAGTGTGCTGACCCTCCTACGACAAGTGCTGAAAACTTGTGGGGCTTTGGTCTTTGGTTTTTGTTTTTTAAAGTCACCCAGAAAGGGCCGGGATCTGACATTCTGGCTTTAGTGTACTCTACTGAAAATCAGTGGTGAGATCTGGGTTTAAAGGTAGGGGGTTTGGCTTGTGTAAACATCAGTTAGAGTCCTAGCAGAGGTGACTGGCAAATCAACTTTTCAAGAGCTTTTAGGCGGGCGGATCGCTGGCTTCCTTAAGTCACCTCCTCCTCCCCCCTCCCGCCCTCAGGTGTCTCCAGTCTGCAGCAGCTTGAGGGTGCTTTCTCTGTGAAGAGGCTGATGGTTGAGTGTACTTTAGATTCTTTCCCCGTTACTCCCTACTGAGTGCTCTCGGAGAGTCTTTGGGGCCCAACAGCAAACACTCTCAGGGGAGCCAGATGGCTGATGTGAGGGGTTGGTAATGACCAGAACAAGCAGATGACCCTAGAGTCCTATTACAGCCACTGAGAGAGAGAAACTAATTATTAAGTCGTTGCAACCCACCGACAACGCCAGCAAAGGTTTGTCCCTGGTGTGTCATAGCAGTACTAAAGCAGTCCTTTGCTCCCTGGCTAACCGGCCAAGTACAGGAGATTTACATACAGACTGCACTAATTTACACAGGTGTGGAGTCTAGCTTCTAAGAAAAGCAGAGGAGATAAAGAGGAGTGAACACAGGCCGAGGCCAGCCAGCCAGGCCCGCTCCTACCTCTGACTCTCGTGGAGGAGGGCAACCGTCTCCTCCAGCCTTTTCAGCTGAGTCAGCTCCTGGTTCAGGCAAGCCACCTGTATGGTGAGCTGTTGGTTCTTGCGCAGAAGATCATCTACAAAAGGTACAACAGCCGAGGAGTGAGCAGGACTCCAAGTTCACGTTTGAGTGGAGCTCATGTACTCAGGAACGTGTCCTGACTGTGCCCCCCAGACCTACCTCCACATGCCCACTTTTCCCTCCCTTGGAGCAAGGGGTTACTTGACAAGAATATGGCATTTGGCAACAGATCTGACTTACAATTCGGCCAGGTACAGTTGCGCATAGGTGCAGCAAGTTTCCAGTTTCACTACAGCAGATGACCATGGCCCACAGAACCCCCATGAGGACCCAAGGGCACACCTGCCCTCTCCCTATACCCAGTAAACAATCTCCTGCATTCTCGGTTTTGGTTTGGAACTGGGTGCCCTGCTCTCCCTACCTGGTTTGTGAAAACCGTCTACAACAGTGTCAGTCTATAAGGCTGTAAGGCTGCAGTCTCTCGGTGAGAGGGAAGACCGTTAGACCTGCCTTACATTCTGCCACCTGCCTGCAGCCCCGAGGTAGGCGAGAACACAGGAACCCTGGACCTAAAGAGCGCTTTTCTGGAAGAATGCTCTGAAAGCGCCAAGGTGCTCGCCAATCACCTGGGACCTTGTTAAAGCTAGACTCTGATTGGGTAGGCGGTGGAGAGGCCCCAAACTCCCTTGGCTAACAAGCTCCCAGGTGAGGTTGCCATGGCCACCTTTTGAATGGCAAGGTCTGGAAGGTGCAAAGCAGGGATGCTACACCTGCAGTAACACCCAGGGAGACGCCGTGCAGAACCAGGCCTCACAGCTGGAAGGAAGGATTATTTCTCAAAACAGGCAGGAGACAACTGATGTTTCCATTTTATCTGGGGTTTGTGACTGTCACCAGGTGGTGCTGCGTGGCGGCTCAATGCTCCAGAGACAAGTTTCTCACAGCCGTGGGAGGGCTGTGTTTACTTATGAAAGCTGGGCTAGAGGTTTGAAGTTCAGGATAGACTTTGAAATATAGGCTAACCTATGATAATAATGAAATAGTGGAAACCAATACTTAAGTGGGTATTGTTTTTCATTCATCACAATGGCAAACCTAAAACGAAAAGGTAGCATTTTCAGCTGGGCATGGGCGGCATACGTATTTAATCTCAGCACTAGGGTGGCAGACACAGACTCAGCTAGCTTGGTACACCGAGCAAGTTCCAGGACAGCCAGGGATAACACAGAGAAATTCTGTCACAAAACAAAACAAAACCAAAAAACCAAAAATAAAGCAAACAGACAAAAGTAATTTTGGGGGTTGGAGAGCTGGCTCAGCAGTTAAGAGCACTGGCTGCTCTTCCAGCGGATCTGAGTTCAAGTCCCAGCAACCACATGGTGGCTCACAACCATCTGTAATGGCGTGTCTGAAGACTGCTACAATGTATGCATAAAAACAAATAAATAAATCTAAAAAGAAGAAAAAAGTAGCATTTTGGAAAGATGGAGTGAAAAGGGAGCTCAAATACTGATGTGCCGGATCAGAACCACGGTTCCCGGATGATTCAGCAGTGTGTACGGCGTCGATGCCTTTGACTTCTCCTAGGAAGTCATCTGAAATGCATGCCATCGTTGTCCCGCAGCTTTGGGCAGCAGCGCCACTGACAACAGCATGAGCATCAGGAGCTGTGGCTCTCCGGCCAGGGAAGGAAGGTGGCCTCAGAAACTGTTCTCATTCTCCATCCTCCACCCTCGCTCTTCCCTTGGAATAGTCGGAGTCTCTTTAGAAGTACTGATGTTCTCTCCACAGTCTACAGTCACTATTATAAGCAAAGGCAGCTTTTTAAATTTTTTCTAATTAAATATTAGAAACAACAGTATGGAATTTGACAGACAAATAAGGACTATTCATGCAACACCAGGGAGTTGCTGGTGCCATTTAATTAGTGGCATTAAATAAGGATGTAGAAATAGCTGTGTGGTTGCTGGGGTGCAAAGGGGAAAATAACTACACAAGTATATACGGTAACTTTCTGGCGTTACCCAGGTGTTTTATAGTTTCCTTAGAGTCAAACTTAAGATGAATATATTTTGTATGTAAATTATCTTTGAAAATCATGGTATAATTTGAATTTTGAGTTGAATGTCTATCATATGGAGGTTATCTGGAAGAAATAATTCAGAAATACTGGTGGTATTCACTGCTGGGTCACAGAGCTGTATGTCCTTAGACATTTTCTCTTGCTGTGATGACAAAAGGCAGCATCATTCTAAAACCTCCATCCATGTATGCTTTACACGGACACAAAGCTTTATGTGGAACTCAAAGATGCCTACATTACAATTTTCTGAGGACCTAGCCTGGGTTGGATTCCTAGTGCCACAAAAATAAGATAACTCTCTGAGGTAAGATCATAATTCCCACTAAGTCCCAAAGACAGACGATGGCTAAAGGAAAGCAAAGACAGCCTATGGCTGGCGAAGGTCATTAAACAGTCTCACTCCCGGCTCTCCTAACTTACCGTGCGTGTGAGACGGGGGCCCACTCACAGTCGAGGTGGCAGCAGCTCCCTCCAACTGCTGAATTTTTTCTGACAGAATAAGGTTTTCCTCTAGCACTTTGACCAGTTTTTGCTTCAAACTTTCCTTTAGACCAGAAAACAAGGCACCAATGCGTTAAGAAGATGAATTCCTGGGCAGGGCCTGTCCCTCTAGCGACAGACAGAATGGGGAAGCTGTGGCCTCACTACGTGTCTGATTCAGAGCAAGCCCAGTCCAAGGACAGCATTCAGGCTGATCCCATGTCATCTCTGGCTAAGCAGTGGTGGCTTTGCAAGGGGCTGGCCTTCCGAGTCATTAATCAGAAGTTCCCAGGCCCAGCGTGGCGCCTGGAAACCCACCGAAGGTCAGAAAAGAGAAACCGAGGACTATAAGAGTCTTTCTTTCCAGATATTCAACGTATTCAAACATGGCTGCTGCTCTGAGGCTCTGCTCCAGCAGAAGGGACAAAGATGGCCCTTGCCTTCCATCCCTGGGACCACACAGTGCGATCCTACAGATTTTGACCCTAGAGGGTAAAAATTTGTCGGCTTCCTCGCCTCGCCCTTTCAAGCATTTCTTTAGGAGATTTGGATTTGGGCTAGGAGGACGGAGTCATTTCCACAGACCCTGCATGTTCCGGTCCTAACAGGCTCTGTATTCATGATTGGTTCCACCTGCTTTTCCCTGTTTTGGTTCTGGAGTGTCTAAGTGGCCACGGCTGTGATGCTCCGTGGGCCCTGGCTGTTCTAGTCATGATGCTGTCTTTTCTAGTAAAGGAAGAGGAGAGAGACGAGGGAGTGGGCCATACCACATCGTTGGGAACCAGCTGCCCTGCTTCCTTTAGCTCGGTCTCCCTCCAGCACAAGGCTTTCCCTGCCTTGTCGTCGAGCTGCGAGCGACGCCACTGCTGAGGAGGTGCAGGGACCACCAAGGACAGGAGCAGATCTCTGGCGGGGCCTGACAAAAATTCAGGTTGGGCACGTGGGAAAATCTTAAAGACCCGAGCTTAGACTCCAAACCAACAACTGCCAGCTGTGCCGTCTAACCTTATCCGCTTTTGATTTGAGTTTCAAGTGACTGTACGAGGTGTTACAGACCCCACATCTTTTGTGAAGGACAACTCAGAACCCTCCATGGATGGTCCAGAGATTGCGCCCCAGGGGATGATTTCCTACAAAGTGGCAACAGCGGCTCAGCATGGAGAAGAAGACTGCTCCTTTATCCTCCATGTCCCTTTAGAATTAAGGTTTTAAACTAGCACATACTGACTAAATATAATAATAAGAGTTTATCATGACAGTTTCATACATGTATAAAACATATTACTGTGCTCTCACACACATTACCCTCTCTGTCCTGCTCCCATATAATTTTTTAATTAAAAATTTGGGGGTGGGGGTTGGTGAGATGGCTCAGCAATTCCTCTTGAAGACCAGAATTCAGTTTTCAGCACACATATCAGGTGGCTCACACCAGATCCAGGGAATCTAATAATTTCTCTGGTCTCTGTGGGGCACCTATATGCACATGTATATACGAATGTTCACAACTAAAGCTAAAATTTTTTTTTTCCAAGACAGGGTCTCTCTATATAGCCTGGCAGTCCTGGAACTGTGTAGACTAAGCTGGCCTTGAACTCACAGATATCAGCCTGCTTCTGCCTCCCAAGTGCTGGGATTAAAGGTGTACACACCATTGCTGCTTGGATAAAACTAAAATCATTTTTAAAAAGATTTATTTATTTATTTTACGAATATGAGTACATTGTTGCTATCTTCAGGCACACCAGAAGAGGGCATCAGACCCCATTACAGATGGTTGTGAACCACCATGTGGTTGCTGGGAATTGAACTCAGGACCTCTGGAACAGCAGTCAGTGCTCTTAACCACTGAGTTAGCTCTCCAGCCCATAACTAAGATCTTTAAAGAAAGTTTTTTAGTGCTAGAATGGGATTTGTGCCATCTAGATGGATGTTCTACCACTGAATTCTAATATCTCAGCCCTTAGAAATTAAAAATAGTTTTTGCAGCCCAAATAGTGTTTAAGTTTCTAGTTTCTCCTTAGAGCTTTAGCAACAAGTAAAAGTTCCTTGAGTTCTCTTGCCATCAAACAACAGATAAACACCTGGAGCCAACGTTCATAAAGCTGTCTACCCATGCTTCTAAAAATTAACCCCTGGAAAAGCCCAAGAGCATTAATTCATTTGCATTTTTAAAAATCAACATTTCAACAGTCTCTGCAAATTTCAGATAATCAAATCTAATTTCTGTTGTCGTCAATACTGGCACTTCCAAAGGATTATAAAATGGTTTTGCAATTATTAATCTAACTGCTCTCTATTACGTATGTCTGATCATGCAACATGTTACAAAGACCACACAGGAGCACCCACATGGGAAGAAGGAAACCACTGCTACAAAGCAATTGGACAAACAGCTGATTTAAAAAAAAAAAAAAAAGGGAAGACAAATGTGACAGGAATGCAGATTCATTACTTACAGCATTTCTGGGAAGTGTCTTCGAGTGATACACGCATCCCCTTGCAGGCTAAGGGAACTGCATGGCTGTTAACACACCACAGGGCAGAAGCAAGGTCCTGCCCTCCTCAGTGCAGAGCTGTGCACTTACCAAGAAACTTCTTGTCCAGGAGGAGGGAGCCGGAGCCGTTCCAGTGCTTATCCACCAGCTCCAGGAGCTGTCTGAGGACAGTGGCCACGTGGGGGGTTCTGGCAGAGATGGGGGGACTACGGTTTCCTGATAAACCATGCAAACTGCCCAGGTCACTAGAGAGAGGCTCAAGAAAACAAAAACAAAAGCAAAACCCAGGATCGTTTGTGTGGTTCTTAAACAATAAGGGAATAAGGATGCAGACGTTGAAAGCATCAGTTCTTTAACAGAGCTTCCATCTTCTGGTTTAAATATGACTCGCACATTACTATGTCCAAGGCAAGTACATGAAGTATTCAGGGAAATCTCATGTTTCCTTTTTCTGTTTCTTTGATAGATTATTCCCAGGACCCTGTCCGTGCTGGCAAGTGCTCTACCACTGAGCCTCATCTCTAGGCCCTCAAGGACAAATCCAAAAGAAGTAGATCCTCTAGTGTTATTTTTCCATGAAGGTTTTTAGAATTTATTAACAATAAAAATATGTTATTTAGTACATACATGTATGTCTCAGGGTATTATGTCATTCAAAAAGATTAAACTGCAGGATGGTTTAAAAAGTACCATATGTGATAAGATAAAATTGAGAGTAATTTAATGAGAAATTAAAATCATAATAAACTTCTATTTAAAATAAAATAAATGTTCTATAACATTTTAAGAATATATAAGTTAAATGTCATTGTTGGGTCAAGTATTAATGATATTTTTATATAAAGAAATCATAGATAGATCTGTATAGTAAAATTCACAGTTGCTTTTATTCATTACAACCTGACACACATGCATGTATTTTATATATAAGTCTATCTCCTAGTCTTTTTTTTTTTTTGGTTTTTCGAGACAGAGTTTTTCTGTATAGCCCTGGCTGTCCTGGAACTCACTCTGTAGACCAGGCTGGCCTCGAAATCAGAGATCTGCCTGCCTCTGCCTCCCAAGTGCTGGGATTACAGGCGTGCGCCACCACCGCCTGGTACTCTCCTAGTCTTTTCTATAGAGTCTTGTGGACTTCAAAAAGTCTAATTACAGGCTAGAGATTTGGCTCAGTGATAGAATGCTTCTATGCATGTGCAAAGCCCTGGCTTCCATCTCCAGCAACACACACACACACACACACACACACACACACACACACAGATATAAATTGAAGACAGCCAAATCATTTCTCAATTCTTGGCTCCTTTGATGTAAAAGAATAAGGATGATTAATTAGCTAATGGAACACAACACCCAGGACAGTGACTTGAGTTGAGTAACACGTGTGGCCTGTGATTGGTAGGAAATGACATCACAACTGGGATAAACATGGACTCAGAAAGTCTGCACCCAGCACTGATCAGGACACAGTAAGGACTAGGGATGTATGAAGGTACAAGATCGGTTCATTTGGGACATTAACCTGACCTGGGGTTAAAGCATAAAAAAGTTGAGTCATATCAAAAGGCTACTTTAGGGAAATTTATTAAAAATAAATATTTACTGTTAATGGTTTTCTTTAACTTTTTTTTTCTTTATTGGTTGAGACAGATTCTTGTGTGGTCCAGGCTGGTCTTGAACTCTTGATCCTCTGCTCCCCAAGTGCTAGTGATATAGTCCACCATGCCAAGCTTAATGCTTTTTTTTTTCTTTTTAAGATTGAGGATGATAGATTTCAGAAACTAAACATCATATATATAATTTGCAGTCAAGGACTTGGCATGTGTGTGGGCCCTGAACTTTACCTTGAGCACCCACTAAAAGCAAAAAAGTCTGCCTTTGTGTTTACACGTTGACAGCTTTCCAACGTCTAACAAGGAAAAAGTGGGAATATTAAAGGTAGGCCAAGAATGTTAAGATTTTAACAATATATGAAATAGACGTGAAGTTATTTTCTTAGGCCATTTTAGTAATGCAGCATCCTAAATATCCTAAGTGTTCCTGGGACTGCACCCTAAATATATTAATCACAGTGAGTGTTTTTGTCTGATAAAACAGTCTTTTGAGGCTGAGACTGTAAAAAAAGCCAAAAAAAAAAAAAAAGCCAAAAAAAAAAAAAAAAAAAAAAAAAGGAAAATATTGCAAGACTGCCCCCTTTAGTGCACAATAATTATGACTGTCTCCAGAGGCTTTCTGGGCTTCTCCCCTTCACTACTTGTGGAATGTGATTGTGCCCTGGGCCTTGTACGTATCAGGCAAGCCATAACTCAGCTCTCCCCTCCGGAGTTCTGAAAACTGAGCGGGAAAGATCCAGAGGGTGCAGGAACAGAAATTTCTGTTAAGTCATCCTAATGTGCAAAGAGATTCCCAACAACCAGGACTTAAAATGACTAGGAATAGCTCTGAGCAAATGCTCCGCCTCCCTGGGAGCCGGGAAATGACCGAGGCATGACCGAGGCATGCTTTACGTGAAGAGGGTCACGGACTGTTGGAGATGTGTTTGTCAGTCCAAACGGAAGGTTTCCTCCTGCTGCAATAGGACCTGGAGAAAATCAGCACTCAGAAAAGATAGTTCTTGATTCGAGTTCATTTCCAGCTAAAAATCCTGTGGGCGATCTAATTCATTTGCTTGTGAATACTTTGGGGGAAAATTTTTAGAATAATTTGGGTTTCTGTACAGAAAAGCAAAATAATGACTTTAGCTGAGCATGGCAATGCCTGCCTTTAATCCCAGCTCTGAGGAGGCTGAGGCAGGTACATCTCTGGGTTCGAGGCCAGTTTGACCTATGTATAAAATGAGTTCCAGACCAGCTAGGGGGCTACACAGTGAGACCTTGTCTCAAAAAAAAAAAAAAATCTTATAAAAACTATTTCAAGTAAGTTAGTTACTTGTGACAACTTCTTTATTGCTTCCTGTTAGCAAACCCTTGCAGGACATTAAAGTGTTCCCTACCACCTACCATGTTTACGCTCTCAAAGTAAATCAGGGTCAGTTTTTTGGGATATAAAGCTTTTCCTAAGGGCAGAAGAGTCACAGGATTTATCCTGGTAATGTTGGTCATAAGCCTCTGAAAATCCCTAGGACCTTCTAGCATTATTGGCAGGAACCACCCCACACCCCATGAGCGGCACATTCCCTTGAGCCTTTGTGTTTCTTGTACACACACAAACACGTCAATACTTGCGCCTCGCTGCCGGTAGCATCTTGGAAACCACGCTTCAGATTCAGGTTGGCAGGGATAGTGTCCTTCCGCTTGAATCCTCTCCTTGAGGGGCTTAATGACCTCCTAGTTGGCATCTCTCTGTTTTCTGGAGTCCCAGGAGGCAGCAGCAGTGTCCGCAGAGAATTTCCTAGGGCAGGGTTGCTTGGGAAAGAACCAGGTGCTGGTGCGAAATCCCGGAGGCTGGACAGCTGCTGCTCGACATTGGCCAGCAGAACAGGGTCACTGCTGAAATGGGTTGTGGCATAGAGATCTGTGGAGAGAGCAGCCTGGGAAATGAACCAGCCTTTCAGTTCTCTTACACCTTGCATCCGTTGGTATCTCAGGTCGTGATAACTACTCGTTAGCATGCACCATTATTAACTCCTCGAGCCCCTCCCCCTTCTGTCTCTCTACCTGATAAAACCTCAGTTCTGATTAGCTGCAGCTCTACATGCTCCTAGCCTACACCAGAGCAGTGGTTGGAGAACAACACATCTTCTGACCTTTCTCCCTTTAACTCATCACTGCTAGGTTACTTTGAATATCATCGCTTCCCTCCTTTATCTCACTGAGAAAACAGAGACAATCAAACCAAAGGTCCTTGCCACCTCACCACTGACTTTATCTGCCGCAGGTCTGAATACACCCTCTGCCTCCTCCTTGTAGATGAACTGCTGGGTCATCATCTAGGCCAGCTTCTTTACCAGCCAAATAAATTTCATCTCTTCCGGACCAGACCAGGAGTTTCTCCTGCAGCTGTTCTGTTTTCTGCTGTACCATTACTGGCTCCCTCTACTGATGGTTCTGGTCAGTCTTAGAGGACTCCCTCTCCATCCCCTCTTCCATTTCTCTACTCTCTTCCATTGTGAAACTCCTAGAAGAGGTTGTATATGCTTAGCACTCTATTGCTTCATGCCCAAGGTGTTTCTGTTTTTTTTTTTTTAACTCACCTCAATGGAGCTCTTATTTTAATGTATCCCCTGAAGCTATTCACTAATTCCTTTGTATTTCCTAATAACTGCCAGTCCCTGCTCTTCTTCCCTGCAGCCTCCAACGCAGAAACCACACACACACACACACACACACACACACACACACACACACACTTACAGGGTTTCTCTATGTAGCCCTGGCTGTCCTGGAACTCATTCTGTAGAACAGACTGGCCTTGAACTTAGAGATCTACCGGCCTCTGCCTCCTGAGTGCTAGGGTTAAAGGCATGCACCATCACCCATCCTGGGCCCACTTCCCCTTCTTAACAAACATATATAACTGGGACCCCAGGGTAACAATCCTTGGCTTTCTCCTCTTTACTCGTCTTCATCTATTATGTCTAATTATTACGTCACAAGCTTGGGGAAGTCCTAGCAGAATCTCAAACCTAAGAAACTTAAAACCAAACTCTTGATGTTTATCTTAAAACTCATTTCTCCCATTCTATTCATATATATATACATATATATGTGTGTGTGTGTGTGTATATATATGTATATATATATATATATATATATATATATATATATACATACATACATATTGATAACTCCATTCTTCCAGTAGTTTAGGTTGAAACCCTGGAATCACTGAGTCTTTCTCCCACACTTTATTCCCAGGCTGTCAGCAAATCAAAGGATAATTTTCTTATAATATATTCAGAATCTGTTATCCACGCACTGCCTCCACTGTTCTCTCTAGTTGAAGCTATTTATCAACTGAAATATTTATATGTTAACTTAATATCTTATTTTTTAAAAAAGATTTACTTATTTTATGTCTGTGAGTACACTATCACTGTCTTTAGACACACCAGAAAAGGGCATCGGATCCCATTACAGATGATCGTGAGCCACTATGTTTTTGCTGGGAATTGAACTCAGAATCTCTGGAAGAGAAGTCAGTGCTCTTAACCACTGAGCCATTTCTCCAGCCTCTACTATCATATCTTGTTAGAATAAAAGCAGAGATTTGCCGGGCAGTGGTGGCGCACGCCTTTAATCCCAGCACTTGGGAGGCAGAGGCAGGCGGATTCCTGAGTTCGAGGCCAGCCTGGTCTACAGAGTGAGTTCCAGGACGGCCAAGGCTACACAGGGAAACCCTGTCTCGAAAAAACAAAAACAAAAACAAAAACAAAAACAAAAAAAAAGCAGAGATTTAAAACTTATGATCAAGTATATATGGAATTTGAATTTGCTCTTACTTTACCTCAGAACTAGACTAGCATCTGGTCCCTAACAGGTATTTAATGAGATTTTTAAAAAATAAATTCATAGCTGAATACTAGTCTCTATAACTTACCCTGAAATGACCTTATTTGGAGAGTGAAGTCTCCTATTCTGTTCTCAATTCATCACCTAGAGAAGTTCTTGTTATCTTGCCCCCCCACATGTGTAAACATATGCATATCTACATGTGATCATCTATGTAGAGACCAGAGGTTCATGATGGCCACCAGAGAGAACTAGACGCAGCTGGCAATAAATCTTGGGATGTTGGTTAACTAAAATACTAAGCACTTGTGAGTCTCACATTTCTATATCTTTCTCTAACTCACCTATCATGTTACGCCCATAACCTCCAGACTTCTTGATGTTCTGTGAACCACTCATGACCCTAATATGCAATTTAAGAAATACAGATAAAATTCAAGAATTCATAATTCCAAAATTCATGAGTTTAAAAAGACTTGCAAACTAACAGGAAGTTATTACCTGAGCTAAGCTTCAGAAGCCTGCCTGTGCTGGAGTCGGGGTTTGACAGGGATGTTATTAAGTCTCCACAGGAATGGGATGAGGTGGCCTTTTTGTCGTGTGAAGGCTTTATGCTATATTCTCGGTAGTTCTTGCCCTTTTGAGGCCTTTTGACAAGACTTCCGTGCAGGCAAAGTGTTTGAGAATATTGGTTATCATAATGGTCCAGACAAACATCAGACAGTAACTGGTAGGGAAGGGTCTGGTTGGAATCTCCCACATCCAGGCGTTTACCCAAAGAGGCGTCATGGGCACATGGATAGGCATCAGGTTTTGGTTTCAAGTCCTTTTCTGGAGAAGAGCCTGAAGACTTAGTGTCTAAAAAAGATACTCGGTATCCGTCTCTCGTCATCTTCTCTGGAGATCGGACTGTGCACTGATGAGGTGGGTAGAGCCTGAGTTCTAGTCCTCAGCAAGGGAAAACAAAACAAAACAAAACAGGATGAGAGTTTATCTTGGCCCAGGCAGGTCTCTCTGCTCACTAGACCAGGAGAGGGCATTGGAACAGGTGGTTCTAATTCTAGTAACCATCAAAGGCCTTCCATGGGGACAATGAGAACAGGACATGGGGGATGCTTTGTAAACAACAGTCTGTGTTATTTTGGAGACAAACTTCATATTAATAGAATACCCTAAGTACGGTCTCTTAAAATTATAATTTCAAAGCTGTCTATGTACTGTTTTGTTTTTGTTTTTGTTTTTTGTCCTTTGAGACAAGGTCTGCCTGTGTATCCCAGACTGGCCTGGAATTCACAGCCTTCCTACATCCTCCGTTTCCCAAGTGCTGCCATTACAGAGGTGTGTTTCCATGCATGGCTTCTAGATGGTGATTTCACATAAAAAATGGGTGGGCCTCCCCACGACGAGTCGTGGCTTTGTGTATTCAGTTTACAGACAATAGTTGGTCTGTGATTTTATAGAGTCCTTGCCTTCTTTCACCCTTAAAACTCCACCCAGGGGTTTTAGTTCACTTTCTAGGAACTGATACCTAAGCCAGTTAAACATCAGGGAATGCAAAATGTATGAAAATCCCTGGCCTAGGTGCTAACCCAATTCTAAAGCATTTCTCTCAGCACTATTTGCTATGTAATATGTCTCACGGTTTAGCAAGTAGGACATCAGAGGAAGGAGCAGGTTCTGTGCTCCTGATATGTTCAGAGTTTCTTATGCTTGAAGGGCTACCTTAGGAATAGGATGTGTTATTTCTGAATTAGTCAAATTAACTTCTCTAACCATGTTCCTAAGGACCTACAGACTGGCAATGTTTTACCCAGCGCCAACATACATCGCATGATAAAGGCCATAGAACAATATATTTAGGTAACAAGAATATCTTAGGCACAAAGATTTGTTTTTTTTAAGTAATGACAAATTAGGTACTTTAGACTACCTGTATGTTGTAATATGTAAAGATATGGGATAGTATATATCAGATAAGAGCTAAGAAGACAGTGAGGAAATTCTAGGTCCAAATTAGGAAACAAACAAACAAAACTTTAAAGGTATATTAGTACAGGAAATCACTTTACCCACTTATTTTAGGGTGAAAAGGACAAAAGTCCAGGTGCTTTCCAAGGTGTGAAACATGATAATCACATCCCATAGCACTTGTGTGTATACTTGTGTGTGTGTGTGCGCATGCAAGAGAAGAAAATGTGGGTAGGATGTAGTGTTAAGGGTGAAGATAAGCTGGAAATAAGGCATCTCTGATAATGACTTGTGTGGGGGTTAAAGCGGCCCCAGACTGATAACATTCTAGGTACTTGGCAGAGGCAAATGAAAATTTGTTCCAGAAAAGACAAATGCATATAAGAGTAAGAATATTGTTCATATAATTATTCAAATATAAGAGCGAGCAAACATCCCAAACAAACAGAAAACCAAAGTATTAACATGAATGAAAAACAGTGGGAAAAATAGACCTACGAAGGTCTGATGTTATAAATAATATATGCCATATAGCTATCACACACCTATGTTTAATCTGTTTAAGGAAAAATAAAATAAGCTTATATTTCTCTTAGAAAAAGTGACCCAGACCAAATCAAACATATTAAACAGAGAAGAAAAATATTTGGAATTAGGAATTTAGCCCACAGATTTAATAGTGGATTAGACATAGCTAAAGAAAATGTTAATAAGATGAAAGGCGGGCTTTTCATGTGGTGGTGGTGGTGGCGCATGCCTTTAATGCCAGCACATGGGAGGCAGAGGCAGTCAGATCTCTGAGTTCCAGACCAGCCTGGCCTACAGAGTGAGTTCCAGGACAGCCAGGACTACACAGAGAAATGTTGTCTCCAAAAAACAAAACACGACCAGAAAGATTATTCAAAATGTTAATCAAACAAACAAACAAACAAAAAAGATGAAAAATATAAAAGACTAAGGGATAAATAAAGAAGCTGGCACAGTGGAACGCACATCTACTCCCAACCTGGAGCCAGAGGCAGGAGGATCTCTGTGAGTTAGAGGCCAGTCTGATCAGCATAGTGAGTGCCAGGACAAGCAGGGCTACAGTGAGATTCTGATTCTGTCTTGAAACCACCTCTGAGCAGAGAGAGAGAAAGAGAGAGGGAGAGGGAAGGAAGGAGGGAGGGAGGGAAGGAGGGAGGAAGGGAAGGAGGGAGGGAGGGAGAGAGAAAGAGAGAGAGAAACTCTGATATATTTGTTTAATTAAGAGTTGTAGAAGAATAATAAGAATGCATGCACCATAGTTATATTTTTCAGAACTAATGAGTTCAGTTCGTGAATATAGACACCAGTGGTACAGTGGAATAACGGCCCTGTTCTGGAAGAAGCATCCCCTGATGTGGACCCCTACCCTTACCCAAAATCCCCCTCAGGAACAATGGTGGAATAGAAGCAGTAAACCAACAAACAAAACAGAGTTCGTCACCAACAGGCCCATACTGAAGGATGGGTTACAAGCTGGAGGAAATGATCTCAGAAGGGATCGGATGCCTGGGCTAAAGACAGAAATAAAAACAAAGATAAATTTAGATGGAAATTGCATTTTAAACCTTGTGGGGTTTAGAAGTCTGAAGACTTCCATTAGGAGTTCACTGGGGAGTGCGGCTCAGTGACAGAGCAGCACTGAGGCTCAATTCCTGACAGCAGAAAAAAGTCTGTAGGAGTGATAGCTTTTGTGGGGCAGGGAACTAGGAGGGGAAAGGTCTTTTATGGTCTTAAATTACCTAAAAGAAAACGTAAAAGAAGGGAAAATTAAGATATTGACCATTTTTAGATTGTGAGTTAAAATCATGTTGTCATTTGGGGACCAATACTAAAACTACACAAGGTATAATAAAATTTGTTAGAGAGAAAGAGAGAAAGAATAGAGAAATAACAAATCTGAAGGAACACAGGGAAAGAAAAAGAAACAGGGTGGAAGGAAACATTCACTCTTCAAGCAGGAATGCCTCACAGATCAGTAAGCTTCCGAGCCAGTCCCTAAGGAAATCAAGGGTCAGCTGACCGGAAGATGCAGAGATGCTGTGTCTTCTAAATCCTGCCCCATCCCGATCTCTCAGAATACCCAGTGAGCAAAATATTTACCATCTTCCTGGTGGAGGTCACTGGTCTCCCTTCTTGTTGCTTCCTGCATCTAAAAAAAACAAAAGTTTGAAAATTTAGCAAGAAAGGCATCTGTGAGTGTCCACACACACACTCCCTGGACTGGGAAATCTGCATATTTTCCGGTTACCAAGGGCAAGCGTCCCTGGAGGCCTGGGAACAGACCTTCCGGCAGGGGTCTAAGGTTGAGCCATTTCTAAATAGTCACAGCATGAGGAGGTTCCAGAGTTGCTTTAGAGCCTGGAAGGAGACTCCTTGAAAACACAAACGCTGGAACGCTGGGTTTTCTCTGCATACAAATTAGTTAGGGCCTCGTTTTTTCATTTTCTGCGTGTGTGTGTGTGTGTGTGTATGGGGGGGGTGTAAACATGTGAGTTAGTTGATGTGGACTGTGCTCCTTGAGTACTCTGCAACCTTAATTTTGAGACGGGGGCCTGTCATTGAACTTGTAGCTCATCTGTTTGATCAGGCAGGCTGGCTGGCAAGCCCCTGGGGTCCACCTGCCCCCTTCAGATATGCACTGCTTTACATGGGAAGCCAAATCCAGCTCCTCACGCCTGCACAGCAAAAACTTTCTTTACCTGCTGAGCCATCGCTCTCCCCAGATCATTGTTTCCAGTTTTACCTTTTCGGTTTATTCCATTTTTCTGATAAAGTTGAGTACTAGCTACAGGAGCTAACAGGAGCTACAGGAGCTGGTCCTCCTTTTTCCCCTGGAGGCAGGGACTGTAGTGTAGCCCTGGCTGGCCCTCAGGATAGCCTACGATCCTGCTTCTGCCTCCTTAGTGCTGGGGTTACAGGCGTGTGCCCAGTGTGCCAAGCAGCTGCTGGAGTTTTAAGAAGCCGTAAATTAATCTGAGGCATAACTAGGCAAGAGCTGAAGCAAAAAGAAAGCCATCTAATATGTATTTTTTAAGTTTTTAAAAAAATATTTGGTTATAATCTTAAAATATATTGGTTAGCGCTATACCCCTGTGGTACTGTGCTAGTCTAGCATGCTGAGGCCTGGGCTCTATTCCAGTGTATACTGGCACCCACATATATAATTTAGGTAGCCCCCCCCAAAAGATTTTGTACTGCTTTATGCTAAACTTAAGGATTATAGTAAGTTATCCAATTCTTTTATTTTCTTTCTTAAGGAATTAATTCTAGAGAGGATATTTTTGCTTTAACTGTGAAGTACTACTTAACTGTAAATTGGAATAGACATTGTCTCTGTTTCTTAAATGAATAGCAAGATGAAAGAAAGAAAGAAAGAAAGAAAGTAAGAAAGAAAGAAAGAAAGAAAGAAAGAAACGGAAACTGAGATAGTTTCCTAGCACCCAAGTAGGACCTCTAAAAACAAAGAAACAAATGCTATTAGATCCAGAAGGCTTTATAGCACACACATGCTGGAAACCCTCACTGTCTCTCTTCGCTAAATAAACCTGCCATTCACATCTCAGTTAACCCCCCTCTGGCTGGCTGTTTTCTACAGTCCTGTTGCTTACAAAGGTATTTAAAAAAAAGAAAAGGAAAGGAAAGAAAGAGAAAGAGAAAGAAAGAAAGAAAGAAAGAAAGAAAGAAAAAGAAAAAGAAAAGGAAAAAAAGAAAGCAAAGGGCGACACTGCCAGTTCCTAGGTCATATTTGCTTGCACACGATAGCTTTAATAAAAGGATTACATGACTCCAACCATCTTTTTTCCCCCTCCAAACTCTTGGGGAGGGGTGTTTGTTTTTTCAATACAATGTTTCTCCGAGTAGCCCTGGCTGGCCTGGAACTCACTCTGTAGACCAGGCTGGCCTTGAACTCAGAAATCCTCCTGCCTCTGCCTCCTGAGTGCACCACCAATGTCCCGCTGTAAATTTTAATTTTTCCCTAAATCTTGCGTTATGTCTAATTTCTCGTGGCCCATCACTCCTTGCCACATTACCCTTTCTCTCTGTCTGTTACACAGAAGAGGCAGCTTTGGGGAAAGCCACCTTGATATGTAATACTTTGAATTTTAAAAAGGTGTATGGAGAAAATGTGAGAGGTCAGAGAACAGGAGATGGAGGCATTTGGTAAAGAGAGGGAACTTTATAATCAGCTCTGAACTGTTAAACAGGGATGCAGCCCTGCTTGAAGACCAGTACCTAGCATACACTGTGCTAAGTACGGTTCCACATGTAAATAGACAACACTATTATTATTAGTACCAGCCATTTGGCAGGAGGGTGAACGTATTACCTGTGTCCCCAGCGGAAAGACGTCTAACTTCTGAGCTGGTGTGCCACTGCCCTGGGTTGCACAAATGCTGGTTAGGGGATCCTTTATTTCCCGGTTGGGGAAGGGAATAAAAAGTCCTTTGTTTGAGTCTGTATTAAAAGGAAAGGAATACAGTGAAGTCCCAACATAGTTCACAGGTGGCATGTCTTATAGAAGGACACTGAGGGGAAGTCACAAGACCAGGGGTTAATTCACGGTGTCACCGCGTAGAAATCATGAGAACTGGGGTGGATTGCTTCAGCTCTCTGGATTCCCTCACTTTGTCCGTTCAACAATGATGATGAGACATACACTACCTGTCTTTCAGCGTCAGCGGGAGGCAAACACAGGATCATGGGTATGAAATGCTCTCCTAAGTCCTGAGGTATTCTGTAGACATTCAGAAGCCGAAATGCACTTTGCACACTTCCCACTGAGTAAACAGTGAAGTCTAACATCAGTTTAACAATCTCCTTCCACAGGAGATACTGAGAATAGACTCTGGCTTTATACACATCTCCAGAGCTCTAATCAGACCACTCTGGTTTGCCCTTTCAAGACTGGTTCTTTCTACCTTGATTTCCTCATTTGTAAAAAGAGAATAGTATCTAATCAGAATCCATTTCATAAATACTGAATTCTTAGGTCTCCCAGTATTTTTTGCTACTACTAGAGAAATAACTTAAAAATGAAAAAGAGAATATACAATTTCTAATGGCACTCTGGATGCTCCGATTTGAACTGGGTGGCACACAAGTGTGATCCCAGTATGGGAAAGGCTGGAGCAAGAAGGTCCCAGGCATGTTCTTCATAAGTTCGAGGGCAGCCTCCACCTTCTGGAGGAACTTTTGAAAATAAATACTTTGCATTGGTTTAGGGAAATTCTTTTTAGCAGGATTGCGCAAGACGCTTTCAAAATCTTGGTTTTCTTCAAGCCACGTGTTCTTCTGCAAGCTTTCTGGCAGCAGAAAACTACCAAGAGCCAGTGCTAGTGCAAACACCGAATGGCAACAGCCGTTAAGTCCATCTGAGGCTCTGAGATGCACCCTATTTCTGAGTTGCCTTCTGGCTTTGACATGTTGTCTGAAAATACGAGATAAGGCTTCTTTCCCTGAGTTTGGTAAAACTACCTTTCTAAAAATAACAGGAAACTCTCACACTTTGTTTCTCTAGTAGCTGTCACTGTGGTGCTGTGCTCTGCAAAGCAAAGCAGAGACTGCTGGTTGCAGCCTGAGCACTGGAGAAAAGGAAACTGATTTGGGTTCAGGCTCCGCCTGGCCTCACCCTGCACAAGATGACTTTTTCGGCTTCAACACTTAACCCTGGTTTCCAGACTCACGGGTTCTTTTTCTTTCCTTCAACCTAACTTTTGGTTTAAGCAAATCCTCCATTGTCTGAGCACTTTGCCAAGTGCTAGCGCACCCACTGGGATTAATGATACCTGGAGTCTAAATGAGTCAAAATCAAAGTACCTTAACTCTAGTCTCTGTCACTCTCAATTGGCCCCACTCCTTTGAAAGGTAGAATGTCATGTAGCCCAGGATGGCCTCCAACTCACTATGTAGCTATAGCTGACCTTGAACTTCTGATCCTCCTGTTTCTATCTCCCAGGTTTTGGGATTGGAGGAGTACACCATGATACCTGGGTTTATTCTGACCTCCTTCCCTCCCTCCCTCCCTCTCTCTTTTTCTCCATTTCTTTCCTCTTTCTTACCCCTCTCTTCAAGACAGGGTCTCTCTGTGTAGTCCTGGCCTTGAATTCAGAGATCTACCTGCCTCTGCCACTCAAGTGCTGTGACTAAAGACATGTGCCACCACGGCTGGGCTCTGATCTCTTTTTCGGTCCAGCTCTGAATTTCCTGAGCAGAGTTCCCCCATAAAAGCATAAACCTCCACACTCAGTCCTTTCTAAGTCACACTTACCATCTTCACCTCCAAGGCACCCCTGCTGGCTCTTCCCCAATTTGAGCCCTGGTGCTCCTGACCTCCACCAACCCCTCACAGCAGAAGCTTGTACTTGGATTCTCACCCTGGAAATCTCTCTCAGCCATCAAATTCTACAGATTCTCTCTTCTTGGGGTGAGAGGAGAGTTTTATTTTAACAGAGAAGGAATTATTGGACTGCTGCTTTTGTCATTTTACGGAACACCGCTCAGTGACTTAGTATGTCCACGGAGTTGGACACAGGTTGGCAACTGCCACCGCGACCTCACTCCAGAACACTTCATTACTCTAAACACACTCCATACTTGTCATGCTCACTTCTCCCCGCCCTGCGATCCCCTCAAAACCTTCACTACACCTGCAGTCTAGATAAACTTGTCCGTTCTAGGTGTTTCATATGAATGGAATTAAACAAATATGGCCTTCATTTAGTATGATGGTTCAAGATACAGTCTGCACATCTCAGCAATTCACTCCTTCCATTCCTAAATACTATTCTTTTTTGTTCTGTTTGTTTTAGATTTTTTAAATTTGCATTGGTGGTTTTCCTGCATGTATGTTTGTGTGAGGGTGATGGATCCTCTGAAACTAGAGTTTTAGATAGTTTAAATCTGTTATGTGGGTGCTGGGAATTGAACCCGGGTCCTATGGAAAGGGAGCCAGTGCTCTTAACTACTGAGCTATCTCTCTAGCCCAGAATACTACTCTTTATATGGATATGCCATACTTTGCTTTGTTTATATTTCTCTCAGGAGACAGATTAGAGTGGGATTTCTGGTACCTCTGTGTTTAACCTTTTAAGGAATTGCTAAACTACTTTCTAAAGATGTTGTACAATTTTACTCTCCTATTAGCAGTGCATGAAGGATCAAAATTTCCACATCCTTGCATTCGCTTATTATCTGTCCTTTCAAGTCTTGCAATCCTAATGCATATGGAGTGGTTATACATTTGCATTTCCCTGACGCTTAGTGGTGTTGAGTATCTCATGCGCTTGCTGGTCAGCTGCATATGATTTTTTTTTTTTTGAGAAGCAGCTATTTAAATCTGTTGCCCATACTTTAATGAAGTTGCTCATCCTTTAACTGTATTGTATTGTTTGTGGGGGTGCCCAGATGAGCATGTGGTGGCCAATGGGCAGCTTCTAGGCGTTGGTTCTCACCTTCCTCTTGGTGAGGGGCAGGTTCTCTCCTTTATCCTGCTGTGCTGCTGTATACACAACCCTCAAACTTCCAGGGGATTGCCCTGTCTCCACCTCTCCTGCTGGAGCTGCAGACGAGCATGCGTCTCCACAGCTTGTTTTTTCCGGGGATTCTGGAGACTGAACTCAGGTCGTCAGGCCGTTGCAGCTGGTGCAGCTACCCACCGGGCCATCTTCCAATTGCCAAGCTAGTCATCTTTTTGTTCCTGAGTTGTAAGAGCTATCTGCATAAAATTGATGCTAGACCCTTATCAGATAGATGATTTTTTCAGTCCCTCCATTATTTTGTGGGACCTCTACTTTCTAGATAGGGTCTCCCTATGTAGCTCAGGCTAGCCTAATGATCCTCCTGCCTCAGTGTCTAAAGTACTAAAATTCCAAGTGTGTGTTACTATGCCCAGATGCTGTAGTACTTTTAAATGTTTGCTATGTTTTCCTTATTTATTATGTGTGTGACTGCATCAATGCCATGGCATACATGTGGAGATCCAGGACAATTTAGGGGAAGTTGGCACTTTCTTCCACCAGGTGGGGTCATCCAGTGTCTTCCTTATCCACTGAGCCACCTTGCCTGTTCTGCTATGTTCTCCTTGGACAGAAAACTCTGGGAATTTATTCTGACACAATTATGGCTAAATTTTACATATGCCACATCAGAAAAAATTAGCATAAGGTGATGATTTGCATTCTTAGATACTTTTTTTCTTATACTTTATATTTCATCAGATAGAAAATATGTTGAGTGCTTAATCCCTAAAACAAGTACAGTTGTGACACTTTTGTCCAGCCCACTTTCACACCCCCATATCAGGGTAACAGGAATACACTGACTTTTTAATGCTGGGACGGAGGCAAAGAACTGATAGTTGACTGCTTCGAGAGCCAGCAATCACTTAGCGTTGGCCAAAGACCCTGTAGTCCATGAGAGGATGAAATAGAAATGTATTGACCAGATCACCAACAGGGAAGGACTTGCTGCCCAGCTGTGGAAAGATACTTCAGCTGTTTGCTCTTTGAGGTTCATGGGCGTTCTGTCCCCTCAAACTGTTGTCTCCTTCCTCTCACTGTGAAACTTTAATAAATACCTTATTGAATTCCAAGTAAAAAATTAAAAGCAGAAATAACTGGAGGGGGCCTGGAGAGATGGCTCAGGGGTTAATTGCACTTCCTGTTCTTGTAGAGTTCAGTCTCTAGTACCCATGAAGGCTCATGGCCACCTGATACTTCAGTATCAGGGGATCTGACTCCCTCTTCTGGCCCGTGTGGGTACTGCATGCGTGTGATATACATAGATGCAGGCTAAAGTCATACATGTAAAATTAAAATAAATAGCTGGGTAATCCAAGCACTCAGGAGGCAGAGGCAGGTTGGATTTCTGTAAGTTCAACAAGACTGGTCTACAGAGTGAGTTCCAGGACAGCCAGGGCTGTATAGAAGAACCCTGTCTCAACAAACAAACAAACAAACAAACAAATATTAAAAGAAAGAAGTTACTTGTGTTCCACTAATCCCTAAAATAAATGAAACTGAGCCATTTTCTTTGATTTACTAAGCCCTGGTAAAAAATTAATTCCCAACTTGAAAATTTTGCAATAATATTCACATTAAATGACGACCGTTAAAGAAATGAGTATTTTCCCACCACAAGACTGCCATGAATTTTAACTTCAGTATCCTTGTACTTTTATCTTTTCAACATCTCTTTAATATTTTATTCATAAATTCAATTCTTGTTAAATTTAACTTCTGTAAAAAAAAAAATCTCCCAGGCAACCCCCTTCAGCGTTTGTCTCCAGGTTTCCTTTTGTCCTTGAGGATTTTTTTTTTTTTTTTTTTTTTTTTTTTGGTTTTTCAAGACAGGGTTTCTCTGTATAGTTCCGGCTGTCCTGGAACTCACTCTGTAGACCAGGCTGGCCTCGAACTCAGAAATCCGCCTGCCCCTGCCTCCCAAGTGCTGGGATTAAAGGCATGCGCCACCAACGCCCGGCCGTCCTTGAGGATTTTATCTGAAGTCCCATGGCTGCTGTCTGTTCAGATGGTCCTCCTCTGACTGCATCTGGCTTCCGTTTCTCTCTAGAGACACACCTAATAATGTCTCTTCCTTCATCAAGTTGCCACCCACTTTCCCGTGAGTATAGAAATGGGCGGTTACTATAGTAAAGAGGTAGGTTGGTCTTTGTGCCAGTCACAAGCTGAGTCGGTGTCCTTATCGGTCACACCTCTATTTGGTGACCTGGCATACCTGGACTTCCTGCCCACGTGACTCCTCACTTCTCAGATCTGGGTTTGCAGCTTCTTTTCTCTCTACTTTGACAACTCTCTCTTCTCAACTGTGCCCACAGAGAGCCTGCCCAAGCACCTCCTGACTAGTGAGACCTTTCCCAGGCTCTCAGTCAGCATCTGAGCACTGCTGCTTCCTTTTCCCTTCACTGTCTCTGTCACAGTGGTGTTCTTAACTCGGCCTGACCGATAACCTAATTAGCTGTGATGAATCACTCTGGACTGGGAATACAGAGAGAGTTGACACTATCACACCATTTCCGTGATAACGTAACACAGGTTCTGCCAGTAGACACTCTGAGCTAAAAGGCTCTCCTTCAGACTGTAGCAGAGATCAGTGGTTACTCCTGCATTTATCCTACTATTAAAATTCCCTGACCCCCACAACAGCTTTGAAGGGCTCTTCTATAGGAAAGAGAAAGGAACTTCTGCCTTGTTTAAGCTGGTATTTTGAGATGTCTCTGCTATTCGCTGCTGGCATTAATCCATGTAAAACACCGTCATGGCCAAATTGAGATGGCGAGAATCAACAAGTTGAAATGGGATGGGTTTTAATGAGGTGGTATAAAGAAGGCCTTGGAGCTCGTGAGGTGGCTAAGAGGGTCAGGCATCTGCTGCCAAGCCTGACCGCCTGAGTTATTTCCTGGGACCCACATGATTGAAGAAGAGAACCAATGCCTTCAAGTGGTCCCCTGACCTCCATGCTGCAGCATGGGTATGTGTGCAGCTGGAGGTTGATGCCTGGTGTCTCTGTTTACTGTGCTCCACCTTAGGTTTTGAGACAGGTTCTCTTCTGGATCCACTTCTCCAACACCAGAATTATGAACATGTGCCACTACACTTGGCTTTTCCTGTGAGTTCTAAGGTCCTAACTGGGCCCATGTACCTGCTCTAGCAAACACTTTATTTACTGAACTATCTTTCCTGCCTGGGAGGTAGATTTATGTGAACAATTTTAATTTGGTCTTTTAAAATGATACATTCGTTAAATCAGCAGATCTTAATTGTGATCTTATTTAAAGGCAAACAGAGCTGGCTAAAGAATGAACAGAGACCCATTCAATTCCAAATCCACGTGTTCTGTAAACACACAAGACAGGGTCTCACTGTGTAGCTCTGGCTGGACTAGAAATCATTATATAGAACAGATTGGCCTCAAACTTACAGAGACCCTCCATTTCTGCCCCTTGTGTTCTGGGATTTATGGCATGTGCCACCCACCTGGCACACACTCTCTTTGATAAGGCAGTCATTGTTCTCTGTAATCTGATCAGATTCAACCCAACTACATTTTCACCAATGCTGCTCGTGCCAGTCGAAGTGTGTGTTCTTCCTTTCGGGCCCTTCAAAGCTTCCAGACAATGCCACGTTGACTGGAAATCTCTTGTCCAACCCCAATGGTTTACTTGGTAATTACTCAAGTAACTGAAGTATGTTTATACAAAAATCTGAACAAGGGCCGGGCATGGTGGCGCATGCCTGTAATCCCAGCACTTGGGAGGCAGAGGCAGGCGGATTTCTGAGTTCGAGGCCAGCCTGGTCTACAGAGTGAGTTCCAGGACAGCCAGGACTACACAGAGAAACCCTGTCTCAAAAAAAAAAAAAAACAAAAACAAAAAACAAAAATCTGAACAAGAAGGGCTGAGCATGTAGGCACACAGCTCTAATCCCAGCACTCAGATGGCAGAGGCAGGCAGATCTCTGAGTTCAGGGCTTCACAGAAAAACCCTGTTTCCAAAACAAAAACAAAACAAACAAACAAAAGCAAAAACAACAACAACAACAACAACAAAAAGAAAGACCCTATCTCAAAACAAAATCTGTACAAGGATATTTATAGCAGTTTTTACATTATAATTTCAAAATTTAGATGCAATCAAGATATCCTTCAGAAGTTGAGTTTACTAAGACGATTATAAGACGATTGACCACTTATTCAGTATTAAGGAATGAGCTAACAGCCCATAACATGTCACAGAACTAGGCATGTGGTACACATTTTTCTTCTTCCTCCTCCTACTACTCTTCCTCCTCTTGGACCTCACTATGTAGCTCTGGCTGTATATCCTGGAACTCACTCTGGTGGCTAGGCTAGCCTTGAACTCACAAAGACTCCCTGCCTCTGTTGCCCAAGTTCTGGGCTTTTAAATACAGTACTCAAGATGCCAAGGCAGGTAGATCTCTATGAATTTAAGACCAATTTACATAGAGAGTTCTAGTCCAGCCAGGAATACATAGTGAAAGAAGCCAGCTTAACTGAATTGGTGAGCTCTAGAGTCAACAAAACACCCTGACTATTAAAAATTACTAAATAAAAAAGAAGGAAAGAAAAAGAAAAATTAAAAGGGCCGATGAGATGGCTCCGTGGTTAAAGCACATGTCTGCAAGCATAGGGCTAGAGTTTGGATCCCTAGCACATACATGGTGGGGGGGGGGCACAGCAGCTTGCCTGTGATCCTACTGGGGCAGGCAGCTGGCAAGTTCTGGTTCAAGTGAGAGACCCTACCTCATTCATATGCAAGAGGGAAAGTGACCAAAGAAGACACCTGACAACCTTTGGCTTGTTTTTATGTCAAACATGTGCACACACATACATCCAAACATATGTACACACATTCATGCACAACACACGCAAAATGAAAAAAAATAGGTAGAGAATGATAAAGACCCATCAACTTCTCGTCGCTATACACATGTACACATGCGCAAATACATGTGCCCATGTGAACAAAATAGGCATTTGATTTTAAAAAATCAAAAACAGCCGGGCGTGGTAGCGCACGCCTGTAATCCCAGCACTTGGGAGGCAGAGGCAGGCGGATTTCTGAGTTTGAGGCCAGCCTGGTCTACAGAGTGAGTTCCAGGACAGCCAGGACTACACAGAGAAACCCTGTCTCGGGAAAAAAAAATCAAAAACATCTTTTTTGTAGATGAATTTAAAAGATTTTGCTAAATGAAAGACTTTGAGTTGCATCATAAAGAACAGGTGACATTTGATGCAAGCTTTTCAGAGGAATGGCATTAGTTTGCAGAGGAGAGACAGGAAGAACTACTTGGTGGAGGAGGAGAAGGTCTGGAGCTTCATTGGAGCATTGCACACTGTAGTGGGAGATAAGGTTTTAGGGTAGGCTGAAGAGAAGTTGAGACCCAAGTTCCGGGGAACTCTGTATACTGGGTTAAGAAGTTTAAAATTCATGTAGTGGTTGGGTGATAGCCATCAAATCTTCACACAGGACTGTGTGATTAATTATCTCAGCTGTGTTTTAAGAGAATTAATCTGGCATCAAAGTACAAGATGAATGAAAAAAGCAGAGGAAGAACTCTGGTGATATATAGGTCACACTTGGCATCTGCATTCTGCCACTTACTGTGTAAGTAGGGCAGATTATCTCACCTCTCTGGGTTTCAATTTCTTCACCTGTCAAACCGACTTCAGAGTTGTGTGGATTAGATGAGATCACAGACAGTCCCTGGGCCAGAGTTTGTACTTTGTAAATATTAAGCAGAGCTGTTAAGCAGGGGTATTAAGAAACGGAAAGGAGGGTTCAGAATCACCTGGAGGGGGAGGACTCGGGAACAGCAGCGTCGAACCTGGTGCTGCTTCGCTGTTTGTTTTTGTCAACTGGACACAAGCTAACGTCATCTGGGATGAGGGAATGTCATCCAAGGAAATTGCTTGAAAACCTGAAAATGGGGGCATTTTCTTTACTAATGATTGATCCGAGGGGCCCAAGCTCACTGTGGTTGTTATCTGTGGTTCCAGGTAGAATAAAAAGCAAGCTGAGCAAGCCACAGGAGTAAGCCAGTGAGCAGTGGTCCCCAGGGTCTTGGCTCCACATCTGCTTAGCCGTGTCTGCCCTGCTTGGCTGAGTTCCTGCCTTGTTTTTCCTCAATGATGGACTGAGATCAGGACCTGTAAGGCAAATAAATCCTTTCCTCTCCAAGTTGCCTTTGGTTGTGGTGTTTATCATAGCAATAGGAAGAAAACCAGGACAACACCCATGTGATTCTGAGCCAGGATAATAGCAGAGTTGGGAAGATTTCCATGAAATACAAAGAGCTGTTTGGGCTTTGTTTGCTCTGGGGGGACGGTTAGCTTGAGGGGCTGGAAAGTTAAGCTGAGATGAGTCAAGTTAGTTAGCTGAGTTGCAGGACTGGTGCAGAAGAGACACTGGTGCAGATGCCAAGCTGGTCTAATATTTTTAATAAATGAGAAAATAGAAAACAAATAATAAATCTATTTACTTCATAAATAAAAACATGAAAATGGGTTGGTTCAGCAAGAGCAAAGGGAGGGGAGAGAAGAAGAGGCTGAAGAGACAGCCTGAGTTACTTATTCTGAGGGTGTGAGAAAGTGTCAAAGATTATGTGCTTAAGAGAGCAGGACAAGAGTCCAAAGCAGTGGAAATTCCCTGCTTATTCAAAAACACTGCTTTGAAAGCCCGAGCTGGTACAAGCTGTCCTTCAGGGAAGCCCGAGGCATGACTGTTAGCATGGCATAACCACATTAATCATATTGAATTACCAATGGTGCTTACTGGACGTCCTCCCCAAGGATCTAGCACAAACACAATTTGCAGTTGGGAAGCAAAGCTCTTTAACGTCTCAAGGCAGCAAAATAAATTTTACATTAAAAAAAATTAGGGAACAGATGGCGCCTCAAAGAACCTTTGTAAATGGGTTGTCTAGGGCAGCAGCTTTTTCTCAATAGAAACTGTAAACTTAAAGACATTTTAGCTCACGGGGTGAAGTCTTCCATGCACTAATGCTATTTTACGTTAATGAAGACTAATTCTGATTCAGCTCATACAAGGCCCAGTCAAATAGTGCTTCAAAGTATTTTTCCCATCTGGACATGGATATATAAATGTGTGTACCCAAAAAAATAAACCTAGACTATATAGCCAAAGTAGTCATTCTCTTTTGTGGGGAGATTCTGAGTAATCAGGATGCTGTTCTTCATGCACTTCGGCATTTACCAAAATAACTTCAAAATTGCTTCTATAAAAATGCTTTTAAATTCAAAACAAACAAACCATACTCTTTTTATATGTACTAAGACAGCAAAGGAAAAAAGGAAAAGGAAAATATTATCAAGAACCTCTGTTAAAGTGACTTAATAAATGTCAACATGAATCGATTAAAAAGTCAGGAAAATGAAGCATTATATGTTAGAAACGGAAAACATTTAATATCTGAACGACACAGTTAATCTCTTGTTATTAGAGTTCTTTCTGGGATTTTGAACAGTCTACTGCTTTTTAAACTTGTGTACAATTGAATAAGTCTTTTAAGGGAACTAAGCCTTGAGGCAAAATAAAGTTCTCTTAAGTGAAGGTCATCTGTTTAAGGATGGCAGGCTAATTCAGGAGGATGCATCAGATACAACAGAAAGCTTTCTCTGAGTCTGCGGCCTGGCCATTAATGTGGTACAGCCACCTTAACTGTCCTAGAAAACCAACAGTGGTGTTTCTAAAGCCCTTGGAAAATGGGCTGGCTACTAAGGCAGTTCATTCTCAATAGAGATTGTATACTTTAATTCATTGTGTATTTTAAGTCACGGAATGAATTTTTGTCTGTGCTAACATCATAATGTTATGTTAATGGAGTCTAACCAGCTCATGCAAGAAGAGGCGGTTGGTTGAGAAGCTTAGGAGGCTCAGGGTGTTGGAAGCAATGTATGCAGATGAGTCACCAGTCTCTAAGGAAATCAATTATCTCAATTATCACAGCAATCAATGCCCAGGAGCCTAAGGGATGGGAGGTGTAATTTTAGGGAGCACAAATGATGTAAGGTGATGTAAATGAAACTGAATTCTCTGAATATATATCCAGCTTGTGCTCTGAAATGTCCGGGGTTGTACATGTATAAAACACAAGGTCCTCTGGCAGTTGAAAAGAGATTTTTTTTAATGCAGCCAAAAAATACTGGACTTGCTTTAAATTTGTGTTTTCACAATTACTGTGTCTTCATCTTGTCCAAGATTGGCTAAGACAACTGATATCTTGGTAATTTTACAAATACAGAGGCATGCTGACCTGTTTCCATCCTGGTGTCAACCTCAGGACTGACATGTGATGCGGGGCCATCATCGGTCACGCAGTTCTTCACTGTCTTCTCCCTAGAGCTGTCCCACAGAAGGATTTCTTGAAAACTCAAAAGAAAGCCTCTGAGACCACTGGTCTATGCTGCTTACAAAATATTAGTTCTTCATTTACTCAAATGCTCTAGAACTAACAAAACCATGCTTCACAGATAGCCCAGTGGAGGCCATGAGTTGTTTTGTTTTTGTTTTTTGAGACAGGGTTTCTCTGTGTAGTCTTGGCTGTCCTGGAACGCCCTCTGTAGACCAGGATGGCCTTGAACTCAGAACTGTGACTCCCGAGTAAACAGCACTAAAGGTGTGCACCACTGTGACCAGCTTGAGGCCATGTTTTTTTTTTTTTAAATTCAGAATATTTATTCTGAAAACTATAATAAAAAGAACAACAAATCTTAAGAGGAAAAGCCAGAAAATTGAAATTATTTTTGTTTTCTTCACCGAAACGGAAGTCTGAAGCATTGAGAGGTTATCATTTTAAAAATTAAAGTTAAGCTGGGCGTGGTGGCACACGCCTGTAATCCCAGCACTTGGGAGGCAGAGGTGGGCGGATTTCTGAGTTCGAGGCCAGCCTGGTCTACAGAGTGAGTTCCAGGACGGCCAGGGCTACACAGAGAAACCCTGTCTCAAAAAAACTTAAAAAAAATTAAAGTAAACATAATTAGATCACAGAAAGGGTGATTCTGCTACCATGAATTATAGTAGAGGCCACAGTAGCTGTTTGGTAGAATAGATAAAAGAAGAAAAAAGTGAGCCCGGCAGTGGTGGTGCACTACTTTAATCCCAGCACTTGGGAGGCAGAGGCAGGTGGATTGCTGAGTTCAAGGCCAGCCTGGTAATACAGAGTGATTTCCAGGACAGCCAGGGCTGAACAGAGAAACTCTGTCTAGAAAAAACAAACAAAAAAAAAAAAACATTTATATCTATAGTAAGGTAAGATTTATTCTATGTAAATTAACCTTAATAAATATTATATTTAAAAATAGGGAACTAAGGAAAAAGATAGGAAATTATGGGTGCTTTCTGAATGTTATACCATAAAACAAAGATAACAAAGATAGCTAAAATCACTTGGAAAAGAAGATGGTAGCCTAACAACAGGTATTGGTTTCATTTATTCACTATTTTGTCACTGTTATTATTATTATTAGTGTGTGTGTGTGTGTGTGTGTGTGTGTGTGTGTGTGTATAATGTGTACAGATGAACAGGTATATCACTGTATGTGTATGCATGTTAAAAGACAACTTAGTGGATGGAGCTGCTTCTGGCACACACACATCTTTTTTCAGTTTTTTGTTTTTTTGTTTTTTGTTTTTCCTTTTTTCGAGACAGGGTTTCTCTGTATAGCCCTGGCTGTCTTGGAACTCACTCTGTAGACCAGGCTGGCCTCGATCTCAGAAATCCGCCTGCCTCTGCCTCCCAGAGTGCTGGGATTACAGGCGTGTGCCACCACTGCCGGCTTTTTTTCAGTTTTTTGAGACAGGGTTTCTCTGTGTATACCTGTCTAACCTGGAAACTCAGTCTATAGAGCAGGCTGGCCTCGAATTCAGAGACCCACCTGCCTCTGTCTCCCCAGCCATGGTACTGAGGGCATGCTCTACCAGTGCCCAGCAAGGCTAACTTATAAAAGCATGAGTTTAGTGTAGAAGATACAGCTTCCTTTGACAGGATTTTATATCAAGAAATGCAAACCTCTGCCATTCCGATACCTGAGAACCTCAGGGTCTCTTTGCTTTTGTTTTGGAGTTTTTGTTCTATTAGAAAATTGCCAAAGCAACAAAACAGCCTTGCCTATGGTCATGAAATCCTAGTTCAATGCAAACACACTGTGGGCTAAGGATACTTCTGCCCAAAAAGGGTAGGTAAGACTTTACAGAGTGAGCGATCTTACAGTGTCCTGTCGATAAGCTGTGGCAATAATGATGGGGAATTTATAAAACCACAGCCAAAGAAACTCTACAGTTCAGAGAAGAAGAGGGCTTAGTTCTCTTCCCTTTAGACCTGTTTTTAAACAGGCAATTTTATTCTAGATCTGACTGTTCTGCTGGGAAATGAGGAAAGCAAACTAGAAATCCCCTTGAACCAAACTGAAAAAAAAAAAAAAAAAAGAGAAGTTTTCTTACCTTTTTTCCACCTCTAAGAGAAAATTTTCACTGTTGCCCAACTGACTGAAATGTAGCTTGGCCGCTCTCCTCTCGCTGTCACGGACGGCTCGGTCATCTGGAGGCGGAAGCCATGGCCTGAGCATTTTTCTTTTTCAGAGTCAGAAAACCATATTTGCAGAGAAAAAACTGAAGCCCAGACTCATCTCATGCATTAGTGACAGGTCACAACCCAGTTCTATTATGTTGTCACTAGAGCAAGCAGTAACTCAGTTGTCACAGCAACCATGGCCACCCGCTCACCTGCTGCTTCAGGAAAGCGGAGTTTGGATGGCAAACAATCACATCTTAAGGCTTGGTGTCACACTTTTTTTTTTTTCTGAAACAATTTTTAACTTAGTTTCCCAACAATAACCTTTCCAGGACCATACAAAATCAAATTTTATAGCAACAAGAAATATATATTAAACAAGGAAATGATGTGGAAATACAGAGCAGCTCATGCTAAGGAATGGGTTTCGGGTTTTTTGTTGTTGTTTTTGTTTCTTGACAACTAGTTCCCAATGAATTGCATTGGGTTCCTATTACTATTATGGTTAATAGAGCTGGGCACCTGGGAAAAATAAGTCTCAACTTGGAAATTTTATGTTGAGGAGGAAGCAGTGGAGAAACCATCAGCTGAAGAAAACTAAAGCTGGAAGTAACTGATAAAATCCCAGATGGTCGTTCCCTAAACAATAAAAGTACTCGGCACACATCCTGCCAACACAAAGAGTTACATAAATATTGACTGGTAAACAAATGCCTCCTGCCAGTGCACACTTCGGTCCAACATCCAAAAGGTTCAGAGGTGGCTAACCAGTAAGATTCTGGGGAGGAGTGGAAGAGGAGGAGGCTCTCACCCAGTTTTTCCAGCGTTTGCAGCGTGTACACAGCAAAAAGCCTATAATCTGTGTCTTTCCTTACAACAGGATTGAGTCTCAAATCTAGTTCTTTGAGGAAGGGCAAGGGCTGTAGTCGGGACACCTCCACTAATGAAGGAATGTTGTTATAATATAAGTTCAGATCTTGGAGTGAGCATAAATACTGGATGCCCTGAAAGAAAAATAAAAGCACATTAGGAACTATACATTGCTGATCCTCATAAACAGATCATGTGTCTTTCTGTTTCTGTGTCTCCATATCTCTGTCTTTCTGTCTCACTCTGTGTGTCTCTGTATGTGTGTGATGTGGTCTCACTCGTGTGTGTGTGTGTGTGTGTGTGTGTGTGTGTGTGTGTGTGAGTGTGTGAGAAGGCCTTATTTTTGTTGTTGTTTGTTTTTGAGATAGAGTCTCACTGTCTAGGTCTGGCTAACCTGTAACTCACTATATAGACCAGGTTGGCCTCAAAGTCACAGAGATCCTCCTGCCCCTGCCTCTAAGTACTCGGATTAATAGCCTGTGCCACTACACCAAACACCATTGTGTTTTTTGAGTTAGAGTCTTCACTGAAGCTGTACTTCTGATTGGCTGTCCAGAAAGCCCGAGGGATCCTACCATCTTGGCTCTCCCAAACTGTGAACGTCATGTGCTGAAATCTAATAAAAACCTCACGCCCTGGGCAGCATGACTGTGAACGTCATGTGCTGAAATCTAGTAAAAACCTCACGCCCTGGGCAGCATGCCCTTCACCAGCCGACTCCCTTCTTCCTACCCCTTGTATTACCCTCCGCTCTCCTGACCCGAACACTTTTTTTCCCATTGAAATCACATTTCCTGGTCTTTCTAGAAAAAAAAAATCCACAGTGACAACATTGCGAGTACTGCTCCATGCATACTGAGCATGGCTACCACCAGAATCTCCCAGCTATGTCCTAAGCCCACCCAGTCTTCCTTTTAGGATGGAGACTAAGAATCTGGATGTTTACAAGTCAGAAATTTAGTGTTTTCTACATGCATTGAAATGCCCTTGGCAATGCAAGTGTCATATGGTTTTCCCTGAGTAATATGTAGTAGTATATATTTTATGAGATTGGGTTTCTCTGCATAGCCCTGGTTGTCCTGGAACTCACTGTGTAGATCGGGCTGGCCTTGAACTCAGAGATCTGCCTGCCTCTACCTCTCAAGTGCTGGAAACTAAAGGCATTTGCCCTACCCCCTGGCATTACCTAATACTTTATAAGGAAAAAAAATTAAGCATAAAGGTGAAAGAACTTATAGAAAGTAGTAAAATGTAGTTGGGGAACTGTTAAAAGGAAGATCCTATACTTCCCAGGCTAATATTTTCTATCTTATTTCTTCTTCTGAGACTATAAATTGAGTTAGCCTGGCTGATCATGGAATATGGAACTTACCTTTAGACTAGTGATTAAATTCCTTGATAAATCTAAGGATCGGAGACTTTTGAAATTTCTGAAGGCATCACCAATAGAGTGGATTTTCCCAGCATAAGATCCCTGCAATGAGAGAGACTCCACCAGTTCTGAAAAGAGATCAGTGGATGCATTATCATTTCCCGCTAGATGAACAGCAGTCAGCTCCCCGTCCTCCCAGGTGACTCTGAAAGATCCTCCACCCACAGCTCGGAACATCAGATCTTTTGCCTTGTTTGCCTGCTGGGCAGAGACACCTGTCCATTTGGGAAAAATAACACTTGGCTGAAGATTAAACTTTTATAGCAATATTAAAAATACTAAAAAAAAAAATAGCAGCGTGGTCAAAGATACTGATATGACCCACAGAGCAACAGCTCTTGGGCTCCCTAATCGCCTGGAAGCTGTGGTGCAGGACCCTAAAACCTCTCAAAACAAAATTTACTGATCCATTCGGAGTTTTGATGTTTTGGTCTGCCTGGTTTAGTTTTACTTTGAGGCTGGGTCTTACTAGATAGCCCAGGCTGTCCTCAAGTGTCCAGTAGTCTTCTGTACCTGTTTCCTGAGTGCTGAGGTTACAGGCACAAGCCAACCACACTTCCTAAACAGAATTTGAAAAGCACTTTGCACTGCTAGGATTCAGCTTTTTAGAACACACTCTCAGAATTTTCCCAGGAGATATACTATACTATACGGTGCAAGACGTCAACTTCAAAGGTGTCTGAAGATAAGAGCGAGCAAGCAAGATGGAGCTGCCAAGGGTTCCTCACAGGAAGCTAGGGTGGAGCCACCTAAAGAACTCGCATGGATACAAAGAAAGCAGCAGTGTCTGCCACCTGCCCGTGCCCGTTAGCCTCCGGGTGCACGGGTTTCCTATCTGCACATGAAAGGAAGTAATATACGTAACTCATGAGATGTAAGAATTAAATTACTGTATATATAAAGCTTACAATAGTGCCCATGGGGAGTGGGGTTCAGCTCGGTGGCACAGCATTTGCCAAGAACCCTGTCCCCAAACTGTACATGGCTCATGAGTGATAGCAAAGTATTAATTAATGTTTTGTGCAATCATCACAAAGAACTGAGTCTTTTTTCAGAGTCCTACATGGAAAATCTTTAAGACATTGACGGGGTTACTGGAAAAGTAGCTCAGCAGTTAAGAGCACTGGCTACTCTTCCAGAGGAGCCTATTTGGGTCCCAGCACCCACATGGTGGCTCACAATCATTAGCAAGTCCAGTTCCCATGGATCCAACTCTGATCTCTGCAGGCACCAGGCATGTAAATGGCACACTTACAAACATGAAGGCAAAACAGTTACATACATAAAGTAAAATATACCCAAAAATCATACTGAGAGGAAGAAAGGGGGAAAGTACAATTATGTGTGCCTGTGTGTGTACCTGTGTGTGTATCTGTGTATGTCTCTGTGTGTCTGTGTGTGTATGATTAAGTAAAGTCAACTAGACTTCTAAGATGATTGAGAAGAGATGAGTCTCAAATTTGCCAATACAAACGAGCAGATTTCATACTGAAAATAGCAACCAAACCTGAAAGGGGGTTCTACAAGATCCAACTTGTAGGTGAATGCCAGAGAACTCAATTGAAATAAAAATTTAAAGTACTGGAGCTGTTTGGGTCTCATAATTTGTTGTTGTTGTCATTTTTCTTGTTGCTGTTGTGCATGCAGGGTTTCACTATACAGTCCTGACTGACTTCAAACTCAGAGATCCACCTACTTTTGCCCCCTGAGTGCTAGGAGTAAAGGTGTGTGCCATGCCGGGCGTGGTGGCGCATGCCTGTAATCCCAGCACTTGGGAGGCAGAGGCAGGCGGATTTCTGAGTTCGAGGCCAGCCTGGTCTACAGAGTGAGTTCCAGGACAGCCAGGGCTATACAGAGAAACCCTGTCTGCGGGCGTGGGGAGGTGTGTGCCACCCTGCTCAGCTCTCCTAAGCTGGAGATCTCACTCAAGACAAGAGCCATACTTTAGAGAAATTGGCATTAGCAGAATCTAGATAAACAACCTCAGAGACGATGGTTGCCGATGAATGTGAAGGTGCAGATGAAGGTGCAGGCACAGGTCTGGGAGACACGCTGACCTCAGGCTGCCTGAGGGCATGGCCGTCAGTACTTTCTGAACACAGAAGAGGGAGCTCCAAAGCCTCCAGCCTGGAAGACTGTTCTGACCCAGCCTTTCCCCAGAGCACAGGAAATCTTACTGCATGTAAACAAAGAGCCACAAAACCAAGCAGATGAATGAATGAATGAATGAATGAATGAATGAATAAATAAATGGTTACAGTGGACTTTTTTTTTTTTTTTTTGGTTTTTTGAGACAGGGTTTCTCTGTGTGGTCCTGGCTGTCCTGGAACTCACTCTGTAGACCAGGCTGGCCTCGAACTCAGAAATCCGCCTGCCTCTGCCTCCCAAGTGCTGGGATTACAGGCGTGTGCCACCACACCCGGCTACAGTGGACTTTTTTAAAGAAAAAGCAGCACAGAAACAGCTATTTATTTATTTATTTATTTATTTATTTATTTATTTATGTTTTTCGAGACAGGGTTTCTCTATGTAGCTCTGGCTGTCCTGGAACTCACTCTATAGACCAGGCTGGCCTTGAACTCAGAAATCTGCCTGCCTCTGCCTCCCAAGTGCTGGGATTACAGGCATGCGCCACCACACCCGGCGGGAAACATTTATTATAAGAAATGAAGCCGGGCGGTGGTGGCGCACGCCTTTAATCCCAGCACTTGGGAGGCGGAGGCAGGCGGATTTCTGAGTTCGAGGCCAGCCTGGTCTACCGAGTGAGTTCCAGGACAGCCGGAGCTACACAGAGAAACCCTGTCTCAAAAAAAAAAAAAAAAAAAGAAATGAAAATCCTCCAGAGAGATCCCCTCTCCAAACAATGGAAGACATCCTTACAAAGCAACAGTTCTTAAAGTGTGAGCCCCAGACCCCTAAAGGTCCTTGAGACCTGTCCACAAAGTGGAAATACTTTCCTTAAAAATGATTTTTGTAGCCGGGTGTGGTGGCGCATGCCTGTAATCCCAGCACTTGGGAGGCAGAGGCAGGCGGATGCAGGCGGATTTCTGAGTTCGAGGCCAGCCTGTCTACAGCGTGAGTTCCAGGACAGCCAGGACTACACAGAGAAACCCTGTCTCGAAAAACCAAAAAAAAAAAAAAAAAAGATTTTTGTAACAATATGAAAACATGAATTGCCTTTTGTCTGGTGTTGATTTTGCACTTACAATACAAAAGAAACTATCCATTGGCCCTTTAAGATGATGTGTTTCTCCTCTGCTATATACTGAAGAAAGCAGACGCATAGATGCATATGGGAAAATGTGGTATAACTGAGTTGCGAGCTCAACTAGACACTTATATTTTCATTATATTTCATTTATTTAGTGTGTGTGTACATGTGCATGCAATCATGAGTGTGTGTGTGTGTGTGTCTGTGTGTGTGTGGTTGTGCACATGTTACAGTGCACGTGTGGCAGTCAGAGGATATCTTGAAGAATCAAGAGTGGTAGAATTATAGGTGTGTGATAGCATACGTGACAGTAATCCTTGTTTTAAAAATAAAGTAAGCCTGTCATTCCAGGAAGCAACTAATAGTCACTGCTGTCTGTGATAACATTTTACGTGTATGTTTGTTTGTTTGTTTGTTTGTTTATTTATTTATTTATATGCATATGATTTGGGGATGCAGATGTATCTCAGTGGTAGAACAAAAGTTTAGCATGCACATAGTTCTAGGTTTGATAGCTAACACTCTATTTCTCCAAAATAGAATTCTGAAACAAGTCTATCTGTCCACCCTGAATTGGATGCTTCCCAAACACTTAGGTTTTTCTAATGAGATTAGTGGAAATACTTCAGATCTGGACTAGAGAGACGTTTCAGCAGTGGAGAGTACTTGTTTTTCTTGCATAGGACCTGGGTTTGATTCCTGTGCACACATAACCATCTGTTATGTTAGTTCTAGGGTATGTCCAACACTCTTTTCTGACTTCTGCTGGCACGAAGCACATACAGACATGCAGGCAAAACACTAATACACATAAATACATTTTTAGAAAAAGATTTGATTTTTTTTTCTGTTTGTGGTGGATTAAATAAGAATGACCCCCATAGATTCATATATTTGAATGCTTCATTGACAGGAAGTAGCACTATCTGAGAGGATTAGGAGGTATGACCTTGTTGGAGACAGTGAGTCACTGGGGTTTCAATAGCCCCTCCTAGGCCCAGAGTCTTTTTTGGATGAGGATGTAGCTCTCAGCTACAGCTTCAGTGCCATGAAAGCAGCCAGGATGATAATGGATGAAATCTTTGAAACTATGATCAAGCCCCAAACTAAATGCTCTCTTTTATAAGGGTTGTCTTGGTCATGGTGTCCCTTCACAGCTACAGAACAGTGATTAAGACAATGTTGTATGATGATTATCTGTCAATATTTAGAAGAATTACATAACTCAGGGAATCAATATTCCCAAATGACCAATGCATGGATATTTCAGAATCATGCATGGGTAAAAGAACCATTCAATGTAAGATGTACCAATGGATTTCACTATAAAGAGTGAAAAAGGTCAGTTATACAATTTTGGATTCTACACACAATTAAAATTCAAGAAACTGCAAATTCCCCAGTTTTCATGTTTTATCAGAGAATAAAAATATCCATAATCTTCATAAAGGTTAGAAAAATATTCCTCCCTTTTGCAACTATGTACTGTACCATGCCAAGTTCCTAAAATAGACATTTAAACAAAACATCATATCAAAACAGAATTTAAAATGGAGCAAATAAGAGAATAAGGCTGTCTTGCATTATACCAGATATTAAAGAAAACTTTAAGAATGTATATGCATATATATGTACATATCTAATACTCTTTAAATTTTTGATTTTGGAAGGCATATGCTTTCCACCAAAATATTAGATTAAAGGGTTAAAGAGATAGCTCAGGCATTAAAAACATGTATCCATGAGAAAAAAAATGGTGTGGAGGCTAGTACATGTTGTCCCAGTACTAGGATGGTGGAGACAAGCAGACCCTTGGGCTTGCAAGCTGGATGGAGTATCTGAATGGGCAAGACTTCAGTTCAGGGCAAGGCCCTGTCTCAAAGAAACACGTACTCGAGGAAGACACCCTTTGTCAATCTGTGGCCTACACACACACACACACACACACACACACACACACACACGCCAGCACACCCATAGAACACAGCACATAAAAAAGAGAGAGAAAAGTATGAAAACAAGGATGAGAAAAAACAATTGATAAATTCTACCTCTGAGTACTTTTATCCAAAACAACAGAAAGCAGGACCAAGACACGTACATACTTGTACCTCAGTGTTCACCGAAGCATTAGTCATAATTAGCCCCAAAGTAGAAACAACGTCAATGTTCATCCATGGGCAGACAAGCTACGTATATAATATACATAAAAAGAAATCTTGTTCAGCCTTTAAAATGGAGGAACACCAGGCAGTGGTGGCTCACGCCTTTAATCCCAGCACTCTGGGAGGCAGAGGCAGGCAGATTTCTGAGTTCGAGGCCAGCCTGGTCTACAGAGTTCCAGGACAACCAGAGCTATACAGAGAAACCCTGTCTTGAAAAAAAAAAAACAAATCCAAAATACATAAATAAATAAATAAATAAATAAATAAAAAAGCAAGTACTCTATCACTGAGATTTATTCCCAACCCTTTGTCTGCCTGCTTGCTGTCTGTGTAGCTAGCCTGGCCTTGAACTCCTGAGACTCCTGAAACCTAATGTACAGTGTAGTCTTCAGCTAAAAATGTATCAACATTAGTTCAATTATAGCAACTGTGTCACATGGACAGGCTATTTCTAACAAGGGCAGCTGGAGGGTAGGGGATGCACATAAGGGAAGACAGGTACATGGGAGCACTGCATTTTATGCTCCAATGCTCTGTAAATCTAAAACTGCCCTAAAAATAAAGCCTTTTAGTAAAAAGTAATAAATTATTGATATATGCTAAAATATAGATAGACCTCCAAAATATGCCAGACAGAAAAGGACACATATCATTCCATTTATAGGAAATATCTAGAAGGAGCAAACTCACAAAGATAGAAATTAGATTAGTGACTGCCAGCGGCTATGGGAAGTGGGAAATAAGGTGATTTTTTTTCTAATAGGTCAATGAAAGCATTCTGAAGCTAGGTAGTGGAAATGATTGTTGTCCTAGTTAGCACTGACAACTTGAAGAAAGCCTCAGTTAAAAATTTACCTAGATCAGACTGGTCTGTGGAATGTCTGTGGAGGATTTTCTTGATTGTTAATTGGTACAGGAAGGTCTAGGCAGGTTGTCAGTAAGCAGAATTTCTCCACAAATCCTGCCTCCAGGTTCCTACTTTGAGTTCTCTCTATGATGAATTGTGGCCTGGAAGTATAAGTCAAATAATCCCTTTCCGCCAATCATAAGCAAACTAGAACAGTTATACAACCCTGCAAATGTTCTAAAGGACCTTGCCTTATACACCTTTAAACGTTTTATAGTGTGTGAATATCCTTTTAAAAAATGCCCTGACTTTGACAACAGTGTCTTGGTAACTTTATGATTCATGATAATCTAATACCCTAAGATTCTGCTATTATGAGAAAGGCTAAGGGCAATTAGTGGTTCTACCAGTTATGAGCAGGATTTCTCTCGGTTTTCACTGCAGCCTCATTTGAAGAACAGACACCAGGACACCAGGATCATCATTCGACTAATAAACTGTGAGGTGCAGGCTGCTAAGAACATGTGCATTTGATTCCAGCACTTACAAAGTGGTAACTACACACAGATCAAAGAACAAATCAAACACAGCACTATCATATGGATTAACAATAAATAGAATAGGGGCTGGGGAGATGACTCAGTGGTTCAGAACACTAACTGGTCTTTCAGAGGACCCAGGTTCAATTCTCAGCATCCATATGACAACTAACCTCAATTCAAGGGGATCCAATGCCTTTTTCTGGCCTCCTCTAGAACTAGGCACACATGTGGTGCACAGACACAAATGCAGGCCAAGAATTCATACACATAAAATCAAAATATATACATGATACATACCTCAATAGACAAAAATCTCATTTTAGTTGTAAAAACAAAAACTCAAGTTGTTGCTCTCTAAAATGAAAACAGAAAGGGGAGCTGCTGGGGGAGGAAGACCAGTGTGTGGCAGGCATGGTGTCTTAGGGTTTTACTCTGTGAACAGACACCATGACCACACAATTCTTATAAAGGACAACATTTAATTGGGGCTTGCTTACAGGTTCAGAGGTTAAGCATGGCGGCATCTAGGTAGGCATGATGCTGGAGGAGCTGAGAGTTCTAAAGGCAGCTCGGAGAAGACTAGCTTCTAGGCAGCTAGGACAAAGATCTCAAAGCCCACACCTCCAAATAGGGCCACTCCCTGGGCCAAGCATATTCAAACCACCACACATGGATAGATGAGAGGAAGAGATTTACAGAACAACGGACACAAATGTTTTACAAAGCCATTACTTTCACTTATAATTTTTTAAACTAATAAAACACAAAAATTAAAGGCAAGAAAAAACCATTTATAACTGTGCTAGGAAACTGAATTAATAACCTATCATAGAGTTTGTCTCCAGTGACAATAAAAATATCTCAAACCAAGCTTTTAAAAATGTCCTCAGGAATCAAAGGGAAAGGATCTCCCACTAGCATCAATTATATCAATTATAATAATAGCCAGTATAGATTAGAACACACCAAATATTGCTGAATCAATAAGTTTATAATAATTTGGAGAAAGTAAAGCGGTATGCATTAGTCACCTTTAAAGAAATAAACTCAGTTTTGAAACTTTTAAGTGTCCGATGAAACAATAACAATAATAAAAACAAAAATCAAACATCAACCCTTTCCTATACAGCTGGCACCTCACAACAACAAATGGTGGCTGTGGAAATTTTTTGTCTTTATAGAATTATTGAACTAGTCAAGAACAATGGAATTTTTGTAATTCCTAGTGAATTAACAGACTTAGGCAAGCATGGTCAATGGCCACCTCAAATACAAAGAACATCAGGCACTACATACTTCCTTATAGAAATATACAGTGTTATCCATGAAGCAGTCTTGTGTAAAAGGCATACATAATCAAATCTGAACCTGATTAAACCTCATATAACTATTAATTCACAGGCAACACAGAAAATAAGGAAAAGAAACATTTTAGGGATATAGTGAGTAAATGAACTCTTCAGAACAAATGGTGCAAGTTTCCTCAAATGTGATGAAGATCCAAGGGGAAAAGTAGGGAATATTAGGGAATATTTAGATCAAATAGGATTTAAAACATATATATGTATGTACACACACACACACACACACACACACACCGGCATGTGCACTTTATACAGACTTTTAAAAGAATATGGCTCAATCAGAGAAATGACACTGCTGTATGAATATTTGATATTAGGGGAGTTACTATAGCTAGGCATGGTGGTTCATGCCTTTAATCCCAGACCCAGCCTGCTCTGCATAGTGAGTTCTTGGCCGGCCAAGGCTACATGAGTAAGACCCTATCTCAACTGTCCCTCCCCCCAAACAAGTTATTATTGGAGCTAGAGATGGAGCCCCGTGGTTTGCCTAGCACATATAAGGCTCTGAATTCTCCTGAGCAATGCACACATACAAAGGTTACTGCTATAGTTAAAGCACAATGTATTGGAGGTAGTACTTGACATACTACCTTAGAAATCACAGGAGTGGCCCAGAAAAGAAATGTATTCTGGGGAAAAAGGTAACAATACTGTTACATTTAAGGACATTTTATGGACAATTAAAAATAAACAGGAGCCGGGCATGGTGGCGCACGCCTGTAATCCCAGCACTTGGGAGGCAGAGGCAGGCAGATTTCTGAGTTCGAGGCCAGCCTGGTCTACAGAGTGAGTTCCAGGACAGCCAGGACTACACAGAGAAACCCTGTCTCGAAAAACCAAAAACAGAACATTTTTAAAAAACAAAATAAATTCTGGACTGGGGAGAGAGTTCAGTTTATAAGATGCTTGCCACATAAGCCTGAGGCCTGGACTTTGGATCCTTGGTGCCCACACAAATGTTGGGCAGATACATGTGGTGGTCTGCTTGTAATTCTGGAAAGGCAGAGACAGGTGATTCCAGGATTCTGTTATCTTTATTCTTCTATATATTGGGAAATAGTCATATAAAAATTATAAAATTTCTGGGCATAGTTATATTCCTTTAATCCTAGCACTCATGAAGCAGAAGGAGGTGTATGTTAGTGAGTTTGAAGCCAGCCTGGTTTACATAGTGAATTCCAGGACTTCCAGACTGACAAAGTAAGGCCCTGTCTCAACCAACCAACCACCTAACTAAATAAAAAGCAAACAAACAAACAAATAAATAAATAAAGCTTATATAGGGAGATAACATTTTGGAAATCTGGTAACAGTAATCACCCTTAGAAAGAAAAACTAGGCCTGTAAGACAGGGAAGCAAGGTAAAGACTTACTTTTTGCTTAATAATTATCATAATCAGTATATCCTAAATTAATTACTTTAACAATCTTTTTTAAAAGTAGATACTTCCATACCTTTTCTCTGGCAAACAATCGCTGTCAGCTACGGCACATGCTCGCTAGTATTTAGTTCCTGCTCTGGTCCTGACCCCGTCCTGGTCCTGGCCCGTATCATACCTCCAGCTTCCGCACCTTACTTCTGTATTCTTCTTTATAGTTATAAAAAGTTCTTTATTCCACGATAAATTTCATTATCTCTTCTCTCAAACATATTGTTTCCTTTTTCTTCTGCCTGGGTGTGGTTTCTGTCCTTCCTGATTTTCTAAGGCCTTCCTTCTCTAAGCTGTCAGTGGGCCACAATATTGACAGCACTAATGTTCAAAGGGTCAGTCTACAGACTTCTTGTCTAATCTCTTGTATATTTATTAAAGACTTAAAATTTTTATCTGCCTGAGCTTCGTGATACACACCTTTAACCCCAGCACTTGGGAGTCTAAAACAGGCAAATCCCAGTTAATGTAAATCAGTGAGACTCTATCTGAAATAAACCAAAATAAAATATGTTTAACTGCCTTATATTGTTCTAACTGGAGAATATAAGGGGTATATGTCCTCTCCCCAAATATTGTAACTTTTATTTATTTATTTATTTATTTATTTATTTTGGTTTTTCGAGACAGGGTTTCTCTGTTTAGTCCTGGCTGTCCTGGAACTCACCCTGTAGACCAGGCTGGCCTCGAACTCAGAAATCTGCCTGCCTCTGCCTTCCAAGTGGTAACTTTTATTTTTTAAGGCTGTATCTCACGTTTGTGAATTCAGGCCCTTGTACCTCAGCCTCCCTAGGAGATGGGCTACTGGCATGCACCCCTACAGCCAGCTTTGAACCTCTCTATCCTCGATATCAAGGTGAATCATTTCTATACAAATATATTAATAGGCTGGATGGTGGTGACACCCGCCTTTAATCCCAGCACTTGGGAGGCACAAGCAGGAGACTCAGAGTTCAAGGCCATCCTGGTCTACAGAAGAAGTTCCAGGAAAGCTGGGGCTACTCAGAGGAACCCCAACCTGAATTAATTAATTAATTAATTAATTAATTAAATTAGTTAACTCCAATTAATTACTAATTAATTAAAGACATTTTAGTGGAAGGGAAGACACAGATGTGTAGCAAGCCAATGAAGTTTATTTTATCTGACTTGTAAAATAGAGTTCACAGTAGTTTTGAAAAGAAAATTTACGCTGGGCTGATGATATTGCCCAATTGGTAGAATGCTTACCTATCATGCTCTGAGTCCTAGATTTGATTCCTCAGAACTTCATACAGCTGGGCATAGCGTCAAATTTAAGGCCAGCCTGGGCCACACAAGACCTTGTCTTATACAAACATATATGTATTATGTATATAATACATATGTTATATATATAATATGTTGTATATATAATTATATATATATAAGATCTGCAACAACTTATACATTGATCAAACTATTATCTTTGATTACAGGAAAAAAAGATCAATACCTCTTCGACTTCTCAGTATTTGTTATGGTTACAGCACAGGCTGTGGAATCAGTCTTGGATTAATAAGCTGTGACTCGGGGCAAAAGTCTAACCTAATCTTATTGATTTGTAAAATGGGAAGAACCATTGCAGGTGAGGCGCTTGACCCGAGGAGCGGCGATGACGCTGTAACTAACTTACTAGGGAGCTAAGCGATTCATTGGGAATACCAAAGGCTCTCCCAGCTGGCTTCTCTCTCAGACACGCAGAAAGCAAGCCGCGTGCATGCGTCAGCCCTGTCAGAGGCAGGGCTAGCCCACTCGGCGTGGCCGCTAGGATGAAGGCAGGGCTGGGCACTGAGGGAAATCGCTTAGGGTCTCACGTGACGCCTCTTTTAAAAGACTGATCAAGGAAAGGCTTTGGTCTTGAAGTGCTTCGCAGAGGAGAACGGAATAGGGCGGGCGTCCCTTCCCAGTGCACCCGACGGGAAAAGTCCCCCTAGGCGGGAATTTGAGAAACTGCCCGGATTGCCCGCCACACCTTGTGCCTCCTCGACAGCGCGCACCACCTCAGTTGCCCTTCTCAACCTTCCTGTCTCTCACCAGCATCCATGTCCTCCCACTAGAGGAGACATCTTTCTTTCTGTCAAATTCTGTCACACTCCTCCTCTCCCTCCATCCCTCACCCTGCGCCTCACACTCTCCTATTACTTCAGCCTCTGCACCTCAGCGTAACCCTCTCTGCCTCGATTTCCTCTCTCTCCGCCTCAGGAACCGCTCTCCCGCAGTTCCTTTGCCGATGCCTGGGCCTCCCAAGGCGACACACCCCAGTTTCCTCACAGCCTCTGAGGCACGCTCCAGATCCACAAGCCTCCCGGCCCTACCCGGCTGCTCGAGTTTCAGCGCCCCCAGGCGGCGGAGGCACTCCTCGTCCAGATCCCATTGCTCCGCCATTCGCGCCCGCCGCTCACCTGCCACGGCTCGCGAGACCGCCCCGCGCTCGCTAGGCCCCGCCCCGCGCCGCCAGGCCCCGCCCCCGACTCAGGCCCCGCCCCTCCCACTGGCCCCGGGTCTTGGTTCTCTAGGGGCCGTTAGAGGATCGGTCACGAGCCTTGTCCGCCTGCGACACAAGTTAGGACTATGGTATGGAGCCCGTCCCTGAGAAGGGAGCCAAAACCACTAAGATGGAGACTGGGGGGAGCTGGTGCCCAAGATGAGAACCTCGGGATTAGGGATCTGACTTTGGGGTATAAGGATCAGAAGGAGGATCAGAAGAATCTGGGGAGGGCTTGTCTGAGTCGTTGGGAGAACAGGCCATGCTTGCCTTGAGGATTTGAGGGAGCTCCAGGTTTGTGGGGTGAAGAAGGTGTGCCTCTTTGCCGGATGGAGGCCTTTGTACCTTAAAGCCCATGTTTATTCTAGAGCAAGATGGGAGATGACATTTAAAAGGGAAATCCAGATCTGACAGTTGGGGGGGGGAGGGGGGCAGATTTTGGAGGCACCATGGGAACTCCTGATCTGAAAAGGTCAGAGAATGCTGGCTCTGAGGCGTTGATCCTGCCTTCAGGGCACTGAATTTCTATCACTATAATCTTATATGGAAGAAGGTTGTGTGTTAATGAGATGCTCTTTGGGATGGAGTTAGGATGTCTAAACTACTGTTGTGCCTCCTGCATTGGGTCGGTTTTTCTCTCCTTATGTCCTACAGGTTTCCTAAGCTGCTGATGGCTGGAGGCTCTCCCCAGTCTGAAATAGCTTTGCACTAATAAGTCCCTGAACAATCTTTGGGAAAGAAAGCTCTGGAAATAACAGTTACATTCCCAACTTTTACCAGGAAGCATCCCCTGAGAGTTCCCCCATGGGTGACACATGTGGGAACAAATTCTCCCTGTTCTTTAATAAGCGGAGCTCAACCTCCAAGAAGCAGGTTTTCAACCAGCTACGTACATTTAAAGAGAACGAAAATCAAATCCTTGTATCTGTGCTTTTGGGGATAGGTGGGACCCTTGGTTAGTGTGTTTATCATGCCCAGCCTAAGCCACATTTAGAAGGACTCAATGACATCGCTGGATTAGCTTTTCCAGTTCTGCTGCCGAGCCATTAATCCATTTTATAATCTGTTTCTTTCTCCTCTTGTCCACCTAGAGCTCTTCTAGGCTTAAAGTAGCATGTCTAATTGTTCCTCCTGATTTCAGACACTTAGACAGGGCTTACTGTAGAAGAAATGCCCCTCTTGTTTGTTACAAGAATCTACTTTCCTGCATCAGAAGAAGAGATGTGGGGTTTTGTTGGAGGAGAAGGAGTTTCCTTTCTTGAACAACCGCCTCGTACTTTAGTGGTCTTGTTCCTACCGCCATCATTCTCGGAAAAATTTGAATTCATTTTTGTAGTTAGCATACCAAATAGAGGGTATGTGACATGTTTAAATACATACAGTCTTCCTCCTTGTTCTGCTGAGTCATTGTCCCCTTAAGTAGCCCATCCCTTTATGTCCCTAGGTCCCCCTGTTCTCTCTCAGTTCCCCTTCCTTTGGGACTCTTTTCCCACTCTCATTGGCCCCTCTCTCCTTTCATATCATATGCAGATATGTAGAACTCTATTTTCTATGTATTTAAGAAAACATGAGTCTAGCTTATCTCCAGTATCTATCCATTTTCTGGCAAATGTCAGAATTTCATTCTTTACAGCTGCATAAAATTCCATTGTGCATATCTACCACATTTTTTAAAAAAATCTATTTGTTGATGGGTCTCTAAGTTGGCTCCATCTCTTGACTATTGTGGATAATAAAGTAATAAACAGCCGGGCGTGGTGGCGCACGCCTGTAATCCTGGCACTTGGGAGGCAGAGGCAGGCAGATTTCTGAGTTTGAAGCCAGCCTGGTGTACAGAGTGAGTTCCAGGACAGCCAGGGCTACACAGAGAAACCCTGTCTCGAAAAACCAAAAAAAAAAAAAAAAAAAAAAAAAAAAAAAAAAAAAAGTAATAAACATGGAATTGGCAGTAGTGGTGCACACCTTTAATCCCAGCACTTGGGAGATAGAGGCAGGTGAATTTCTGAGTTCGAGGCCAGCCTGGTCTACAGAGTGAGTTCCAGGACAGCCAGGGCTACACAGAGAAACCCTGTCTCGAAAAACCAAACAAACAAACAAACAAACAAACAAACATGGATATGCAAAGGAAACCATGGCATGCTGGTTTAGAATTCTTTAGGAATGTAGTGGTTAATCTTCATTGTCAACCTGACAAGAGTTGGAATTACCTAAGAAGTATTCCTCTAGAAATGTCTGGGAGAATATTTCCAGAGAAATTTAACCAAGGAAGGATCACGGCAAATGCAGCAGCACCATGTCGTGGTATCTGAGTGAGGAGGGAAAGAGCGTCAGCATCCCCTGCTTGCTGCTTCCTGGTCTTCCCAGATGTAGGAATCCTGGTGTCATGCTTCTGCTCCCATGAATTCTGTCACACTTGCTGTGCCATGCTGGACTGTATGCTTTTAAACCAGGAGCCAAAACAAATCCTTAAGTTGCTGCTGCTGCTGCTGCTGCTACTACTGCTACTGCTACTGCTACTACTACTGTGTGTGTGATGTTTATGTGTGGGTGCTGGGTGCACACGCCATGGCACATATCTAGAGGTCAGAGAACAACTTTGTGGAGACAGTTTTTTTTCCTTCCAATTTGACGTAGGAAGCCAAGTGGTGGTGGTGCACACCTTTAGTCCCAGCACTCAGGAGGCAGAGACAGGTGGATCTCTGAGTTCAAAGCCAGCCTTGTCTACAGAGCGAGTTCCAGGTCAGTCAGGGCTACACAGAGAAATCCTGTCTCAAAAAGACCAACCAACCAACCAACCAACCAACCAACCACACAAACAAACAATTTGATGGGTCCCAGGGTTTAAACTCAGGTCACCAAGCTTGCCGCAGTAGTGTATTTACCTACAGAGCCATCTAGCCGCCCCTTCGATTGCTTTTTACAAATATTGTCACAGCATTGAGAAAAATAACTAATATAAGGTATATATCCATGAGTGGTGTTATTGAGAAGTGTAACTGAACCACATGGTAGTTCTATGTTTATTTTTCATTTATTTTTTTCATCCTTAAACACACACACACCATCATCACCACCACCACCACCACCACCACCACTAGCAGGGTCAGTAATTAAGAATGCTTACTGACCAACGTTTGGTTCCTACCACCCATATGGAAATCTGCAACAGTCAGTAACTCCAGTTCCGGGGGACCTGGCAGCCTCCTGTGGCCTCTGTGAGCTCCTGCCTGCACTCAGATAGTGTAAGTCATGCTGGCGCATGACTAGACATAAGTAATAAATGGGTTTCTTAAAATAACCCTATACATATGATTTAATATTTTGAGTTTGTTTTAAAATAGACTCTCACTCTGTAGCCCTAGCTAGCCAGGAACTCACACAAATAAGAGATAAGAAGAAATCCACCCTCTACTGCCTCCTGAGAGCTGGGATTAAAGGCTCCATCACCTTGCGTGGCCGACTTACCATTTTAATAAGAATAATTCAATGATTTTATGTTTTCAGAGCTGTGAAACCACCAGCACAGCCAACTGTAGAATGTTTGCCTTCCTTTAAGGAAACCTACACCCATACTTGGTCTCCCGGTCCTAATAACCACCAGTCTCTGTCTGTGTACATTTGCCTTTTCTTTGTATTGACTTCTTTGTTTCTCTTAGCATAATGTTTCAAGGTCAGTCCACATTGTGGCATGTACCCATCCTGGGAGTACACCTGCCTTTAATTGTAGCACTTGGGAGGCAGCAGCAAGTTGAGTTCAAGGTCAGCCTGGCCTACATAGGGAGTTTTATGCCAGCCAGGGCTCCAAAGTGAGACCCTGTCTCAAATAAACAACCTACCAGAATAGTTTCAGTGTATGGTTATATTCTAATTTGTTTATTCATTCACCAGTTGATGGACAAATTCAACCAAACATACAGTCTATACTATGCTCCAGTCTATCCTTTGTATTTATATGGCTGTCTTTGTGCCAATAGGGATTTTTATCCATGAGTCCAGCCTTTTCCCCACCTCCCACTTTTTAATACAGGGTCTCACTGTATAGCCATCTCTGGCCTTGGGTTCAGTATGTAGCCCATACTGCCTTCAGACTTGAGGGATCTTCCTACCTCTGTCTTGAAGTGTTAGCTTAACAGATGCATGCAAGCATGCGACCATGGCTGGCTTTTTAAAATTATTCTTCAATCTTGTGCTCATAACAGTGTGTGTGTGTGTGTGTGTGTGTGTGTGTGTGTATTCCCTTGGATGTTGTATGTATATAATCATGTTGCCAGAAAATGTAGCTTAATATTTCTTATCAGGGTGCTTTCAATTTCTTTTTGTTACATAACTCTCTTCTCATTTTCTCTTTAGGAGGAGCCTGGCATGCCCCATGAGTCAGCTGAGGATTTGTTTCACTTCAATGTCGGGGGCTGGCATTTCTCGGTTCCCAGGAGCAAACTTGCTCAATTCCCAGACTCGCTGTTGTGGAAAGAGGCTTCAGCCTTGACCTCTTCAGAAAACCAGCGTCTGTTCATTGACAGAGATGGTTCCACATTTAGGCATGTACACTATTACCTCTACACATCCAAGCTCTCCTTCTCCAGTTGTGCAGAACTGAACTTGCTCTATGAGCAAGCACTGGGTTTGCAGCTGATGCCGTTGCTTCAGGTAAGATGTGCTTTCTTCCAAGACTGGTGATCAGTAGCATCAATAAACATGAGGTTCTTTTCTGTATTGGGTTCTGAGGTGACCCTTTTGTTTGGCTTTGTTTGGTTTTTTTAAGACAGGGTTTCTTTGTATAACTGCCCTCGCTGTCCTGGAACTCACTCTGTAGACCAGGCTGGCCTCGAACTCACAGAGATCAGCCTGCCTCTGCCCCTCAAGTGCTGGGGTTAAAGGAGTGTGCCACCACAGCCAGCTCTGAGGTAACACTTTTAATGGACAGTATTCTGGAACTTCATGATGGCTTTTGAGACAAGGTCTTGCTGTGTAGCCAGGGACCTCCTTGAACTTAAGATCTGCAGCCCCTGCTGGACAAGTGCCACCATGCCCAGCTTCCAATTGCACAGTCCTTACAGAGACTTTCATCCTGATTCTACTTTATTTACATCAGCAACCACCATGGACCCAGATAGGCTTTAACATCCAGGGAATCTTTGGCTCTTTCAAATCTTAAGATGCTACTTATTTATTTTTTCTCTTTTTGAGGTGTTAGGGCAAAAACCAAGACTTCCTGCAAGCTAGGCAAATACTCTGCCACTAAGCGGCATGTCAGAGATTTGCCTGCCTCTGCTCCCCGGATGCTGGAATTAAAGTGTATGTTACCATACCCATTGGGTTGTTTTTGGTTTTGGTTTTGATTTTGGTTTTTTGAGACAGGGTTTCTCTGTGTAGCCCCGGATGTCCTGGATCTTGCTCTGTAGACCGGGCTGGCCTCAGACTCAGAGATCTGCCTGCCTCTGTCTCCAGAGCGCTGGGGTTAAAGGCATGGGCCGTCACCTGGCTGCACCTTCCTTCCTTATTTTAAAAGCAGTAAATACTTTTACTTCTAAAGCATCAAAGTGTGACAGGAGATGCACGCGCTAGCTTTCCATCTTCCCCAAGCCCACAGAAGTCATTCTGGTGGTAGTTGTGCCTAAATAGTTTGATTTGGTCGCTTTTGAACAATGATTTTTTTTTAACCTGGAAAAAACTAAATATTATGACTGGGAAAGAAATCTGGGCATGTTCCATATCAATCTCGCTATCTGGACAAGCTGTTGTTCATTCCATTTTCATAAGAGCTAATCCGTCAGCTACAGTGAGTCTCTGTCTACCACTAATTACGACCCCAGTACCTCTTGGAAAAAAATGACTTAGACTGTGTTTGTATCTGGGTCAGGAAGAAAGAGACCATTTATTTTGTAATATATGTGCTTATGATTCTTGCTAAAGAACTCAATGTTTTCTCTGAAGTTATTATATATTCAGGAATCCAGGAACTCCAGCACAGTGCAGTGCAAGTTGTAGCTCTCTGAATTTTTTTTCCAGGCTTCCCACTTGAACCTAAATCTTGTCAACTTCTTTAGGAGTAAAGTACTAGAACCTCTTGCAAGTGGCTTCAAAACCATTTAAATGCCGTGGCATGTTAGGCTTGCTCATGGCTCTATGCCAAGCCACCGTTTTGTGTGGAGAGGAACTAACTTGTTCATTGCAGACAATCAAAGAGATCAAGGCTATGTTTTACAGGATAATTTAGAAGAATACAAGCTTCTCGTACAAGCGGTTTATTAAGCCCTTGAGTCCCTTTGCAGCCCTCATTTCCTAAACGAAAACCAAACAAAATCTCTCTGAGAATCAGCTTTGAAGGAGGAGCCCACGACTCAGAAGCCAATGAGTTGGTCTGATTCCAAAATTCCAAGATATGTGAGTAGCAGAGTTTGAAGAATTGTGTGGCTCTGCCTTCCTAACACAGCCTGTGAAACCAAGTGCTTATGCTTTGGAAATGGTGTTTTCGAAGAAATCAACATTTGGGCTGGCCCAGCCTAAGTGGTATTTAGTCATTGAAGCAGAGTGTAAATACAGCTGGGATCCAGCAGCCGCCCAAGCAAGTCGGCCGAGCGCACACTTCCCCACCTACCGCTGCGTGGCCTATCCAGCTACTTGGGTTTGCCTTAAATGAACAAACAGGGCTTGGAGGAAAAGAACTTTGCCAATTCTTAGTCTAAAGACTCTTCTTAAGCAGGCCCAGGTCAAGCACTTAAGTGACCTAATGAGAGCATTCCGGGTTCCAGTTTTATTCCCATGCACTTTAGGGACAACAAAGATTAGTATACTAGAACATAATGTGAGCCATGTATGTGGATGATATATGTAATCACATGTAATTTAAGAGACGGGGGTCTCACTGTGTTGCCTCAGCTGACCCTGCACTCCTGGATTCCACTGATCCTCTGGCCTCAACTTCCAAAGTCACTGAGGGACTACAGGTACATGCAATTACACCTGCTATCGTAGGTGTTATTTAAATTTTGTAATAGCCAATTTTTAAAAAGTATAAAGAAATGTGTGAAACCAAATTTTGATGATGATGTGTTTTATTTAACCCAATATTTTCAAAATTTTACATTTAAGATACTTTTGTTTTATACCAAGTTTTCAATATCTGATTTTTTTTTTTACATTTAGCACATCTCATATTGAGACTACTGTAGTTCAACAAGGCATATAGTCACAATGACTACCATATTGGATAGCACATATCTGAACTGTTCCAAATTATTAGTTCTCCTTACTACAGAGTTCTTCAGAATTAGCACCTAACAATAAAAACAGAGCTAAGTACCTGCTAATGGGATGTCTTATTCAGTCAAAAGGTAGCACATATTGTTCAGAATGGTCTATAACAGCTTTGTTGAAAGTCAGTGTGGAAATCTGGGCATGGTGGTTGTTCTGGCTGTTTTTTTGTGTCAACTGACACAGACTGGAGTTATCACAGAGAAAGGAGCTTTAGTTGAGGAAATGCCTCTGTGAGATCCAGCTGTAAGGCATTTTCTCACTTAGTCATCAAGTGGGGAGGGCCCATTGTGGGTGGTGCCATCCCTGGGCTGGTAGTCTTGGGTTCTATAAGAAAGCAAGCTGAGCAAGCCAGGGGAGGCAAGTCAGTAAGAAACATCCCTCCACGGCCTCTGCATCAGCTCCTGCTTCCTGACCTGTGTGAGCTCCTCTCCTGACTTCCTTTGGTGATGAACAGCAGTGTGAAAGGTGGAAGTTGAATAAAACCTTTCTTCCCCAACTTACTTCTTGGCCATGTTTTGTGTAGGAATAGAAACCCTAAGACAAATTGGTACCAGCATAGTGGGGTATTCCTGTGACAAACTGACCATGTTTTGGGGAAGGCTGTGGAAAGACTTTGGAACTTTGGGCTAGAAGATCCATTTGGTGTTAAGAGCTCTGTGGGATGCTGTGTAGGATCTTGGAAGATAATGTTGAGAACAGTGCAGAAGATGGAGGCCTGGCTTGTGAAATTTCAGAGGGAAGATTAAAGACTCTTATTAGGGCCATTGCTATTTTGATTGTGAAGATTCTGTGGTTTTGGCTAGCTGGGGCTGAAGAATCAGCTGTGATTAAAAAGATATCAGAACCACTAAAGCAAATCTTTGTCTTACTGGGACTATTGATGCTGGTTAGCTGGAGCTAAGAAATTAAGAAGAGACCAGCATCACTGAGGGAAAATCTTTTAGGAAGTGTTATCTGAGAGCACAGAGGCTGTGTTCCAGAGATAGTCAAGGTTGTACCTTGTACGGTAGCTAGACTTGGTAATGGGTAAGAGTCACCCAGGTGGTACTGGTTTTGAATGCATGAAGGGGTCATGAAGAGCAGCTGAGGCTCAGCACTGTGAGAGGCCACAGGAGGCCATTGGTGAAGGTGCAGCCTTAGTTGCAATTGATGGCCCAGGACTGAAGGGGTCATGCAAAGGAGTTGAGGCTTGGCATTATGAAAAGAGCCTATAAGAGGCTATTGGTGAAGCCTAGTTACAGTGGAAAACAACAGTGTTTTGAAGATGCCAGTGCCGTGAATGACCACCAAGAAGAGCAGCAGCAGTGGAGTAAAGGCAGCTGGAGCCTAGAAGACAAGGCGTGTGCTACAAAGGGCAGAGCTGGAGAAGTGACCTAAGCCCTTGGAGGAATCCAGAAGATTGTAAGTGGATCCCAGACATTGGACAGTTGGAGTTTGATTTTGCTTTTGATTGTGACTGCGCCCTGATATTTTTAGTGGAGCCCACAGTTAAGAGACTTTTAATTCTAAAAAGACTTTGGATTTTAAAAGAGATTGGATATTTTAAAGGGAATGAAATTTTAATATGTAAGAATTTGTAAAGACTGGGGGGCTTTTAAAGTTATTTAGATCTTGGGGATGAATAAGAAAGTAAGGTTTGAGGCTTAATGGTGATGTATTTGTGTGTCAAGTTGACAAGGGGTCAATTGTACTGGCTGGTTTGTGTGTCAACTTGACACAGGCTGGAGTTATCACAGAGAAAGGAGCTTCCCTTGAGGAAATGCCTCCATGAGATCCAGCTGTAAGGCATTTTCTCAATTAGTGATCAAGGGGGAGGGCCCCTTGTGGGTGGTGCCATCCCTGGGCTGGTATTCTTGGGTTCTATAAGAGAGCAAGCTGAGCAAGCTAGGGGAAGCAAGCCAGTAAGAAGCATCCCCCCCTCCATAGCCTCTGCATCAGCTCCTGCTTCCTGACCTTCTTGAGTTCCAGTCCTGACTTCCTTTGGTGATGAACAGCAATGTGGGAGTGTAAGTTGAATAAACCCTTTCCTCCCCAACTTGCTTCTTGGTCATGATGTTTGTGCAGGAATAGAAACCCTGACCAAGACAGTGGTACACACCTATAATCCCAGTATCTGGGAGACTGAGATAAATTCAAGGCCAGCCTTGGCTACCTAGCAAGACCTTATCCCCAATAAGTAAGTGAGTGAGTGTTTCAAGAGGACAAAAATGAGAGGAAAAGTAGAGGCATCGAGTGATCCAACAAGCAAGATAAGACTGAAAGCTTCTGGAAGCCAGTGCCTTAGCTCATTGGGATGCACACTGCTCCCTACACACCTACCCTTAATCCAGTCCCACTCCATTTTCCTGCCCTTCTGCCCACCTAACCTGGACCTTTAACCGCTTAAAGGTGCACTTGAGGGCTGCAGAGATGGCTCAGTGGTTAAGAACACTTGACTGCTCTTCCAGAGGTCCTGAGTTCAATTCCCAGCAACCACATGGTGGCTCACAACCATCTGTAATGGGATCTGATGTCCTTTTCTGGTGTGTCTGAAAATAGCTACAGTGTATTCATATACATAAAATAAATACATCTTTTTTTTTAAAAAAAGGTACACTTGACGTCTCATGTTGTTATTGACAACCAACCACATGCCAGATCCTAGAAATAAAGAAATGAGGTGAGAAGCTATACGACTCCCCCTCTTCGATACTTAAGGTTAAACACAGGCTTTGGTGGGTGTTAGGTTAGTGCTGTGCAGTTGACCCATATCCCCAACCCTGATTCTACCTACATAAAAGGGCCATATATTTTATGATTGCATATATTTTTATGCAGTTTCTGAGTGTGGTAGTTTATGCCTATAATCCCAGCACTTGGAAGGTAAGAAGACAGAAGAATTGTGAGTTCAAGGGTAGTCTTGGCCACAAAATGAAATCTCAAGAGAATAAAAAAAGAATGCATACGTTAATTCACTCCAGTTTGTTTTGTTTTTGTTTTTCAAGGCAGGGTTTCTTTGTGTAGCTCCAGCTGTCTGAGCCACCGATGCCTGGAGCAGAGACTGAAGGCGTGCGCCACCACGCCCGGCTCGGCCTCTCTGCTTCTTGATTATGGATCCCATGTGCCCAGCTCTCTTGAGCTCTTGGCATTGTGACTTCCCCTTAATGATGTACTGAAACTTGGTACTATGAACTAAAATAAACACTTTCCCCTCTAGAAATTGAGAATTAGAGAAATTCAGAGACCAGAGAGAGAGACAGAGATAGAGAGACAGAGAGACCAGGAACTGTGTTGTGGGTTAGAGAGAATGGAAAACAACAGACAATGGTACTCCAGAGTGCAAGGTTTCTCTCTGGTACCCAGAGTAGATAGTGGTAATGCCTGCACGGCTGGGCAAATATACCAAACCCAGCGGACTACACTGTTTAAACTGGATGCTTTAGCTGGGCCAGGTGGTACAGGCATAACCCCAGCTATTTGGAAACCTGAGCAGGATGATCTCAGGTTGAAGGGGAAGCTTGAATACTTTAGCAAGACTCTATTGGGGTTGGGGGTACAGCTAGGGCTGAAGCTTAGTATTGGAATGCTTGCCTAACCTGGGTTTGATCTCTAGTTTTCTTCAAGGTGAGTTTTACAGTGTGTAAAAATAAAGTTGTTGGAGCTGGGGAAATGGATCAGCAGTGCTTTAAGTTCTTGAGAGGACCCAGGTTCAGTTCCACCTGTAACTGCAGTTCCCAGGCGTCTGACTCTCTTCTGGCCTCTACTTGTTCCCGCATGCACATGATGCACACAAACTCATGCTATAACACACATATATGATCTTTAAAATCAAGTTGTAAGGAAGAAAATCAGTAGCTACTGGCTTGACAATATTATGACAATATATTAGAGTCTACAAACTATATAGGTCATGGACCAAATCCATGTCCACTCCAGTGTGTGTGTGTGTGTGTGTGTGTGTGTGTGTGTGTGTGTGTATCCCATAAGCTAAAAACGGTTTTACTTTTTTGTGATTGGAAAAAAATAAAGGTCAACTTTCAGTATTACTGCTCAAGCTTCATTCGAATATAACCACGCTCCTCTGTTTGTATTTTGCTTATGGCTTTTTTGAACTACAAAATGAACTGAGTAGTTGAATTGACAGAGACCATATGGCTAGCAAAGCCTGAAATATTTAGTATCTGGCCTCTCACAGGGGTGGGGAGGGCGAATGTGTTTACTGCTGGCCTAGATTCAACTGGGGCAAAGGAAGAAGCAGGAAGATCATCTAGGAAGCTCCAGCAGGCTCCGGGTCAGTGGCCCTCAACCTTTGTAATGCTGTGACCCTTGTGCTGGTGAGCCCCCAGTCATAAAAAGGGTTTTGTTGCTACTCAATAACTGTAATTTTCGTTATGAATTGTAAATATTTGTTTTCAGATGGTCCTAGGCAACCCCTGTGAAAGAGTTGTCAACTCCTCAACACACACCAAGGGGTTGTGACTCACAGGTTGAGAAGCACTCATCCAGATGAAAAAGATAAGAACGGTTTGGTCTCGTGTGGTCATAGGAACAATGTAAAGCCTGGCATGTCTTGATGAATTTGCTAACGAATGGGATTCAGGCCAGGAAAGACTGGACAGCAGCTTGTGTTTGTACCCTGAGAAGCCAGGTGAATGGTGACTTCTGAGAGACATGAACCTTTAGGGGGCAGGGATCAGAAGTTAAGACCGATGGAGAAACAGTGACTGGGCAGTGACATCCGAGTGCAGAGCTGAGGAGTCACTGAGTGGTCAGGGCTGTAATTCACGGAACATTTGGGACCAGAGATATAATCCAGGAGTCATCAAATCTTCGAACCTGAAAGTTTTAGAGTGTCATATATTATTCATAGGAGAGATATAAAGAAGTCATTGCCATCCATACATCAGCATCACGAGGCTTCCTAAAACGTCATGTGGAATTCGAGAAGCCCTCTTAGACCTAACCTACTTGGAGCCTTCCGCAAGCCATCAGACTGATCAGGAGTCACAGCTGCTACTGGAAAATGTGCGGTTCTCTTCGGGTCACTCACAAAAGTTTAAGGTTTTATGCAGACTGTGGGTTCATGTTTACATGCCCTTGAAGTCCACTCAGGCTTAAACACAGGGCCTCCCTGGTGCTCACACATGTTCTACCACTAAACTACACCATGGCCCAATTTTTCCCATTTCACCTCCTTCTGGGAACTTTGAAGTTTGGACCATAAATTGCTCCATTTGTCAGCAATCTGCTACCAGGACAGAATCCAAATATGCCTACATTCTTTGTGTTCAAGGGAGCCAGGGAGTTTTTATGCTGATCACACAAATGATGCCCTTAATAAAATAGGCCAGTGGCAGTCTCACATTTCCTATTATGATGTGGGACAGATTACTTTGTGGTGTTGGAAAGGAACATGGCAGATAAGTCGGTCCAACAATGTGACTTGTGGACAACTTAAGTGTAAAGCCCTTGAAATGGCTTCAAGGTGGGCTGGAGAGATGGCTCAGCGGTTAAGAGCACTGACTGCTCTTTCAAAGTTCTGAGTTCAAAACCCAGCAACCACATGGTGGCTCACAACCATCTGTGATGAGATCAGATGCCCTCTTCTGGTGTGTCTGAAGACAGCTACAATGTACTTACATTAAAAAAAGATCTTAGCTGGGCGGTGGTGGTGTGTGCCTTTAATCCCAGCACTTGGGAGGCAGAGGCAGGCGGATTTCTGAGTCTGCTCTACAGAGTAAGTTCCAGGACAGCCAGGACTACACAGAGAAACCCTGTCTCAAAAAAAAAAAAATGACTTCAAGGGTCCCCATAGACTCTTCATCATGGCTTATATCATATATCCATATACAAATACATATACATATGCATATCTACACAGAGTTCAATCATATCCCTAAGTATCCCCTATACTTACTTTCTATGCCCCCTGCACTCATTTATTTTCCCTTTTAAATCTTGTTATAAATGTAGCCCAGCCTAGCCTGACATTTCCAGACAAAGTTATTGTTGCTCTGTTCTTATAATAGTGCTAATTCTGTTGGGATCATTTTTTTTAAAATGTCTTTCTCCTTTTCTGGTTTATATTCCTCTCATGTTTGCATTTCCAATGGGTTTCAAAGTATTTGGCATCTAGTTACCATCTGCTGTGAGATGCAGACTGGACCCAACAGTAGCAGCAGAGATTTCATTTCTAGAAAATGGCTCGTTCTCTCCTCCAGCAGTAGAGAGACACGTTTGAAAGCTTGAGAGCTGCGCCTTACTTGGCTTCTTTTGTTGCACATCCGTTTGGTCTGATAGCCTTGCTCCTTTTAGCATCAGCATCTTTACACAGCAGTCAGTGATTGGCCGGTCCCCTAAGCTCCTTTCCCATGATGCTCCTCCCAATAGTCCAGAAACACACAAAGCATCTTCAGACCCATTACTCCTTGAAAATCCTGTTAAGCCCAACTGCTCTGCACAGGGTGCCTTGTCGGCCATCTTTTAGCAGCGCACATGCCCTGCCCTGTCAGATTTCCATTGCTTCTGACTTGTTTTCACTACTATTTAGACCTAAAGCCACATCAGTTGTCCTTAGAGTAGCAGTTAGCCTTGGAAGTTAACTGTATTTCCCATTTTCCTGGCATAGTGGAGCATGTCTGTAATTCCAGAACTTAGGAGGCTGAGACTGGAAAATAGCAAGTTCAAGGGCAACCTGGGCTACATAGCAAGACTTTGTGGAAAGAAAAGCGCCCCCCCCCGCCCCCGCCTCTGTAATAACTTGCCATGTCACAGCATATGGAGAGTAAATTTCCCAAAAGTAATATCCAAGTGGATGAAAGTAGCCCTGAAGGCGCCTACAGAAAACCAGCCATATACACTGTGACCACTGGAGTCCGTAAAGCCAGCAGCCTCTGGAAGTAGGCTCCCCGGAGCGTTTGTTATTCACGAAATCTTTCAACTGGAAATGCACCAGTGTCCCATTTCTAGCAGAGAACAAAACAAGCAAAATCCTTGGAGGTTATGTTTTTAGAAGAAAGCTAACAGGGCATAAATAAATAAGATGGGAAGGGAGCTGGAGCAGAGCGCTCCTGTGGTTTCTCGAAGCATCCTAATGCTTCCTGTGAGCAGAGGCTTCGTTTCTAGATATCAGAGCAAGGGCTCACTGAGAGAGTTCAGGAAACAGCCCTGTGTCCAGGGCTTGGGTGCAAGCAAGTTTGACCCCTTTGATTCGCACATAGCATGTTCTCACTGGCTAGGGTTATAATCTTTGCAGATTTTATTTGCCTGATTTCTTCTCCTAAAGTTTTGCTGTTTCCTTTCTTGGGGAAAATGGGGCGGCTCACAAATGAAACCCCGAACACAGAGGTGTCATTTCTAGAAAGTGGCTCATCCTCTCCTCCACTAGCATATTCCCTCTCATATTTCCTCTAGTTGGACAGACCTATAGATTATATATTATATGCATAAATTGTTTGCAACCTACTTTTTTTGTTTGTTTTGTTTTTTTCGAGACAGGGTTTCTCTCTGTAGCCCTGGCTGTCCTGGAACTCACTCTGTAGACCAGGCTGGCCTCGAACTCAGAAATTTGCCTGCCTCCGCCTCCCTAGTGCTAGGATTAAAGGTGTGTGCCACCACTGCCTGGTGCAACCTTCTTTTAATAAGGGCTCAACCTCTCCTCTAGCCCACCACCCAGCAGAGGTCATGGAAGAGAAAAGTTACTAGGATGCAGGAGAAGTGGAGCTGTTTGTTCAGCAGTGGTTCTTTGGGGTCGAGCTTCTTTGGCAACAGTTCAGTCCCATAGCAAACCCCAAGTACAAGTAAATCAGCAGCTTCAGACCAGTCCTCTAGGCAGGCAAATGCCAGCAGCTGTAGTTCATTCCTGAAGAAACCGAAACCACCAGCCTTGCCAGGTGGCCTGAGGCAAGGCCACGGAAGCCACAAGCTGCTGCAGGGACCTTGAGAGCAGTTCTTGGGCGAGTTTCTCTCAATGGTGGCATTAACTCAAGTTGAGCTCAACAGTGCTATGTAAGGTGAACCAATACATGTGTGTAGTTAACGAAGAATAACGAGGCAGAGCAAACCAAAGCTCAGTGCTCGTCTCCCCGTCTGTGGGGTCGTATTATACTCCAGCAAGCGTCCTTTCGTGTGTGAACTATAGCAAAGCATCCTTTCACCTGTGTCTGCTTCAGTAAGACATCCTTTCACCCGAGTGCGCCAGCAAACTATTATTTGACATGTCTAACTTTCCAAAGAAACTAGAAGTTGCCACTTCAATATACCCATAGCAAACAACACCTCCAAACTGAGAAGTCTGGGCCAGCCTTTAGCAGGCTGTTGTCCTGCAGAGGAAATTTCCTTCCTCCCCAGGGGCCCCTTCTCAAATGGCCAATTTAGATTTGCTCAAGGGCTCATCTGTTTTATCCACTAACATGGAATTTGGAGTTGGGTCTTCAGGTGGCAAATCGAAGCTCTTGTGAGTGCCGAGCAGTGTCTTAGAATGGAGTTAGATGCTCTTGTCTTCCTCCAGGATCGTCCTGTTTCACCCTCTCTTCTCTATCATGTGCTTTGCCTTTCTGTCACCACCAATCCAACTCACACTGAGCTCTTTCTTCCTGCCAGTCTCTTTCTCTGTCCTTTCTTGTTCAGGTCCCTCTCCCCTTAGGTCTTCTGCCTCTCAGGTTGCAGGTTGGAGTCATTATCATCTTTGCAGTCTGAACTGTGAGCTATGTGTGCTTGCACTGGCTTTCCCTATATAGTTTTGGACACCAGCAGCATCCTCATTTGTGAGAGTGTGGTTTGCCTTTCTTCCCAGAAGACTCGGCCCTCCAGCTCCCCAGTGTGTGCAGGAGTCTATTAGGATCTAGACTAGAGGACTGGCTGCCTGCACCTAGCCCTGAGCCCTGAGGACAGAGGAAAGAACTTGCCTGGCTCCAACCCAGAAGCAAGAATGACAAGGTCTGCCTAGGAGAGGCAGCGGGTCTGCAGCTTGAGAAATGGGAAGAGGGATTTTCTGGGCAGAGGGAACAGCGGACATAAAGTTGAGGAGGGGGAGGATGGGAGAACGTAGCTCAGCAGTAAAGTGCTTGTCTTTTAATTTGATTCCCAGAACCCACATAAAAATGTGAGGCATGAGCCGGGCGTGGTGGCGCACGCCTGTAATCCCAGCACTTGGGAGGCAGAGGCAGGCGGATTTCTGAGTTCGAGGCCAGCCTGGTCTACAGAGTGAGTTCCAGGACAGCCAGGACTACACAGAGAAACCCTGTCTCGAAAAACAAACAAAAAAAAGACGTGTGTGCAAAAATGTGAGGCATGGGGCCATAGACTAATAATCCCAAAACTGTGTGGATGGAGAGAGGAGGCTCTCGGGGGCTCACCAGCCAGGCAAGCTACCTAATTGGTGAGCTCCGGACCAATGAGAGACCTTGTCTCAAAGGAAGTAGATAGTGTTCTTGAGGATGATGCCTTGTGTTTGTATGTGTACACATGTAGGTGCACACATACACACACACACATGCATATGCATGTATGCATTAAAAAAATGCTACTGAAATGCCCAGTAGTGGTGGTGCACTCCTTTAATCCCAGCACTCAAGAGACAGAGGCAGCCAGATCTTTGAGTTTGAGGCCAGCCTGGTCTACAGAGTGAGTTTCAGGACAGCCAGGACTATACAGAGAAACCCTGTCTCAAACAAACAAACAAAAATGTTGAAGTGGAAACCAAGAACATGGTGTGCTTTGGGAGTTTTGTGGAATTTAGTGTCATGGGCATTGGGTTGGAAACAGAACATTGGAAGACGAAACTGAAAAGGTAGTTTGGGATGTGACCACCGAGAAGAAGACAGTTGTCATATTTTGGGCTATAATCCTCCCAGCACTTCCCAGATTTTGTTGTCTTTACTTACACTCGAGAAATCTAAGGTTTGGAGATGTTGTGTGACGATGAAGAGAACAGGCCTAACTCTAAATCAGAAGCCTATAGAGAGAAATGTGCAGATAACAGTAGTTAAGATGTTGGACTCTTTGAGCTGCAGAGATACCTCAATAGTTAAGAGTACCAGTTTTTCTAAAGATGTGAATTTGAGTGCCAGTATCCAATGGTGCCTCTGGCCTCTGTGGTTACCAGGTATGTACGTGGTACACAGACATACACATAATATTTTTTTTATTATTTTTGAGACAGGGTTTCTCTGTGTAGCCCTGACTGTCCTGGAACTCCCTCTGTAGACCAGGTTGGCCTTGAACTCAGAAATCTACCTTCCTCTGCTTCCCAGCTGCTGGGATTAAAAGTATGTACCACCACACCTTTCAGTTTGCTTTCTAATACAACTCAGGATCACCTACACAGGGTTGGCGCCATCCACAGTGACCTGGGCCCTCCCACATCAATCACCAATCAAGAAAAGACCCCACTGGCTTGCCCGTAGACCAGTCTGGTGGGGGCACTTTTTCTATTGAGGTTCCTCCTCCCAAATGACTCTAGTACATGTCAAGTTGACATAAAAACCAACCAACACGTCTTTCAAGGATTTTAATTAACCAGTAGAATCCTCAAAAGCCTTAGGCAGTGTGCCTGGTCCTCTGCTCTCCGGCGCTTCATTACTGTTCTCAATCCACCGTTTCTTTCCTTTCAGCCTGAAGCAATGTTGTGTTTACAGCAGAGGTGTGTGGCTGAATATGTACCTGTAACCCTCCTTGCCCTGCTCTGTCCTTCCTGGACCGGTCACCGTCTTCCTTCCTTTGTCCCACTTCTCAGCACAGATGCTGTCAAGTCGTCGCCCTTCATTTTGAGTCAGTGTGCTTTCCTATTTGCAGTGCACACTCTGTTCTGACCACCTAGTTACCATTCCTGGCACCTCACTGGACATCTTCTTTGCCGGAGAACAACTATTTGCTCTTACAGAAACCTTTCTCTGACTGATTTGTCTCCTCCAAAGAGCTGACAGTTTGACACAGAGGCTAACGCTGGGTCCATACTTAACCAAGAGGGAACAGAGAGCTGGGTCCTTTTGCAGTGGTGTGAAAATAGTCCCAGGATTCCTGGGGAATCCATAAATTTGTAACTGATGCTAGATCTTGCCTTATAAAATACAAACCGTTGGCTTCCATGTCCATATGTGTGTTTGCATGAGTGGACATGTGTGCACATGTGTGCGCGTTGCCAGTGGATGGCACACATCAATGTCCAGTTGTCATTCTCCACTGTTCTCACCTTTTCGGGGGTTCGAGAGGAGCTCGACAACTCAGCAAGCTCCAGGGATCGATCTGCCTGTGTCTACCTACCTTCCGGGTACAGGGATTACAGCTATGCACTGTTGTGCCTTTAACATGGCCTCTAGAGAGGTTCTGATGCTTGTATTGCAAACGTGTTAATGAGCCATCTCCCCAGTCCTTCAGCATCGTTCTTTTCCCCAAGCCAAGAACTCTTTGAGTCTGAGCAGGAACCTAGCAAAGCATAGTATTTCTTAAGACTCCCAATACTCCACACACGCAGTCTTCTTCATTGTGGTGCTCCAGGGAACTAGTCCCCATAGCCCTGACATGGGAGGCCTCAGTCCTCCTTCAGGCCCTCTAGCCTCCCATAACAGGGATGATTGTCCCATGCTGGCTAGACTGCCTCCTTTTGAGACCTTAAACAGTTATGAGAGGGCCAGTTCCTCCTTATAGCCACCAGGGGTCTCTTCTCATTACTTGGGATCCCAAGAGCAAACTCAGACCGGCTTCCCACCTGGGGTAGCTAATAACTAGAAGCAGTTTGTCATCATTGGGGTTTTTTTGTTTGTTTGTTTCTGTTGTTGGTTTTATTTTGTTGTTTTTTGGTTTTATTGTTTTTGAATTGGAGGCTTTCTGATCACAACAAGGTTCTTAGAGGAGAAAGTTGATCATATGTATGACCTATAAAGGATCACCTGCCCTGTTGTGTCCAACAGTTTATTAGGGAAATACTATCTTCTAGAGTGAGATCAGAACATCAGAACGTTTTGGTCTCATGGTATAATTTGTTCTCTGTAGGACGGGGAAGGAGAATGGATCCCTGGGTAAGGGTGGGATGAAGATCGTCCGTCACTAACCCACCTCTGCCCTGGGGTCCAGCCTCACTCAGTTGGTGTCCTCCCTCGACCCTCACACCGGCTCACACCGGCTCACACCGGCTCACCTCGCTGTTAGACTGCTTCCCAGAACAGGGATGAAGACACGTGATGAGAAAAATCACACCAGTCATAAAAAAAAAAAAAAAAGCGGGCCTTTAGAGCATAATTTGGACATAAAATTAGAAGAAAAAAATGCTTCAAACTCAGAAAAAAAATCATTGAGATTTTTAATTACCTTGCCATATCACATTTTGAGATTGATTCCATTTATTTTAAAATACTGTCCCAAAGCAAGTCACATAATATTTTTCTGAGTAGTCAAGGTAAAAAAAAAAAAAGTTATGGGGTTTCGATGTTCAAGGCGACACTCTTCTTTATGGGACAGACCCTGGATAATCTGAAGGAGGGGAAGCACCACCTTCGCGTGCGGCCTGCGGACATTCCTGTCGCCGAGCGAGCATCCCTGAACTACTGGCGAACGTGGAAGTGCATCAGCAAGCCCTCGGAGTTTCCAATAAAAAGCCCCGCCTTCACAGGTACCACATGGGCAGGCTCACACCCTGAAGCCACCAGCTCCGACTCTCCTCACCCTAACAGACGTTAAGCTCCATCTGAGCTAGTGCTGGATGCTGGCTGTCTCTTTTGATCCAGCACTGCCCCCGCATGGCTGCTTGCTTCCCGGGACTCACCCCCTGCTCCATTCCATCCTGCTGCATTAGGCTTCTTTTAGGTGATGTGATGTCTTCCAATCTCCCCTGGAAGTTAGGGTTCCATCATCATTTCTGCTTACCTCCAGGCCACGACACAAAGAAGCCCAGTGGTCTCTGGCTTCTAAGTCCCTTGTAGCATAGGCTGGCCTATGGTGGGACTTTCAGAAATCCATGATTATCAAAGGGGTTTTAATCTGCAGTTCGCAGTACTTAGTTTGATCCATGGAGGGGCTAGAGAGATGACTCAGAAGTTAAGGACACTAGCTGCTTATGTTGAGGACCCCGCGGAAACATGACTGCTCATGACTGTAACTGAAGCTCCAGAGAATCGGATGTCCTTATCTGGCCTCTACGTGGTGAACATACACACATACAGGCAAAATGCTCATACATATAGATAAATCTTAAATAAGAGACATGGGGAACTAGATATAGTGACTGGATACATAAACCAAGATATCATTCAGTGTCCTTTTACTGACTGTAGAAAAAAAAGGATTTTTCACACTTAGCTTCCCAGAACTTCTTACCCTTAAATATACATCTGAAAAGAGAAAGGGGGAGGAATTGCATGGCAGAGACTGTCCTCTGAGCGGTCCCCTGGGTCAGGAGCATCGCGGTCCCTCAGGGAGGTGATGGCACCTTCTGTATCTTCTCTTCCAGGTCTTCATGACAAGGCCCCTTTGGGGCTCATGGACACACCGCTGTTGGACACAGAAGAGGAAGTTCATTACTGCTTCTTACCCCTCGACTTGGTGGCCAAGTACCCAAGCCTAGTGACCGAGGACAACCTGCTGTGGCTGGCTGAGACGGCCGCGCTGATCGAGTGCGAGTGCAGCGAGTTCCGCTTCATTGGTGATTGCTCTGTGCAGCGGTGGCGATCTACCCATCCCACGCCCGCACCCACACCTCGCAAGGCCCATTTGTTGCTTACGCCCTGAGGCCCTTCTCTGAGCAGAGGCTGCAGGAACACGATGATCTCCCAGGGGGCAAGCAGAGTCCAGCATGAGGCTCTCCCTTAGCTCAGAGCTTTTTTGGTTTGGTATGGTTTGGTTTTTGACTGTAGAAAAACAGGTCTCTCTATGTAGTCCTGGCTGGCCTGGAACTTGCTATATAGGACAGGCTCACCTCAAACACACAGAGATCCACCTGCCTCTGCCTCTTGAGTGCTGGGATTAAAGGCATATACTGACACACACAGCTCAGTTCAGAGGTAGCTTAGCTCCTATTTCTTTTTTTCTTTTTCTTTTCTTTTGTTTTTGTTTTTGTTTTTGTTTTTGTTTTTTGAGACAGGGTTTCTCTGTGTAGTCCTGGCTGTCCTGGAACTCACTTTGTAGACCAGGCTGGCCTCGAACTCAGAAATCCGCCTGCCTCTGCCTCCCAAGTGCTGGGATTAAAGGTGTGTGCCACCACCACCCGGCTTAGCTCCTATTTCTTTTGTGACGGTCTAGCCATAAAGGGGCACTGAAACTCCCCCAAGTAGTGTTAAGGATCATGGAGTTGATGGTAAGGGCAGAGGATTGAGTTGAACTCTGGTTATGTCTCATCCTCCGCTTATGTCTCGAGCTAGGCCTCAGCTAAGTTCAACATCCAGCAAGGAAATGGGGTTGTTTCAAAGACACTCTCTGCTTTCTTTTCCATTACATTTGGAGTGTAAAGGAAGGGGTAAATAATGGCAGTCTTCCCAGAATCATGTAGAACTGGCGGCCTGAACCGAGGAGGGATGAGCTCTCACATCCTTTCCGGAAGGGAGCCTCCTCCCTTCTCACGTTGCCCCAGGACTAGCTTTGCCGGCCTGAGAGCGGAATGGCCTTTCTGTTATCTAGATAACCAGAACCCAGATGAACACGACAATAAACCCCAAGTTATGTCAGGGGCCAAATGTTTGAGGTCCCAGCTATCCAGATTCAGTGTCACCTAGGAAACTGTGCTGCGCTCCTGCATCTCCGAGTTGATTCTCTCGGGGACTTAGTGCTGGTTACGTTTCTTTTTTCCCCCCGTACTGCAATCCAGCAGACAACCTGTAGGCGCTTCCTGGCAGTCCAGGCTCGACCAGGCCTCTCTAATAAGACAACTCCCTCTTTTGGAATGACTTGCTCTGGGGTCAAGTCTCTTAGGGTAAGTCTCAGGATCTTTAAGTTCACAGAGAGGGCCATGGCCTGCCAGACCAGGCCAGGGGAGGCCACACCCATGAACCCAGACACAGGAAAACATAGTGGGGTCTTTGAAAAGCACCACCCCAGAACAAACCTACTAATGAGGTATGTTTAGCAATTGTTTCAGAACTAGGAAAGCCTGACGTAAGATGAACAGTCTGCCAGGACACAGACAGATTAGTCATGAATATGTTTTGTTAACTCATGTTGTTTCTTTCTGCTTTTCAAGTGAATTTTCTACGCTCACACAAGATTTTACTACCAGATAACTTCTCCAACATAGATGTGTTAGAAGCAGAAGTAGAGATTCTGGAAATCCCTGAGCTTACAGAAGCCGTGCGGGTGTACCGGATGAATATGGGTATGTTGCCTGGGACCCTTGGCCTCCCCGGGTATGCTAGAACTATCTGGGCTCGAGCTACAGAAGCCAAGAGCAAACCATCTCCCCTTACAGCCGCTTTAGATTTGGGTGGTAGTGAGAAACAGGTGTAGCGACTGACTTAGAATCTGAGCAAAGGGATTTGGCTTAAAACCCTGCGTGTCCTCTCTACTCAGCCTTGCAGCCAGCATTGCCAGGGCCGAAGGGAAGCCTGCTTAGCCTGGAGCAGGAGGAGCCTAGCCTGGGTGAGAAACCAGGAGGGAATGTCCTGAGCACGAGCGTCCTAGGCTTGTGCTGTCTGTTCCTCTGTGGAAACCCTGAGAATCCACCTGCAACCCCCATCTTTCCTCATCTGGGAGCCCCTAACGAAGAAATGAAATGAAGGGCCCCCTTCCTATCAGTGTTTCAGTTACTTCGTGCCCAGGGCCCCCTCCCCCACTCCACCTCATTTCCCATTCTCTGTTCCCAACATTTCCTGACCCTTGTCCAGGTCAGACCTTATGCTCCTGGCCTTGCCTCGTGACAGCTGTTCCTACTTCACAGTTTTGACTTGCCTGTCATCAGCTCAGTCACCAGCTACTGCACATCCGTGGTCACCACCACATGTGCTTCAGGAAGCTGGCGACATCAAGCCGGGCAGCTGGTCTTTTGAGAATGTGTTGAACCTTCTCAAATAACAGGGCTACCACCACCACCACAGCCACAGAAGTGAAGACCTAGCCTACACACGTGAAGTTTGGCCTGGTTGTTTGGTTGTCCCATGAAAAGAGGCTCAGCCTTTTCCCAGGCAAATGGAATGCCCTTCCTGTTTGAGGGTGGGGGATGGGGTAGTGATATTTTGAAGCAAGTCTCAGGAACCTGTTCCAAGACCTTTAGTTCACTAAGAGTGTGAGTTCAGCGCCTTTCTTCAGAAAGCATGGGGGTTATGGCATGGGTAGAGTCGTCACTGCGCCTCACATTTGATGAAAAGATGGTAGCATGCTTGTAGACAGGTTTTCCTCACATCTGTGAGGTATTAACCTTCTATAAAGCATATAACCAAGGTAAATGTCTTTCATAGCCCTTTGACTATGACAAAGCTCAGACTCCAACCCCGCATAACTCTGAAGTTACTGGCACTTTGCCCTAAACCACAATTTCAGACAGGACAGAACATAGTTCATTTGTCAGTAGACCACTATTAGGGCTGCTCTCAAGAGTGGAGATAATCCGTGAAAGCCCTCCAGCAGGATGCCGAGGGATATGGTAGTGCACACCTGTAATCCCGGCACTTGGGAGACAGACAAGAGAATCACGAATTTGAAGACAGCCTGGTGTATATACTGAGACCCGATTTCAAAATAACCGTTTGAAAGTCTGGAAGCTTGCCAACTGGCTCCTACTGTGTGTCACCTCCCATGAGTTTTGACCTCTAAACTTAATGTGTGTACAGCAAGTTAGACTAATGTTAAGGTCATCAAATTTGGACTGCACAAGCAAACAACTTCCATCTACCACATAAATCCTAACTGGGGTAGCAGGAGGACCCATGTGGTCCAATTCAGGGATGATCAAAGATCTAGGAGTCATCTCTTTCTCTCCAACACAGGAGGCTGTTCCCGGACCTCCTGTCCACCTCTAAGTCCTGGAAAGGGGGGTCGCACAGCCAGTCTGGAGTCTGTGAAACCACTGTACATGATGGCCCTGGGTCTGCTGGTCAAGTATCCAGACTCTGCGCTGGGACAGCTGCGCATCGAGAGCACACTGGATGGAAGCAGGCTGTACATCACGGGGAACGGGGTCCTTTTCCAGCACGTCAGGCAAGTCCCCAGTCCCTCGGGGCACTCTCGCTCTGTGCTCCACCCATCTGGGAAGCAACCTAAAGGGGAAAATGTCTTTGGGGTACCTCTCTATTTTACCTCTTCTACCACCGCCACCACCAGCTGTGGGTCTCTGAGGAGCAGGCTGGGACAATTTATAAAGCTCTCCATGACTCAAAAGCTTCCGGTGGTCTCCTTCCCCTGTTTTCTGCTATTCGTTTCCCCTATGCTAGGTCTGAGCCTCCCAGGCTACCATCTTTATCTTCGGACCTCTTCACAAAGCTTCTCTCTGGTCTTGGGAGACTTTCCGGAGTCCAGAGTGACTGCCTGAGAACAAAGCAGGGCAGGCTTCCCGGAGGGCATGGTTCCTGGAGAAATGAGCTCAGTGCGGCCCTTCTCCTGCCAGGGCATGGACTGCTTTACATTTCTACGGAAGGTTAAAAAGGACCAACTCTGTCAGGGCCACGAAATTCATTAGTGCCGAATAGTGTGATTGTGGAGCCCTTAGGCTGACACCATTATCCAGCTCTCCCAGACATATCTACTTAAATGTCACAGAAGACACCTTAGTCTCTTTCTAGGTTATGAAGGATGTTAGTAATCTCTCAAAGTCATAATAGGCAGTCATACCATGGATGAAAGGTCTCAAGCAGATACTTATATAAGAAGACAGGAAGTAGCTGGATTTTATTTTATTTTTATAAAGATTTATTTATTTATTTATTTTATATATTTGAGAACACTGTAGCTGAACACCAGAAATGGAGATCAGATCCCATTACAGATGGTTGTGAGCCATCATGTGGTTGCTGAGATTTGAACTCAGGACCTCTAGGAAGAGCAGTCAGTGTTCTTAACTGCTGAGCCATCTCTCCAGCCCTGAAGTAGCTGGATTTTTAAAGGCCTAGCTCAAGCTTCCAAGGTTTGAAATGAGTGGCTTAGGTTGGTTTTGTTGAAATAGGTCTGAAGAGGTGAGCTTGTGCTTCCCTAGGCTTATTCTCCTTCAAGAATAGCTAAATTAAGCCAGGCATGGTGGCACATGCCTTTAGTCCCAGCAGGCAAATCTCTGTGAGTTTGAGGCCAGTATGGTCTACAGAACAAATTGCTGGACAGCTAGGGCTATACATAGAAACCCTGTCTTGAAGAACAAAACCAACCAAACAAACAAACAAAAAAGAAGTCACCAAATTGGGGCTGGAGAGAGAGCACCGTGTTAGAGCACTGACTGCTCTTCCAGAGGTCCTGAGTTCAATTCCCAACCACACTGTGGCTCACAACCATCTGTAACAGGATCTGATGCCCTCTTCTGGTGTGTCTGAAGAGATTGACAGTGTACTCACATACGTAAAAATAAAGAAATCTTTGAAAAAAATTTTAATCACCAAGTTGAATCAAAGAAATGATACTTCTGGTGCCACATTTGATCCAGTGCTATGATGAGACACCCCGGTCATAGAAGGTTAGCAGGCTAGACTCCGTTAAGGTAGAGTACTAAGGTGCTTGATAACAGGCTTTCCTCTGGGCAGGAACTGGCTGGGCACTTGCCGGCTGCCCCTGACTGAGACCATCTCCGAGGTGTATGAGCTCTGTGCCTTCCTGGACAAGAGGGACATCACCTATGAGCCGATGAAAGTGGCCCTGAAGACTCATCTGGAGCCGAGGACTATGCCGCCTGTGGATGTGCTCAGTACTTTGTTACTTTACTGTCTTCTTAGACACAGTGACGCTTGTGTGTTTGAAATTAGCATCAATGGAGGCTCTGTAGACAGGACAGGGAAGGGGAGGATGGCCAGGACAAGAGTGTAAATGAGAGAAAGAAAATGTAGGCCACTATTCTCTTTCTAAGGGGAAACTTTCTCATTACGTGCCCTCTCCTCACCTCCAGTTCCATAGCATATCTCAAAATTACACACACAAATGCTGCCTTGGGGGCTGCACAGACCCCCGAAAGCATGCCTGCCCTAGTCCCAGGAGCTAACCTGAGCTGCCATTTCTCTCATAGCTAGGCAGGGAGAAATGGTCCATAGACCCATTTAGAATGGAGCAGAGGCACAAAGAAGAGTTTGCTTAAATTAAAAAAACAAAAAAACAAAACAAACCACAAACCACAGTGGTCAAACTAGAGGTTTTTTGTTTGTTTGTTTGTTTGTTTTGGTTTGGTTTTTTCAAGACAGGGTTTCTCTGTATAGCCCTGGCTGTCCTGGAACTCATTCTGTAGACCAGGCTGGCCTCGAACTCAGAAATCCACCTGCCTCTGCCTCCCAAGTGCTGGGATTAAAGGCGTGCGCCACCACGGCCCGGCCCAAACTAGAGTCTTAAGTGAGTCCAAATCCAGTGTTATTTTCACAAGTTAATAATTTTTTGAGACAGGATCTCTCTATGTAGTCCTGGCTGTCCTGGAACCCACTGTGTAGACCGGGCTAGCCTTGAACTCACAAAGCCCCACCCAAGTGCTGGGATTAGTGTGTGTCACCATGCCCAGCTAGTTAATAAATTCTTTCTTTCTTTCTTTCTTTCTTTCTTTTTTTTTTTTTTTTTTTTTTTTTTTTTTTTTTTTTGGTTTTTGGTTTTTGGTTTTTGGTTTTGTTGAGACAGGGTTTCAGGGTTTCTCTGTATAAGTCCTGGCTGTCCTGGAACTCATTCTGTAGACCAGGCTGGCTTCAAACTCAGAAATCCACCTGCCTCTGCCTCCTAAGTGCTGGGATTACAGGCGTGCATCACCACTGCCCGGCTAGTTAGTAAATTCTTTTGTTGTTGTTGTTTTGTTTTGTTTTGTTTTGTTTTGTTTTGTTTTCGAGACAGGGTTTCTCCCTGTAGTCCTGGCTGTCCTGGAACTCACTCTGTAGACCAGGCTGGCCTCAAACTCAGAAATCCGACTGCCTCTGCCTCCCAAGTGCTGGGATTAAAGGTGTGCGCCGCCGCCGCCGCCGCCGCCGCCGCCACCACCCGGCTAGTTAGTAAATTCTTATTAACAAATTTTTATGTAAAGTTTAAGCTATATTACATCACTCAGCAACACAACATTTATTGAACATGACGTGTACCAGGCCAGGTATAGACGCTCGAAGCATAAAAGTCACAACTTGAGTTCAGCTTCTGTCTCCTGGAGTTCACAGTCTAGTCTTGTACAAAGGAGGGACTCCTAGCTCCATGAGTGGACGCACAGGACAGCTACACACATAGGACATTAGCAGCCACGGACCAGAGGGAGCCGGCAGTGTAGACGGGCAGGAGGTCAAGTGAAGAAAGAACAGGGCCTTTGCAATTAGTACTCCAGAGGACGTCCCTCTTCACCCAGGACAACTGTCCATCCTGCATGCCAGCAGCAGGGACGGTCTGAGCCCAGGGTCATTGTTTCTTAGAGAGGCAAGACAAAATGAGTTTGGAGCGGATGGAGTCTGACTGTGTGAGCATTCCTGACCAAAGCGCCCCTACTAGTTTTCCTTCTGGTCATACCATGTGTTCCCTCTCGCCACTTCCATAGGTGAGGAGTGGGCAGCCGAGGTCACTATATACTCACCACAGCAGATCATCAAGCTCTATGTGGGAAGCCACTGGTACGCGACCACCCTGCAGACCCTGATGAAGGTACGAACCGCTACACCCCGTCGTCCTCCCGCTACGCCCAGTCGTCCTCCCGCTACACCCCGTCGTCCTCCCACTCTGGCTTCCCCACCTGAGCGTCCTTGGGACTTGTCACACGACCTTCATACAGCTTCCCGTAGTGTTCAGCATGAGAACCTTTTCCTAGCTCCCTGGCCACAAATGCTCTGATCTGTAGGTAGAAATGTGATGAGCAGCATGTTTGGAAGGCCTCAGGAATGTGGGTAGAGAAGAGGCTGGTCCTGGGGGGGGGGGCAAGAAGGAGGTGGGGTTAAGTTCCAAAGGCCGGGGGTGGGGGGTGGGGGGTGGGGGGTGAGGGGGTGAGGGTGGGAGGATGGGGATGGGGGTGGGGGTGGGGATGTGGGGGTGGGGTGGGGGAGAAGTAACATACCAGAAGTTGAAGCACAGGCGATGAATGCACTCCCCCTTAGATTTTCTCCACTTTGTTTACCTATAGTCAACATTCAGGGAGAGAAAAATATCCAGACCTGCTCCTTACTAAAGCCCAAGACCATGGGGCCGACTCTGATGTCTAACCCCTTCCTCTAGTACCCAGAACTGCTATCCAACACTCAGAGAGTGTACTGGATCACCTACGGACAGACCTTGCTCATTCACGGGGATGGCCAAATGTTCCGACACATTCTCAACTTCCTGAGACTTGGAAAACTGTTTTTACCATCAGAATTTAAGTAAGCTAACCCAGGAAATCAGATTATAAAACACTAAGGCTGACTCTCTGCAGCAAAGAGAACCCTTGGTGGTAGCCTTTTGGGAGGGGGTCCTATTATTTTCCATATGGGTGTTATTGTTCGAGGCCGCTTCCTTAGAGGCTCGTGTCTCCCCTCCCCCCTAGTTTACCATCTCCTTGGCGTTTGCAGGGAATGGCCTCTCTTCTGCCAGGAGGTGGAGGAGTATCATATTCCAGCCCTCTCCGAAGCCCTGGCACAATGTGAGGCATACAAGTAAGCAGACTTCACTCTGGATTCCATATTAGCAACTTGGACCTTGATAAACTCCTACCGATGTTTCCATCTGCCAGGGAGACCTGCTGTCCTCATAGCTGGGGGAGGAAGTTGGTGAAATGGGCTCAAGATGAGACAGTGTCCTATGCAAAACCCCTTAAGGGCCCGCTTCCTTCCACGGTCTGTAATTACTAATTCCCAGCCAATGGAGAGGCCTGACCAATTAACTGATGGGCTGTCGGAAGCGTCCTCTCACTAACCAATCCCTCTTGGTCTCTACAGGTCATGGACTCAGGAAAAAGAATCTGAAAATGAAGAAGCTTTTCCCATTAGGAAGCTGCACGTGGTGACGGAAGGGACAGGGCCGATGGTGGAGTTCAGTAGAGATGCCAAAGAAGTAAGGCCCAGCTTTCTTTGCTTGGTGGTGTTCGTAAACCTCGCCACCACAGGCTTCAAGGGGCAGGCCCAGCTCCTGAGGGGCTGATGCAGTGAAAGAGCAGGGCTCACATGTGTTACCAGTACAAGAACTAGTTTCCTGAATCTTGAGGAGGCGTAGGAGTGAGTGTGCTAGCTACTTGTGGCCTGGAGTAACAATCTCTCCTTTTGAAATATAACCGTTGCCTGGACTGGTATGACTCCCTCTTAGACTGAGTAAACTTCAACAATGACCCACCTCAGGGGATAACTTTGTTCTGAGTGAACAGGCTGTCTTAAAAGCCCGGTTTATTGGGTCTTGGGAAGACTTTGATAATATACAACAGACCCACAGCTACTGTGCCCCTTCCTCTGCAGACCACAGCCTGCATGCCTGTGGACTTCCAAGAATGCAGTGACAGAACTCCATGGAACAAGGTCAAAGGGAACCTGACCAGGTCCAGCCAGATGGAAGAGGCTGAGCAGTATACCCGGACTATCCAGGTCTCCCTATGCAGAAATGCCAAGAGGGGGGGCAATCCCAGCACATACTCACACTGTTCTGGCTTATGTGCCAACCCCAGACACTGGGGAGGTCACTCTGAGAGTCCCCCCAAGAAGAAGTGCACCACTATAAATCTCACACAGAAATCTGACGCCAAAGACCCTCCTGTCACCCCCATGCAAAAACTCATATCTTTGGTAAGGGAATGGGACATGGTCAACTGTAAACAGTGGGAATTCCAGCCACTGACGACCTCCAGGAGCAGCTCTTTGGAGGACACTAGCCTGCATGTCCCCTCGGGAAGCGAGGCTGCTTCCCAACCTGGCACCTCAGCTGCCTGGAAAGCTCATTCTATAACCTCCGAGAAGGAGACTGGTCCCCAGGCTGGACCTGGAGCTGGAGTGAAAGACAAGGGTCCAGAGCCAACCTTTAAACCATACTTCCCCACAAAAAGAGCTGTCACCCTGAAGGACTGGGGCAAGCAGAGGCCCAAGGAGAGAGGTGAGTCTTGCCCCATCCTTGACCCAAGTCTCATTTCAACAGAAAACCGATCTCCAGGCTAAGACCATCGAGTGTTAGTGACAGAGCAGGGGCCAGATCTTCTACACAGATACCAGCTCTGGGCCAGGCAGCAGGCACAGAAATGAGTGGTTCACTGGCTTGTTGACTTGAGGAACCAAGAGGTCATGTGAGGTGACATGATGACCATTGTAGGAGAGCACCTCAGAAATATGAGCAAGAAAGAGGCCAGCCACTGGGGAGTCTGTGGGCGGGGAGGACATTTAGGGTGTCTGTGGAAGCTCAGTGCACTGCTCTAGCTGGAGGCCTGGTTTCCAGTGCATAAGTCATAGAAATCACACTGAAGCCGGGAGTCCTCAGGCCAGGTCTTAGGGGCCAAGTTCAGAATGTGGTGCACTGTTCTGGCCTTGGTAGGGATGAACAAGTCCTAGAGGATCCTTTAAAGGGTACACATGATCAGGTGTGTGTTTCTGAAGAAGTGTGGTCATAGGACGCAAAGCATCGGTGGTGTGGATGCGTTCCAGGCTGGGCAAAGGAGACTGAGCAGTGGAGGAAGGCAGGGAGACAGAGGGTCGGCTGTGAGCAAGCGATAGGCCTTTAGTCAACGTGGGTGACAGAAGAAACAGACCTCTGAGAAAGGCACACATGGCATGGGAAATCAGGAGGGTCTGTGGGGACTGAGCTGAGGATAGTTTGTGGCTAACACGGGCAGGAAACCCAGGGGCGTTTGCTGAGAAGTGCCCTGTTAGGTTGTTTTCTCTGCTCCCCTTCTAGTGGCCTGGGTCCTGCTGAGAGGTGCCCTCTCGGACTCTGTGAGGCTTAAGTTGGCCTGTCACACTTTAGGGATAACACATCCTATTTTTCCAGAGTAGACAAACGTGAAAGGCTGCCTAGAAAGGTCTGCTCACTTTTTAGCTCTATAGCTTTCAAGTCTTCCAACTGGGCTTTTGCTGGTCATATTTCATGCTAGTCCTAACCTGGGTTCTGAAACTTAGGATTGGACTTGCAACAGCGCCAAGACAGTGCAGCGGTGAGGCCAGGGTGCCCCTTCCAACAAGTGGGGGGGGGGGGTGCTGGGAGTCGTGAGTGAATGTACTGACCGGTCACCAGGAGACTCCTCTGTCTCCGCTGAGCCTCGGCTCCCTCTCTCTTTTCACAGAAAACCCTGCTCCTGAGCAGCCGCTGCCTAATGCTAACGGACTGGACAACCCAGGGGCCATCCTCAAAGTGACGCACCCCCCTGTGGTGGGTAGTGATGGCTCTTGCATGTTCTTTGAAGACAGCATCATCTACACCACCCAGATGGATAATATCAAGCACACACCACTCACAGCCAGCCCCCAGCCTCGAGGTGAGGCTTGGCTTGAGATGCACAGCCCACACCCAGGGTATAATGAGTGGATGTCCCTAGAGAGAGCTCTACACTTCTTCCTGCCCCGAGGTTTTCTCTAAGGCCTTCGCTGTGGACAGCTTTAGTCATATCTACACTTCTTCTTCACAGAAGTGACTTTCCTGAGCTTCTCTCTGTCCTGGGAAGAGATGTTTTATGCACAGAAATGTCACCGCTTCCTGACTGACATCATCTTGGATTCCATCAGGCAAAAGGATCCCAAGGCTATCACAGCCAAGGTGGTGTCGCTGGCCTACCGGCTGTGGGTATGTATGACAGGCTTGGGGAAACCCTCCTCCTTCTCCACATAGCCCTTTGGCCCTTGTGGTAAGTTGTATAAAACAAGAGGATGAGGGGAAGAAGCCAGGGACAGAAGAGTAGCTGAAAAGGCAGAATCTGGGAGCTGGTCAAGGCCCTGCCTGAATCTAGGCTCTCCTGACAGACGCTGAACATCAGCCCCAAGCAGTTTGTGGTGGATTTGCTGGCCATCGCTGGCTTCAAGGATGACCGGCACACTCAGGAGCGTCTGTACAGCTGGGTGGAGGTGAGGCCTGCCTGCCCTGTACAGGGCATGGCAACTCTGAATGACTCACAGGGACACTGTTGGGCCAGGCCAGTGCTGTCATCTAGAAAGCTAGCCAGCTCAGTGGTCCCTGGTCCCATGGTGGTAGATGGCTGAAATTAACCAATCAAGATTAGTCAAAAGGCAACATTTGGGAAACCTATTTTTAGTTTTCTCTAAATACTATGACACCAACTATTCCCTCACCACTAACAACCCTGGTCATACTTTGGAAGGACTCAAATACATGAAATGGAATTAGGCATGTACAGCCAGTAATAGCTAGTTCCCCTACTGAGCTATGATGTCACCATGTTTTTTATAGCATTCTTTAGGATTTACTTTCAGTTAATGTGCACGGGTGTTTGGCCTGTATGAATGTTTGCACACCGTGTGTCAGAGGCCAGAAGAGGGTGTTAGACCTTGGAAACTTACAAATAGTTGTTAGCCCCCATATAGATGCTGGAAACCAAACCCAGGTTCTCTGCTAGAGCAACAAAGCACTCTTACCCACAGGGCCATCTTCCCAGCCCCTAAAGCATCTGCTGAAAGCATTTTTGAGGGGTTTCAAGGGTTTGGGGGGAGGAGCTGATGAGATAGCATCTCCCTATGTAGCCCTGGTTGTCTTAGAACTCATTATTACTGGCCTCAAACTCACAGAGATCTGCCTGCCTCTCTCTCCCAGTACTGAAGTGGCCTACACTACCATACTGAAAAATATTTTTGTAAAGAAAAAAGTTCAATAAGGGCAAAAGAATGGTTAAGGCTAGAGAAATCTTCCCCAGTTTATTTTGGTTTTGCTGCACAGGGAACGGAGCCCTGAGCGTCATGAAGCCCAGGCAGGACTCACATCCCAGCCCCCTCCCTTTGAGTCTGCTCGACCTTGAACTCATTTTGTAGACCAGTTAAGGTTTTACTTTTTTTCTTTTCAGATTCTCTAGAATAATTTCAGAACTGTGTGTGATTTAGCAAACTTCTCAGTAACCTGGCCTTTTATAATCAAGAACATCTGATAATGTCATTCACCTTAAACACATGATTATCCAATTATGGTTAGCTCTCTAGCTTGGGTGTTATTCATAAAGTCAGTGTCTATGTCTAGAAAATGGCTATGAGCATCAGGAAGCACATTTTCATGGTCATCGTGCTCAGTTCTCTCAGAGCCCTGTGAGATGCTTTAGTGCGGAACAGAGCCCTAGAGCGCCAGAGGTCCCTATGATAAGGCTCTCCTCCTTCCCCCTACCTAGATAAGGGAGCACCCCTCACACAGAGCTAGAATAGGTGACTGGCCTAGAAATCAGGGATAAGATAGGCCTTTCCTTGCAGCTCACACTGCCTTTCGCCAGAAAATATGGCCGTTGCGTGGACCTGCTCATCCAGAGGGGACTGTCTAGGTCTGTCTCTTACTCGGTCCTGGGCAAGTATTTACAAGAGGGCTAGAGTACCCAGACATGTTGGTCCCACAGACGATCACCATAGACCAGTTGCCCAAGATTCATTTCTGTGGAAACCCCCAGAATGCACTTGCCCAGCAAATGATACAAAAATCACTTTATTTTTTTTATTATAAACAAATAAAAAAGTAACTTACAAGACAAATGCCTAGACTCCTTCTCTGACAAAACAGAGTGTCACTGCCAGTGAGACCCATAGACAACTCTAATTGACAGCTGTTCAAAAAGCAGGTCAAAATGACCAAGGTGGCCCGGAAACAAGAGGCTGGCAACGAGTGCCAAGGAATCCAGGAATAAGGGGACTACGGGGCAGGCTAGCCCGTGTCGGGAGAGATTAACATCATTCAAGGGCTGAGGAGCAGCTGCTGGGACCACGTGTCCGCCGTGACTTCGGAGAGCTCCACAGTACTCAGCCAGCCCGGAGTCTGGAAATCCTCCCCTCTGCCCTAACGCGTCTTAACTCACAATTGGGGTGGCAGCTGGAGAGGGGACAGACGGGTCCTAGGAACTTCAGATCAAGGTGCTTATCCAGTCTCTGCAGCCAGGTGCCCTCGGAGAGGCCCTGGGCATCGGCTGATGGCTACAGACATCAGAAAGGGTATCAACGGGATGTTCCTATGGGGATGGGGGTGGGGAGATGGCCCAAGAACCAGCCGTGCTCCGGTTATGGCAGACTCAGGGGCGTGGCAGTCCTTGGAGTTAGTGGGTGCTGTTCATCTTCAAGCTGGATTCAAACCTATGGTGCCAAGTCAAGCAAAGTCAATGTTTTGCTTCTCTGGTTCTAGGGGTGGACATGGAGTCCTCTGGGCAATGGCTCTGGCCCCCCCATTCCCACTCCCCTAAAGGAAAGGCAGCTATAGCCCAGGGTAGTTAAGGGAAGGGCTGGTGGGCACAAGGCAAAAGATGGCACTCACACAGGACAAGTCCTCCAGGCCTCTGCCCACCGTCTGCCCCGACACACAGCTGCTGTCAGAACCACTAGAGCCACTGGCTGATGGGCACTGGGATGAGACCTCTGAGTCCTCAGGAGCTAAAGAGGGAGCCTGCGTGAGTGGTCCGCGGGGGAGACCCGGACCTCAGCCACGCCCCCCCTGCCCCCACCTGACTCACACGTACTCAAAGAAGGCTGGCTGCCCAGGTCGGCCTCAGCATCTAGTGATGCTTCCTCTGGGAAGTTGGGTGGATACAAGGACCAGTGAACACCCATCAGAGCTGGATCTCTGTACAGGTGCAGATTGAGAGAGCCCAGAACAGAGCCAGAGGCACGGTCTCCAGGAAGGGAGCCCAAGGCACCCAGATAAGGGTTATCGTAGTCAAATGGGGTCACAGCAATGGAGGCCCTAGAGCGAGCGTCTGTATAAGAAAGAGGACAAATGAGAACCCAGTCCAGCCTGAGGAAGCCGGGGAGCACAGGCCAGCGGTAATAAAGGGCCACATGGCCTCCTCACTCCCACCCTCTGCAGGACGCCTGCTACCTCTTCTCTTCAGCACATAGTTGATGTTGCGGTCACTGATAGCTTCCTCACTGGGGGCAATGTCCCAGAAGGCTTTGCTCCCCACACCCATGGATGCCATCTCAGCCATGCGCACCTCTGAGTGGAGAAGAAGGCATAAGTGAGGCCTGAGCTGTATCTATAAACATCTCTCCTATATAAGTTAATTTCCCAGAAACTAACCACTCTATGCTTTGTGGTACAGACTCCTCTCCCTCCAGCCACCCCAGGGAAAGGAATCACAATGTCCCTTTTAGGGCACAGGACCTCTGGTATTGAGAGGAAAAGTTATGTTCTTTCCCTGTACCGTCTGCTGCTCCTGCACCTCCCCGCTTCCCAAGCTTTTCCAAGTCCCTAGACCAAGCCCAGTCTCTGGCAGGATACACTCTAGGGCCCTCACGCTCTCCCCAAAGAGTATGCAAGGCCCTCGAACCCTGGGAAGACATGTATGGGGGTTTGTATAAAGACTCACCCTTGTTATGAACGGCCTGCCTCCACAGGAGACGGGAGATATCAGCTGTCCAGGCTTGTTTGGTGGCCACATCGGAGGCCTGCAGCACAAACAGGTCCCTGGCCTTGCGACGTCGGAACCAGATCTCAAAGCGCAGTTTGCTTTCCCCACAGCACTCGGTGAGGCCGAGGTCGGCCATCTACATGTGTGGTCAGCAGAAAGGAGCATGGTGAGGCACGGATGCGGGGCTGGGGGCGGAGGTCAGGGTAGCGTAGACTTACTTTGAAGGAACGCTTGTAGGTGAATATGTCAACACCTGCAGGCCCACGGCGAGGCTTGCTGAAGAGCAGCAGCTCCTCAAACAGGAAAACACGCCGACAGGCTTTGCGGTGCCCAGCCCGCACTGTGAACTCATCCTGCCGTACCAACTGCCCCTGCTCCTTGAGGTTAACCTGCAAAGTTGAAGCCCTTAGATGCCCGGCTGTCCCACCCACGGTGCTTCCCCCACATGGCCTGGGCTGACTCACGTCACAGCCCTGGATGGCATCCATGGCTAGCAGGTCATTGCCATGTCTCAGCTGGAAGTGCACCAGGCTCTGGGCTGCCTGAAGGGCACCCAGCTCTGGCGCTGGACCCCCGCAGGCCCTCGCCAGCTCCTGCAGCAGTAGGGCGTACTTGCTCATGCGCTGGATGGGCTTCAGCAGGTAGGAAGCCAGGTCCAGGTGGTCTCCCAGTGCCTGCTGCTTCTCCTGCCAAGGGAGGAGACAGCAACGTGGTTGTGAGTATGCCACCCCGTGCCCTGCTCTTCCTATGGTCACAGGCTCCTACCTTGAAGAAGGTGTGGCCATAGTTGCTCATCAGGGCATCAGAACGGGGTTTATTCTTGCTGTAGAGTGCATACATGCCGAACTGCACCCTCTGCAAGGATACACAACTCAGCCCAGGTGGCAGAGGACCGGTTCCCCAGAGATACCCCCACCTCTTAGCTTCAGAGGACAAAGACGCCAGTGATGCTCTGCCCTGCTCCCACAGAGCCCACTCTGAATGAGGGTGACCCGGCGTGAAGCAGTGCTGTGTGAGAGCCATCTGAGCCGCACACCCAGCCCCCACATCGGGCTCTGCCCCTCCCAGGGGTTCACTCTACCCTGCCATGCTCGTGATGTCCGTGAGGCCTCTTCTGGGGTAGAACTCACTCTCTACTCCTCATTTGGCCTCTACTCAAACATGCCTGCCTCAGACGTGACTCACAGGCAGTTGTCCTGCTTACCCCCATCCTACGTGTGCTCTAGGATCATCTTTATCTGAACAGCCCTCCTTCAGGATTTAAACCCCCAAGAGGCAGACGCTCTGTGGGTCTCACTCGTAGCTGTACCCTAGTGGTGGTCTGCTTCCCCCAGCACTCAGTGCACGAAGCCTGACACTCATTATGTGTCCAACTCTTCAGGGTTCCTGTGGCCTATGGAACTTACATGGCGCAGGAAGGCGTGAGCCACTCGAGGTGGGTGGCGGGTACAAGCCTCTAGCTCACGCAGGAAGAAATTGTAGTGGAAATCCCGAAGCTTTTCAAGGTTGCCAAAGAGGTGCGCACGCTGGCCACGGAGGCCCTGGGGCACATCAGGTCGATCTAACTCAGGGAAGTAGTTCTGTATGGTATAGTCAAGGGCCCGGACATACTCCCGCTCTGTGGCCACCATCTCCGCCAATACTAGCTGTAGCCTATGAGGTAGGTGGAGTCAGAACCCAAGACCCTCCACAGACCTCCCTGCCCTGCCTTCTGTTTATACCTGTTGGGGCTCCTGAAGTCAGGGCTGCCTGAGAGAGGCACAGAAGGAGATGACCTGGGCCGGACACCTCCCCTGGCCTCAGGTCTGTGGCAGTCAGTAACGACGGCTGAGCAGTGGCCGCGACTGGAAGCATCTCCAAGATGCTTGCCCAGATTCCGGTCAAAGCTGTAGGCCTTCCTCAGTGGAGGGACGCTGGGCACAGCAGGAGCCCGCCTGACAGACAAAGTAGCTGTGCTGTTCGTCGATGGTGGCTTCAGTGCGGCCTCACGCTTCTGATCCAGAGCCAGCCAGGTGTCCTGGCACTGTGCCCAGGCCCAGCGACATTCCTGTCGGATGCCTTCTGAGCCTAGGCCTGTGGCCAGAGCCCACATTTTCCGGAAGTGGGCAGGGGGCAAGTCAGGGTGTCTGGTCCAGTGCAGCTGCAGCTGCTGCAGCACAACCTCTGGGTGCTCCTGCTGCAGCTCTGTCAGTAGTCGCTGCCCCTCCTCGGTCCATGTGGAGGCCTGCAACACCAAGGTCACAGAGACATAAAAGGAGGACCCTAGCAAGCCTGCAGCGCCTTCTGCTCTGCTCCCTTGTCCCACCTGCTGGCTGCCCTGGAGGACACTGAGCTTGGGATCAGAAAAGCAAAAGGACAAGCAAGCCAAGCAGACTCAGACTGTGGTGGAGCTTGGGCGAAGCCAGGGTAGGACCTCCTCAGCCACCTGCTTGAAGAACTGGGACAGCTGCTCAGCATCTGCCAACCGCTGGCGCCGCTGGGCCAAAGCTCTGGAAAATTCCGTCAGCTGGGATCTCAGGGCCAGAAAGCGCCTTCCGGGGCGCCCCAGGTCGGCAGCCTCCCAGCCAACCAGTGGCTGCAGCAACTTCTCCCCTTGCTTGACCTGTTCCTGGAGAGACACTCAACTCAGCTGCTGAGCAGCCCAGACTCAGATCCCGCCTCTGGCATCTCTACATCATCTCTTGTGTAGTCGTGGTCCAGCAATCCTCCTGCCTCTGCTTTTGGAGTGCTGGGACTAACTGCATGCATCACCGTGCCTGACTTTCTGCCACAGGAAGTTTTGAATACACCATTTCCCAGCTTTGTCTCCCTAGCCCGAACTCATTTTTGCCTGAATGAGCCTAAATTTGACTTCCATGCTGCTGCTTTCCAGGGTTCTTGTCTTTGTGTGCAAATCCATTGACTCTGAAAGCTTTTTTGCAACTGATCTCTGCTGACTGGCAACCTCCAAGAGAGAAAGGATTGTTTGCCTTCACTCAAGCCCTCGCCCCTGGCAAGGTGGCCCGGTCCCTGCAGAAGGAGCAAAGAACCAAACGTACCTGGGCAACCTGGTCCAGCTCCTGAAAAGGGCCTTGGGCCTGGAGCAGTGCGTCCAGGGAGGGCTCCCCTGCTTCTTCCACTCCTGGCCAGCCCACCTCCTGCAGCCACACTTCAATCTGGGTGGACACAAGCGGAGACACACAAAGGCAGCCGCTATGATGGACCTACAGCTGCCCTGGACCAGGGGCGGGGTGATCTGGACAGTAGCTATACCTGGCACAGAGCCCCCTCCTGGGCTTCCAGCGCTCGCAGGAGCTCTAGGGCCCGAATTCGCTGGTTGCTCTTCAGGGTCAGCTGATGCAACAGTTCATCCACTTGGCCATACAGCTCATCAGCCTTGTGTACTGCAGACCTGTGAAAAGCACACAGTCTGGTCTTGTGCTCTGACAGTCCCGTTTCTCCACTCTTGACGCAGGGACTCAAATCTAGCATGTGCTGAGCCAGCCAGCTGAGTGCTTGACACGTATGCAGGAGGCTGAGCTGGGGTAGGTTCTGATAGCGGGGCTTGTGGTTACCTGTAATCAGGGTTCGGGGTCACCCGCGGCATCCCTTGCTTCAACCATGCCAGCTCCAGGCTTCCCTGGCCTTGTAACCATGACAACTGTGGTGAGTCTAGGACCTGCTGCATGAGGGACTGTGTCTGCTGTAGCAGCTGACCAACTTCCTATAATGAGAGTAGCAGGCATTGATTGACATGGGAGAGAGAAAGGAAGTCACGGGACACTCAAGGGGATTTGGGAGGACACTCACCCCAGACTCCATGGGTTGCCGCAGAGCCTCCACACTGCCAATGACCCCCTGAAGCAGGGCACAAGCCATCTGGCAACTCTGCTGCAGGGCTTCCAGACGCTGTGAGCAGGTAAAAGTGTGACCAACACACAGGGATACTCCCAGCCTCTAGGATCTGGACCCCTGCCGCCGCCGCCGCCAGTTTCATCCTGTTCAAACTGACCCGGGAAAGGCTCCCCAGCAGGTCCAGGTTACCTGCGTAACCACACCCTTCCACCCCCAACCTAGTGCACTGACCATCCGGAAATCCAGCCAGGCCTGGTGGCAGTACCACAGGCCCCCTCCGAGCGAGGCAGGCAGCTCCACGTTAGGAATGTGGGTCAGTAGGCTCTGGTGAGACTGCAGCTGCTTGAACTGCAGAAGAAGGCGCCACGATGTAGGATACGTGGACAAGGATCCCCCACTCCCACCTAGCCAGCCCGGCTCGGTACCTGAAGCCCTACGGGCACGGCCTCTGGCATCTTCCCAACCAGCAGCACTTGCTGTACAGCCCCTGGGGATGCCTCCTGCAAGGAAGGAATCAAAGTTCAGCCCTGCCCCTTGACTATGCAGAAAACAAAACGGGAAGGGAGCCACGGTCCTCTACTCACTTGCAGCCGGCTGAGGCCCCAGGTGAGGGAAGAGCTTGGGGAGCAGATTCGGGCATCGACTAGTACGGTCAGTCCCAGAGCCTGCACTTCAGGCCTAAATGGTGAGTTTTAATACCAGATTCACAGATCATAGGACTCCGTGGCCCAGTCTCAGCACCCTCCCCCTCCCCATTCCAAGTTTCTCCCTCAAACCTGGGGATGCCACGCAGGTAGAACAAAAGACTCAGCAGCTCATGGCTATGACACCCGGGATGAAGCCACGCTGGGCAGTGGGCACACAGAAGCAGCACTGCTCGGCCTTCTGCATCCCGTGTCCCTGTGGAGAGGAGAGAATGAATACTGGCCTAATCAGGCCACCCTTCCCCCACCTCATCGAAGGCCTCCTAACTACCTGGTAGGGTGGCCATGCCACTGGCCAGGAGCTCCCAGGTGAGGTCTCGAGCTAGGAGGCAGTCAGCAGGCCTAGGGAAGCTGGATCCATTAGGGTCTTGAGAAGAGAAATGGCTTGGGTCTGAATCGGGCCACTGGCCCAGAGACACCCTCCATGGACAAGGGCTTTGGGCTGAACAGGGTCAGAAACCTCCCAACTCTCAACGCCCACCTCCAGATACCCCCCTCTCCTCCCCAGACTTCCCAGTCTCCCTTACCTGCCTCCAGTAGCTTTGATGATGTCTCTGATAAAGGACTAAAGCCAGCAGGCTGCGCTCTGCCTGGGTCTGGGTCCCCTATCATACCTCCCCCTCGATGGTCATTCTCACCCGGTGTCAGGTTGAGGTGAGAGGACCCAGGACACAAGAGGTTTTCCATTTCTGAGAAGGCTGGCTCCTCTGACTGGGCTGGAGGTGCTTCTAATGTGTTCCTATGGTAGTCCCCTGACCCATCTGCAGCCCTTTGACCTGGAAGTGATTGAGGCTCCTTGGACAAGACATCTCCCTGAAGCCCTATGCCTTGGGTTGCCCCTACTGCTGGTCTTGACGGTCTTGGGTCCACAGCCTGTATCTGGAGAGCAGGTTCCTCCTCCTTCCGGGGGTTCCTGAAACCGCACACAGCAGACCTCTTCCCATCTGCAGCATGGCCCTGGGAGTCGGGGGGCACATCCCCACACTCAAGAGGCCCTTCCATCACTCCCTGGTAAGAGCGGGTCTGCTCTGGACAAGTGGGTAACGGGTTGGGTCTTGATGTGAAAGGAGACTTCAGCTCATCCAGGAACTGGTTTGAAGATGGTGGCGCAAGACTCCGCGGGCAGGCAAGCCGGGAGCACCAGGCGGTAGGCCGCGCTAGGCTGGGTACCTGGTCCCAGGAAGCATTGCGGCTAAAGTAGTCCAGCCTGGCGAGGGAAGATACAGAGTCTTCTTTGGGCCGAAGGCCGGCTTACGCGTCCAGGAAGCTCTACCGAGTGGCCATACCTTCGGACACACCTTCACGCCAGGCTTAGCAGGCTCGCACCGCCGCTCTCCGCTCTAGCCCACCCAGCCAGGCCCTGGCCTAGGCGCCTGTCCCAGTGCTCCCGGCCCCTCACGGGTCACCCTCACACTCACACCCCCGGGACGCGCCGTGGGGAAGCCGGGAGACTATGCCACCAGAGCCGTCGAACTAACGAAGAACAAACACACGGACCACAGCCTCGACGATGGGTAGCGCGAGGCCGCCCAGAATCCAAGGGCGCCACCTTCTGGTGGCACGAAGGGCCGCAGGGCCGATGTGGACGCGGCGCCCTCTAGGGGCTGGAGGACCGAATCACAGGTTCGCCCGGAAGGCGCCGCTCTGAGAGCAGAAGGGTACAGAGGAGGGCGGGGACAGGGCGTACCGCCCCCTGCCCTGTGCATCCCGGCCCGCGAGCCGGTGGGTTGCTACTCTCAGCGCCTCGGCGACTTGGCGGGCCCTCCCTCGACTTCTCATTCTGCCGACCCCGGCAACACTCATTCCACTGTGCTCAGAGCTGGGACTGTCTGAAAGGGTGAGTGAGCCGCAGCGCTGCCAGATGCAAAGAAGGCTCTTGCACAAAGCAAAGGACGCCCTTGTAGGAGGAGGGCAAGGCTCCTCACCAGCCTCCTGATGGCACGTGGGAATTCTCACCCAGCTCCCCTGTATGGCGCTCGTGGTCCCCAGATCTGACCCCCGACCCATGTGAGTCCATGATTAGGGATGATCTCCAGAGAAACTCCCTATGCCCAGGCAGCTGCGTGTGGATAATCTTCACGGATTGGGGGAGGGGGATGTCCCCAAGCACATCCACCACAAAACAAGTTGTGGATGGGCTGTGAGGTGTAACTCAGTGGCAGGGTCCTTGCCTGACTTGTATGAGCCCCTAGGTTTGATTAATAAAACAAACAGCAAAAAGACAACGTTTCAAAAAATAAATTGTGTAATCCCATGACATGTTGAACCGGAAGGTGGAGAGGGTATCTATGTCTCTGGGTGGGAACTGACCCAAGCGTACCAAAATACCTAAGGCTCAAACCCTCCGTTTTGTTGAATTCCCTGACTTCTCATTCCCGGTTTGCAGAAGAGCGTGGCTGAGAAAGCTGGTGCCCCGGAGCCAGAGACCAGCTGGGCTCTGGCTCCACCACTCACCTCTTGTGGGGCGCTCCAGGGACCCTTTTCTCTTTGCATCTCATCGTCCTCTCCTGTAAGACAAGAAAGTCATTTTTTTCTCCTGGGGTTGCCAGATGGATCAGGGAAGACCTGATTTATCAGATATCTGTGTTCGTGCCCCGCCCTCCCTTTTCGCCCCTCGCTGGGGGATCTTGAACTGATGAAAGACTCTGGGGTAACTGGTAGATCCCTACCGGCCCGCAGCTCTGAGGCCTGAAGTCCTTTTGGAACAAGTGGGCCTGGCCTAGCACTCTCTTGAATTTGTGGGATGATCATAAGAAAGAGGTTAACCATGCAACCAGGAAAGGCTCGTGGCCCCCACACCACGGCCTTGGTCCCTGGGAGGAGAGGACACTGGCTATAATGCCTTCCCTGGCTCTAAGACAGGCGCTTCCTAGGTCCGGTGTGGTGGCGCATGCCTGTAATCCCAGCACTTGGGAGGCAGAGGCAGGCGGATTTCTGAGTTCGAGGCCAGCCTGGTCTACAGAGTGAGTTCCAGGACAGCCAGGACCACACAGAGAAACCCTGTCTCGAAAAAACAAAACAAACAAACAAACAAAAAAAAAGACAGGCGCTTCCTTCATGAACCTAGGTATCAGCTGCAGCCGTGGTGGGAACAACCGGCATCCGCACCCATCTCAGGCTCTAAGGCAGGTTCTGAAGAAGAGCAAGGGGCAAGGCTGGCCTTGGAGGGGTCCTTCTCCAGCCCCAGCTCTCGGGCGTGTCTTCCATCCCTCCTTCCTCTAGCTTCAGTGAGCACCAGGTCCAGCCTTGGCTTCTGTCCTTCTTGTCCCAGGCCACCCCCACTGAGTCATTGCCCCTCCCTCCCTCCCTTCATTCCTCCCTCTCTCCCTTCCTCCCTCCCTCCCTCCCCCCTGCTTCTGAGGCTCACCTCCTCCCACTAGCCAAGCCCCCAGGAGCTATAAGAAGATGGACCTCCTGGGAGGTCCACAACCCTTCCCTCCCCCCCACCCCCACTCCCCCCCACCCCCCCCACCCCGTGATGAAGCAAATAAGAGGGCTCAGGCCTCAGGCCCTAACAGACCCAGGCCCCCTGCACACAGCAGGCAGTCAGGGGAATGCACACGTGGGGAGACAGAAGCAGGACTGGGCTGTGGTTTTCTCATTCCACATAGAATGTGCCCTGTAAGCAAGCAGACTGGATGCTGTCCACTTTGGTATTTCTAGCTCTGTATGTCAGGCCTGGCACAGAATTAAATATTTAGGGGTATCTAAGACTAGTCACACTGCCCCTCCCGTCCTGAGCTCTTCATGTGTGGGTCACATGGAAACCACAGTTAGAGAAAGAGACGGATGGAGACAGATTCAGACAGAAGAGGCAGAGAGCTGTAAGACACCCAAATCTGGGATGGAAAAGGCACAAACAGTAACGAACAGACACCGGCCGCGTGCGGGACATTGGGGGGCTAGGCCTAGAGCCAACCTGGGGTGGCTGACCACAGCAGGCTTGAATTCAGGGCTGAGCTTGCAAGTCTGAACAGTGACTCACGAAGGCCATCTCTGGTTCTGCTGGTTGCTGAATCTACTCAGAGAAGTCTTTTCCACTGAGATCGTAGAATGTGGACAGGCCCCTCCCTGGCCACGTCCCTCTTTTCTTCTCCTACCTCTCTTTTCTTGACAACATCCATCAAAAAGAAAAAAAGAAAGAAAAGAAAAGAAAAAAGAAAAGTGACTCCTGAGCTTTGTAGGACTGGGAATACAGAACCAATGACCACAATTCCCTTGAGTCCGTGTGCTACTTGAGTCCCTTAAGTCAGGGCTGCTGTAAACAGCAAAGACAACTGAGTTCTCTAACCTTCCAGACCTCTCTCATCTTTGACCCAAATAAACCCACCCTCCTTGGAATGGCATTCAAGGCCACCAGAGACATCATAGCCTTTTCTCCCAGGTCCCAGACTGCACTTGGAAACACAGCACCACCTTCTCTGACTTAGTAAGACCCTCATTATGATCAAAACCCTTCCTTTTAGCCTGGTGTTGTGGTGCATGCCTCTAATCTAGCGCTTGAGATGAAAAGTTTGGAAGATGCACAAGTTCAAGGCTGGCCAGGTCCACATAGAGTAAAAAAACAAAAACAAACAAACAAGTAACAACAACAACAAACATTCCAGATAAGAAAGAACTTTGTAACAAGATCCTGTCCTTTTTTTTTTTTAAGATGGAGGGAGATAGCTCTGTAGATAGATAATGTGCTTGTTTTATAAGCATAAGGCCCTGAGTTTGATCCTCAGAACTTTTTTTTTTTTTTTTTTTTTTTTTTTAGCTAAACATGCTGGCACACTTGTAATGTTAGCACTGGGGAGGCAGAGACAGAGGCAGAGGCAGAGGCAGAGGCAGAGGCAGAGGCAGAGGCACAGAGGCAGAGGGAGACGCAGAGGGAGAAGCAGAGGCAAACACAGACACAGACCCTGGGGCCTAGCCTACTTAGCAAGTTCTAGGCCAGTGAGGCCTGGATTCCCCTGTCTCCATTCCTCCCAGGTACGATAGCCACCCTGTCATTTTGTCCAGCCAAATGGCCAAACTCTTGACCTGCTTGCTCCTACAGAGCAAACACATGACAGCTTTACCCACACCCCAAGCTGTGCTCACTGGCTTTTTGGGCCTCCCAAGTCCTGCTAAATCAAAACTCTTAGAGCAGGTGGGTGTGGCCACACATGGCTTTAATCCAAGCATTGGGGGGAGGGAGGTTGCAGGAGGTGGGGGGTAGGGGGAGCAGGCACAGGCAGGTAGATCTCTGTGAGTTGGAGGGTTGGAGGCCAGTATGGTCTGCATATTGAGTTCCAGGCTAGCCAGGACTGCAAGTGAGACCCTGAATCTAAAAAACAGACCCTTGGAGCAGGCTCAGAGAGCAAGCTCCCCAGTTATCCTGACTGAACCGTGGTGGAAAGATGGCCCGCTGTTTGGTCCTTTTCACCTGCTCTGAGCGGCTGAAGCAGCTCCCCCGCCCCCATGCCCTTCCATGCCCAGCCTTCCTTTCTTGGCGTCCACTATTCAAACCTCCAGATAATCTACTACCTCTTCCTGTCCCCTTTCTTCTTAGTGCTCTTGAGACCCACAGCCTTTTCCCAAGCACCTTTGCCTTGCACTGTGAACAAGACAGGGCAAACAACTTATGATCCGTTCATTACCACAGAGCCAGGGCTGGGACAGTTCCTCCCATTTTAATCTTAGCAATAATCTTATGAAGTGTTAAGTGTGACCGTTAACTCTTTTGTTCTTGTCGGTTTGCTCTGTTTTCACTGTGTACCTCTGGCTAGCCTGGAACTTGCTATATAGACCAGGCTGGCCTCAAGCTCACAGGGATCCACCTATTTCTGTCTCTCCGGTGCTAGGGTTAAAGGTGTTTCGCCACTACACCATGCTCTAGCTGTTCCATTTTAGAGATAAGAAAACTAAGGCTCAAAGAGCTTAGGCCCCAGGCCCCAGATGATATAGATAATAAATAACAGCCAGGACTGACTCCAGACTGTTAAATTAACTGTCAGATCTTATCACTGTTAGCAACTTGAAGGCAAAGCTAAGACACTTTTCCTTCTTAGCCCCATGCATAGCATAGGGGGAAAGCTTGACCAAGACTGTGGGTCTCCGATGTGTTCCAAGGTTCTCAGACCCAGAGACACGGAAGCAGTCTGGTGATTGCCGACAGCCGTGTGTCGGGTAGGACAAGGACTAACGTCTCTCAAGTTCAGGGCTTCGTTGGGGGGGATGATGAAATGTTCATGGAAAGGTTTGCACAACTGTGCGAACATACTAAAAACTGGGGCTGGACAGAAAGCCCAGTGGTTGAAGTAGTTGCTGGTCTTCTCGAGGGTCAGAGCTTGCTTCCCTGCACCCGTGTCAGAAGGTTCACAGACACACGTAGCCTCAGCTCCAGGTGGTCCAGTGCCTCTGGCTTCTGAGGGCACCCACAGTCATGTACATACCTATGTGCAGACTCACAGACCCACACACACAATTACAAATAAAAATAAATCTTGTGCCGGGCGTGGTGGCGCACGCCTGTAATCCCAGCACTTGGGAGGCGGAGGCAGGCAGATTTCTGAGTTCCAGGCCAGCCTGGTCTACAGAGTGAGTTCCAGGACAGCCAGGGCTATACAGAGAAACCCTGTCTCGAAAAACCAAAAAAAAAAAAAAAAAAAAAAAAAAAAAAAAAAATCTTGTTTTGAGGGCTGGAGAGATGGCTCAGTGTTTAAGAGCACCAACTGTTCTTCCAAAGGTCCTGAGTTCAGTTCCCAGCAACCACATGATGGCTCACGACCGTCTGTAATAATGGGATCTGATGCCCTCTTCTGGTGTGTCTGAAGACAGCGAAAGTATACTCATATACATAAAATAAGTAAATCTTAAAAAAAAAATCTTGGGCTGGAGAGATGGCTCAGAGGTTAAGAGCACCGACTGCTCTTCCGAAGGTCCTAAGTTCAAATCTCAGCAACCCAACCACATGGTGGCTTACAACCATCCGTAATGAGATCAGATGCCCTCTTCTGGTGTGTCTGAAGACAGCTACAGTGTACTTACATATAACAATAAATAAATAAATTTAAAAAAAATCTTGTCTTGAGACAGTGTCTCTATGTAGCAGTGGCTGTCTTCGAACTTGCCACACAGACCAGGGTGGCCCTGAACCCACAGAGACTGGCCTGCGTGCTGGGATTAAAGACATGTGTCACCACACCCAGCAAAAACAAATCTAAAAACAAAAGAAAAATTCAAAAACAAAAAACTCAACTGTACATTTTAAACAAGTGAATTTTATGCTATTTTTATTCTCAAAGATGCTTTTAAAAAATTCTTCAGACAGTAGAAACTGGACTTGGGGATTGCTGCTATCTAAGGATTTCGGGGCCCACATTCCTTCTCGTAGATTCTCAGGGGACCCAGTTCCTCGGAGCTTGAATTCCTAACCTGTCACATGCGGAGTGACACTTGTTCATCTGGCTGGCGGCTGTCCTTACATTTTCCTAGAAACATCTCTGTGGTACTACACACGGAGGCTTCGTCCTCGGAGAGCTTAGACTGACCTCCCTGCCGGCCTTTCCCCTGTGGATTCCCAGTTCTGAGACGCCTTCTTCCCCAGCCCATACAGCGGTCCCCTGACCGCCAATCCATGCCGCCTGCTCGTGGGACAACACCGGAAAGGTACAGGGACCAGAGGGACTCAGGGTTCTGCCTGAACCCTTTCAGTCTCTACTCCTGAAAAATCTTCAAGTAGGCAGAGCCCGCCCTTCTTGTCCTCACCCTGCAAGCTTGAGACAAACGGACAGAGGACACTCATCCATCTGAGACATGTTTAATGTATCTTGGGTTTAAGGTACAAAATACAGGGCGGGGCGGGGGGGGCTAACCCCAGGGAAGCCACCTGTTACTCAGCTGCCCCCGACACCGCAGCCAGGCACCCAGCTCCACCGGGAATGGTGCAGTGGCCCTGGCATACTCGGTTCCTTCTGGAAAAATTCTGAGGTGGTGACGGGCCCAGAGACTCTAAAAAAATCTCAGATCCAAGCCTCAGAAAGTTCCAGATTTAGACCTAGTGCAGTAGACTGGCTATGAAGCAGCTTGGGCCCAGCGCCTAGGTCCTAGAAAAAGAGTCACCATTACCTCAATAACTGGAAGCAAGGGGGAAAAGGGTTAAAGCAAGATGCGGTACTCGGGTAGCTGACCCAACAAGTTAGCGGGACTGACTGAGGCCTGCCCTCTGTCCTAGCCCGGTCACTCTGAGGACCAGCCCCTCATCAAGCCTCACTGCCGCTGTGTGCGCTGATCCTGACCTGGTGCTGGAGGGGGTCAGGGAGGACCAGTGTCCACTGAGGAGTGATGCTCTGTGGGGAGGAACAGCTGCCAACAGTAAGTCCAGGAAGACGCCCTAGGGAAGGGCCGGCAGCTTGCGGGCCTGTCCCCTAGAACTCTGGACTGGATCCTGAGCCATTTTTCCGAAATGGAAAGTGGGAGGGGCTAAGGGCAGGGAGCGCGGTAAGAAGGGTCCCCGTGAGGACCAGCCCAGGAAACCCTTCTGACCAGTCCCAAGGAGGCCGTTACCACTTCAGTCCAGGCAGTGCTAGCCCCATACCAGGCTGGGTAGGCTCCCCTGCCCACGCTGAGGGGCACTCCCCACAGGGGCTCCGTGTCCTGCTCCTCCCTGCGGCCCTGGGCTACAGCCTGCCTCCTCTGTTGAGCTGGATGCACCAGTGGGAGTTGGCGGTGCCCGGGCTAAGGTGAGTGTGGTCCTTGTGGCCCATGAGGGGCTGCAGCTCCTGCTGCTGCGGGATGTCGGCGCTGCTCTCGCTGCGAGAACGGCCGGCCTTGGCCAGGCTGGGGGGGAAGGCAAAGCTAGAGCGGGGGTCAGAGGACGGGTCTGGAGGAACCTGGGGCTCTTCAGTGACCAGAGGGTGGGGAGGTAAGCGGGTTAGCGTCGGGGGCTGGGTACAGGGAGGGGATGCCAGGCTCTCCAGGGACGAGATGCTCTGGTTCCAGCCCGTCTGCATGTCCACAGGCACGATCTTGGTTGTTTCGGAAGACACATACACAGCCAGGTCTCCCTGCCCACTCTTCCAGGGTAACTCCTTCTCCGCACAGGTTGGGGATGGGGGGATGATGCGTGGGCTCGGACACACCTCAAGGCTTCCTGGGAACACAGGGAGAGTACACGTGAGTTTATTGTCCACGCAGGGGAATCCTCAAATGCACCCGAGGTCACTGCATTACACTCATCTGTGCTGTACTCAATAAATGTCTCCCTGGAAGGGAGCACCGGACTGCTTTGGTTGTCTTGCAGAGAGCGGTCCACGGGTACATACTGAACAAACGGTAATCACCTGCAGCGTAGGCAAACCAGACAAGGAGGATACCTGTCTCTGACCATCCCCGCAGCCCAGCAGCAGCAGCTCAGAGACCACATCTTGCCAGGCCTTGTTCTGACCAACCAGTGAGACAGCCTGCTCAGTGTGACAACTGTGACAACTCCAGATGGGGCTGGAGGGGTGGCTCAGAGGTTAAGAGCACTTGCTGTCCTTGCAGAAGGCTCAGAGCCACGTCAGGCAGCTCACAACCAGCTCTAACTCCAGCTCCAGGGCATTCCCCCGCTCTCCTCTGGCCTCTGACAACATCCACAAATACGTGGAATAGACAGACACACTCACTGCACTTACTAAAATACATCTTTAAAACGTCTCCAGATAGGGACCGGAGAGAGATGGCTCAGAGGTTAAGAGCACTGGCCGCTCACCCAGAGGTCCTGAGTTCGATTCCCAGCGACTACATAGTGGCTCACAACCATCTATAAGGAGATCTATAAAGCCCTCTTCTGGCCTGCAGGCATACATGCAGCTAGAATGCTGTATACATAATAAATAAATTAATTAAAAAAGAAAAGACTCTGGACTTCATCGAAGTCCCCTTTGGAGCAGACTTTCTATACCACCACCTTCTTTTGTTTTCTTTTGTTTTCAGATAGGGTTTCTCTGTGTAGCCCTGGCTGTCCAGGAACTCGCTCTGTAGACCAGGCTGGCCTTGAACTTAAGAGACCCGCCTGTCTCTGTCTCCCAAGCGCTGAAATTAAAGGTGTGTACCACCGCCGCCTGGCACCGCCACCTTCTTAACTGTTTTGTAGTAGGTTAGAAGGGATTTCTTAACTAAATGTAATATGTGGTCTGAGCTGGGTCTTTACTGCACAAAACCTGCTGCAAAGGGGCTAGATGAGGTGGCAGACGCCTGTTCTTGGAGGCCTGGCCAGGAGGATCCTGAGAGTGAGGCCAGCTAGACTGCCTAAGGAATGCAAGGCAAATGGCAGTGGTGGCGCACGCCTTTAATCCCAGCACTTGGGAGGCAGAGGCAGGCAGATTTCTGAGTTCAAGGCCAGCCTGGTCTACAGAGTGAGTTCCAGGACGGCCAGAGCTACACAGAGAAACCCTGTTTCAAAAAAAAAAAAACCAAAAAAGGAATGCAAGGCAAGCCTGGGTTACACAATGAGACCTTGTCTCAAAACGAACAAAAGAAAATAAAAACCAAGCAAACCTGACTCCCAACTAGGTATCTTACAAGGAAGATTTTATATACGGTTATGATACTGTGGTTGTGTCTTTAAGAAGAACACTTATGTTGTACGTTGAAGTGTTGGTTGATAAAATGAGACGACAGTTGATATTTTCACCCTGAGAACCCTGGGGAGCAGGTGTCAGAGGTCACAGTGATGGAGGACGAGCTATGAGCAGGTGATGACTGAAGCTGGACACGGGCAGTCATGTTACCACTGTGTCCTTTGAAATTTTTGAATTTTTTTTTGTGTGTCTTTTGAAATTTTCTGCAATAAACTTCTCTCATGCCCCCTGAGCGTTTGTGCCGACTACCACTGAAACCTAACATTGGGGGGAGATTGCCCCATGCAGAAACACGAATACTGCATTTTATGCATAAGGATTCCATTTCAATAGACTCAGCCTTCTCCCAAGGTCCGGTGCCAACCTCCTCACTCAGGGCTCTACGTGCAGGCAGGTGGGCTAAGCCTGGGTCACAAGAGACCTGGGTCACTTGCTTCTAGGTCTGCTTGTCACGTTGTGTTCCTTGGGCTCTGCTCTTTGAGCCCCATGACTAGGTGGGTCAAGTTCAGAGGCTCTTTGGATCATTTGATTCTGGACAAGACTCTACTAAGGCTTTGTGAGCTCGGTTTCCCCATCTTGGATACCGTAGCGGTTTGAGGCACTGTACAAGATTTCTGGTAGAGTCAAAATGCTTAGTAAATGCCGGTGGTGAGTAAACTAGCAAACCAGCCTCCTGGGGCAGAGGCCAGAACAGGCAGAGGACACAGGGGAGCGAGCCTACAAGGAAGCCATTACCTGAGACCTTGCCTTCTTGGAGAACCTCACTGGTGGCTCGAGCTACGAAGATGATGCCTTCATCGTCCTCTTTCTCGGTCTCTGAACTGTCGCTTTCTTCCTCCTCCTCAGACTCCACAGTTAGTATCACAGCAGCTGGAAAGAAAGGGTGAGAGCCGAGCGAGTCAGGGCAGCCAACCAGCGGCTTCTTGATATCCGACAGCTTCGAGTCCACTCCCGCCCTCCCCACCCCCTCTAAAGCCCAAGATAGAGGAAGCACCTGCATCTTCCTCCAGCCAGTTTGGGCAGTGGCCTAGAGTGTTGGACGTGAGGGGCGGGGTTAGGAGATTACAGAGCCCAAGGAGGCAATCCAAAGGTGCTAAGTCCTCAGAGGAAGCCAGGAGGGCCACGCCCCCCAGCTCGCTCTGTCGCCAGCCCCAGATCCATTGCAGATATCAGCACCCAGGAAGCTGGAAGGTCCATTAACAAATGCAGCTCGCGGGAACGAGGTTCTGATGACGAGACACTCGGCCTCTGGTTCCGCCTACCCTCGGAGGCCCAGGCCACTCTACCTGTCTGTCTCTGTGACCTTTCCCAAGTCCTGAACAGTCATCAGTTCTGCCATGCATGCTACACAGACGTGAACTATCCCAACACTCAAGTGTGCCCATCTAGTCCCGGAGGAGGGGGACCCAGCTCCTGGTTCCCAGAGGAGAGCCTCCAGGGTCAGGATGGCAGGCCCGCTCCCTCCCTTCCCCGCCTCCCTTCCCCCCTGCCCCCCTGCCGCTCCCTGCTTGCCTGTATCCTGAAAGCCCAGGTCTCGAGGAGGCTTCCCATTGGTAGCTTCGGGATTAGCCACACCATCCTTCTGAGGACCAGAAAGCAAGCCTAAGACTATGACTGTGGTCTTACCACCCGATTCCCAAACCCTGCGAGAAGGCAAAGTCAGCAGAACAAGCCCTCCTAACCTTGAAGGGGGGGGGGGGAGGGGGGAAAGGGCCGTTTATCACAATGGTCTACCACTCCACTATTTCTTGGTCAGCCTGGCAGGAACTGTGGAGCCTGGAGTGACCCACTTCCTATCAGGGACTCTGAATACCTGGGCCTGGATTGGCCGAAGGACTCCTAGAATTACTTTGCCAAGAACTCTGCCCTTTTCCTGTCTGTTTCAACCCTGGTAGTAAACGGCCCCACAGCCAAAAGGCTGCCCCTCCCTCTGAAGCCCACACAGGCCTGAGAGGAAACCCCAACTGCTATAGTCACCAAACCCTGATTAAACATCTCCTCAAGCTGAGTTCAGGATTATTTGTTATTATATGGTTATTTGTTACCAGCCTAGAGCCGTAAAGGAGGTGTCCCAGAGAAAAGGCACACCTTCTTATGGCCGGTCTTGCGGGGTCGAGGTTTGCTCTTGGTGAAACAGATGTTATGTTTGGTGGACTTAAAGGACTCGAGGCGTCGCTTCATGTTCTGCTGGAAGACCTCCTTGTCCTGCCGCTCCTGGGCGTCCTCTGAGATGAAGTGGCGGCCGCAGCTAGCTTTGTACTGGCAATGACAGCCCGAGCTTGCTATGAGGCTGGGTGCTTTAGCCTCCCACGGGAACCCCAGGCCACAACCCCAACACGTCCATCACAGGTCCTGCCACAGCCCAGCTTTCCCAGAGTTCACCATGGAGTAAAAAAAATTAAAATATACAAAAGGATTATAACCAGAGACTCTGTGTTCGGTTCACTAAGGAAAAATTCCCCCTTTTCTGATAAGTCCCTTGCACATACCCTCAGTTCTCTCTAATTTGAAGTGATAAGAGCCAAGGAGCCCCGTACTTTGTCCCCTGGGGCTACTATAAAACCACAGCGCCATATCCTTTGCATTTATCAGATCCCAATCCCCGGGTAGCTACAGAGGATCCTCCTGCCAGCTAATTTTCTTCTAACAATTTCTACAACTACCACAGCACCAGGCCTATGCTTCGGATTTTCTGAGTATCTGCCCTGAACCCTAGATCTTCTCGGACCCAGCAACTGCTTGTTTAATATAGAGCCAACCCTTGACCTGCTTCTTTTTAACTCTTTCTCAGAAAGACCAAGGCATCCACACACTCACCCAGCCTGCCTCTTTCTGCCGTTGGCAGTTTAGCAATCTCTTCCTCTCAAGAAGGAGGAAATCTAAGCATTCCTGGTCACTATGTTGTCTCGCATTCTATTTGGTTCTTTCCTTACTCCTCGTACTTCCTGTTCCTCTGACCCACTTCTGAGAGCTCCTTCAAGTCTCCCATCAGCCTTTCTTCTCTCTATGTACCTGGAAATGCCACCCCACCTCTGGGGCAAAGGGACCCTGTCTCAGCTTTGCTCCTGTCCTTCCTGAATCCCTCGGGGCTCAGCTCCACCCTCCCCCACCCCCATTCCTCCTACATCTCTACTTTCCTTACTAAGGAACCCCAGTGCCCGCTTTCCCCTGCTTTTACACAAGCTCTTGCCCTTGGTTCTAAAGTCCTTTCACGGATACAACCATCATCTCCCTTCTTTTGAGGCCGAGATCTTATAAACTGATTCCGACACTTCCCTGTCTAGTACTTCCTTAAATACCACAAATGCTATTCAGGTTCTCGAAGTCTCAGCTTCCTCCCTGCTCCCTGGTCCTGAGGGCTCTGAAGCTCTGAAGACAGGCCTCGGGGTGAGCTAGCCCTTCTACCCCAGGCTTTTCCCTCTCCGAGGGCTCCCTTCTCTCCTCTGCTGGCTCCCTGCCCCTTTCTTCCGTGTATATTTGTCTGTATTGTTCTTGGCCCTGTCTCTCTAACCACTCTCCCCAGAGATCTTACGAGTTCTCTCTCCACTTCATCTAAGCCGGTGACATGATGTGAGGTTTCAAAACACCAGGCATCAGCCCAGCTGCGCTGGAACCATCAGGGGGCTTATTAAATACAGATTCTTATAAATACAGATTCTTAGTCTCTCTCCATATTACAGCATCTACATCTCCAGGAGGCAAAGCCAAAAGCATTCCATCAGCTTCCCTAGTGAGGAGACCTCTGCCAGCCAGCTCTCTCTCTCTCCCTCTCTCTCTCTCTCTCTCTCTCTTTCTTTCTCTCAAGCTATATCTTAATTACCTATATACTATATCCCTAATGCTGTTTCTGGAACGAACACAAAGAATTAGGGACTGTGTCATGGTGTAACTAATTGCATTCAGAACTAGTTGAGTAACCGTACCCCAAAACACGCTCCATCCATGCCAGTGTGGAGGAAAGTCTTTAGCATGTCACAGGGCTCTGTCCTCAGTTCTAGTCTGTTCAATATTTATGATGATTTGGATGAATGTAAAGTTAACAGGCTTAGCAAATGTTCAGATGATATGAATCTGAGAAAGAGACATTTGGTGGTAGACATGGGATCCGAATGATGGAATGACATCGAAATCAAATAAGATGACATTTGACAATAAGCACAAACTTACTGTAGCTCTCTTTAAACTATGGGAAAATGGAATCCAACCCATTGGTCTCACACACACACACACACACCACCACCACCACCACCACCACCATCACCACCACCACCATGTATTGTCTCTGATGTAACACAATAAGAAGGATACAGCATACCTGAAAGCCCCTGCACCTGATCAATTTCAGATTTAATAATCAGAAAATATAAGAAGAAAAGAAGTAATATGGTAAATAATGCTCAGCAAAATCAATGGTCAGCAAAAACTAGAAAAGGGATAAATCCTCCAATATAAAGAATTTAGTTTCTTCAACAAATAGCAAAGGGAAAAGGAAAACTGTTATAGGTTTTTCTTAATGGAGGACGTATTTCCCAGACATAAATTATGAACTTCATTTGGACTCTGAACTATGTAAACCAGCTGGGAAAAAAACCAGATATGTATCAAACAGTGACTGAGCAATTGATAGAATTATTATGTTATCATAGTAATACTACGATTTTTATTTGACTTGATTTTTTTTTTGCAGTGCTGGGAAATCAAACTCAGGGCCTAAGCAAATGTTCTACTACTGCCCAATCTCCTCAGCCTGACCTTATTTTTTTAAAGATCTTGACAGTCCACGTGGTGGTTTCACACTTGTAACCGCAGCATTTGGGAGGCTGAGGCAAGAGGATTCTCCAATTTGAAGCCAGTCCTAGGGTTGCTAGCAAGACTGTCTTAAAGAAGCCAAAATTTAAAAATGAAAGAAACAAAGAGTTCTTGCCGTATACTGAGATATTTATAGGTAATATCATCTGATGTCTGGAGTCTGCTGTAAGACAGAGTGTGGGCAGGGTGGGGTGGGCTATGGAGCGAAAACATTTAATCACGCACAGATAATTATTAGAGTTGGGTAACGGATAAATGAGTTATTCCATTCTCACTAGTAAAATTTTTGCACAAGCGAAACATTAAAAGGCAAAGAAAAACGTGGAATGAGGTGGGTTTGACAGCCATTATGGGAGGAACCTGTGAGGGTCTGGTGGGGTGCGAGGGCAGTATGAAGCCCTCACTGGTGAGTCAAACCAGGGGTCCTGGACAGCCGAACAGCAAGTCCAGAACAGGAAAGTAAGGGAGCCCCATCACTTGCTCTAGACAATCAGTCACCTAGGAGCTCCTCCATGCGGTGAGGGAGGGGGCTTCTCATGGGCAAGCACACACCAGAGGCAGGAGAGGCTGCGAGCCTGGGGGTGCCTGTGAGTACCGCCACCCGGAAACCTTGGGATCCTACTCCACAGGACTGGACACTCTCGAATCAAGCCAATTCTATCTCGATAGTCTACCTCCGCGTTGTGCTGCCAAGAGTAACTATCAGATTCATCCTTCCAAAGGCCCAGGATAATGACCTGCTGCCCCCTTGTGGGGTTTAAGAAGATCCTCTCCTGGATAGGATGAGCCTCTGCAGACTCCAAGCTCCAAAGCCACCTGATCTGCACAGGACTGATCCACCCCCTCTTGTTAAACTGATTCCGAAGGTCTTCTCGGGTCTCTGCTTCCACCTCTGACCTGCGTCCTCGAAGTGCCTGTCCGCTACCTCTTCCTCTCCCCTCGAGGACAATATCCATGTGCTCTCCTAAAGCCCAGCTTCCAATCCAAAGCGTTCCTTTCTAGAGTCCCAACCTGTTCTAGACTGATAGACACCCTGCAGCGCTTCCCCCTAATCAACATCATCATCATCAACAACAACAATAATAATAATAACAACCCAGCAAAAGATGAAACCCACGGCCTTCATCTGGACCTTCACAGCAAGCTGATAGCAAACTCCTGTTGAGTCTCTGATCACGGCCTCTACGGTCCACGCCTCACCACCCTCGGGGCTCCCACAGCCTGCAAGCTCTCACCCTGCGCCGTGGCTTGTAGAGGCCTCCGCAGAGCAGGTGATGCATCACGGCGTCCTCCCGGTCTCGGCCGCTGCGCACCGTGTCAATCACCTGCAGATCCAGACACGCTCCGCTGCCGCTCTCCCTCCTGCAGGAGGCAGGGATGTGTGTGCTGGGGAGTGGGCGGGGCAGGTGGGGGAAGGGCGGAGGCAGGGTGTTGACCGCATCCTCCCCAGAGGGATCTGGGGAGACAGAGCTTAAAGAAGAGGAAGGGGGGCATCCGTGGACTCACAACAGGTTGGTGACAGAGGTCTCTGCCATAGAGTTTCTGCTAGGCATAGAGGGCAGAGTGAGTCCCGTGGAGGACAAGACGTGACCTCCCTGTAGGAGTCAAGACGGAGGTCAGACAAGGGTCAGATGAGGAGGGGCCGGCCAGAGGGTAATGAAAAGAGTAACAAGCGTTAACAATTATTTTGAACACTATTTTGTTTTGAGCTGGAGTTGGGGATTACCCAGGTTCTCGAATGCTTTGCAAGAACCTTTGAGCTACGCCCCAGGTCATTATTTTGTTCTTTGTTACAGCAGATACTGAAACACTTCACACACTGACTTCCCAAAACCTGACCTAGGCACTCCTATCCTTATACGCGCCTCTCACGGCGGAAACTGAAGCTCGGACAATGTCAGTAACTTAGCCAAGCCTTGGCCAATCCACGATAAAACTGTGGGTTGGACTGTGTCTGTGGACTTCGGAGTCCAGCTGTTCCCCACCTTCCTGTACTGCCTGCCAGCCTCTGTCAACGCCAGGCTTTCTCCTGCAGCCGCGGCTTCACGGCTCCACCTCCACCTCCCTGCTCCCCGCTAACAAGCCTGCCTGCCTGTCATTCCTCGCCGCCCTACTCTGCTGGCCGCCACGGCTGGCCCACCTGGTCCACAAAGCTGATGGCGTCTCGGATGTTGAGTCTGTAGTACACATCCCAGATCTGGTCCCGGATCCGATAGGCTGACCGCCGCATCAAGAGCTGACTCAGGTACTTCTTGTCAAACTGTTCCCACCTAAGGAGGATGCCAGGCCCAGCCCTGAGCATTATCCTCAAGGTGTAGCTGGCTGCCCCTTCCCCTAGACAGGGCAGGGACAGTGCCAGCACTGGCCTGGCTTTCTCGGTATGAGTCTCAGCCAAGGAGCATCTCAAGGCTAGTCCCTGTTCTTATAGCCTTTAGAGTTTCAGGAGAGAGTCTGTCATTGGTTAAAATTATTTAAAATAACTGTAAAAATTATAACCACCACCACAATAAAAAAAAAAACTACCAAGGATAATAATTATAATGGGGATTCGTCCTTGTCAGAGAGGCCAGAGGTCTCTACGGAATCAACGCCTGTGGTTAGATCTGCAGGATGACTCAAAGCTAAGCTAAGAAGGAGGTAAAGCAGGGCTCTGGGAGACAGAACTCATCCAATGGTCTCAGTGACTGGGCTTGGACTGCATGGTGGGCTCTGAGGTTCTAAATAGGGTCTGTGTAATTATCAGACAGACCACCAAACACAGACCAGAGCACGGCAGGGCAGGAGTCTGGTAAGTGCCGGACCATGCAGCGTCTAGCAGGCCACCCTGGGGAGCTCTGCCTTATCCTGCGGACCACTGGGGTGCCACTGAAGGGCTTCAGGCAGAGCTCACGCCGCCTGAACCTGGCTGTGTCCCTTCTCAGAAGGCTGGCATATCTCCCATGCTGCCCTGGCTGGTAGGGCCACTGTTGCTGAAGGAGCCTCGGGGCAGCTCCCTCACCTGTCCCTCCAGTAGTGGTAGCCATGGTGCCCCACAACGTCCTCCACTGCAGCCAGAATGTGGTCAAAAGTCTAGAATGGGGGTGGGTAGGGGGACTGGATCAGGACTCTGCCAGCGTAGGAGAGGGGAGACAGGGGCAGGTGGAGGGATGGGGCTCTGGTACCCACGTGCTCATGGAGCTCCTGGTTCAAGGTGGGTTTGTGGTAATCACTCCTCTTCACCCTCAGCCACTTGACTAGTGGCTTGATGGTCAAACCCTACGGACAGGCAAGAGGTGAGCCCTGTCCTATTCGGTTCCCTGCTGCCTCTCTCCTGCCCCACCCCACCCCCACAAAATGGGCCTCAGTTTTGCCTCAACCCATTCAAGGCCTGGGAAGTCAGGTCCCTGCCTCCCCCAGTGGAAAAGAAAAGGCCCTGTCCCAAAGTGTTCCAGGACTCTCCCGGGGCCTGCTGAACCTCTCCCCACCTTGCCTCCTGGGCGCTCCCACCTGCACGATGACTGTGAAGAAGACCACCACAATAGTGGTGGCCACAAAGTAGTCCTTGGCAGGGACCTTGGTCCTGTCCAGTAGGATGACGAGAGCAAAGGCCACAGCCCCCCGGAGGCCCCCATAGGACATCACCACCTGGTCAATCTTGTCCAGAGGGACCAGCCGGAACTGATTCAGCACCCACGTCTGCAAGACTACGCCTACAGCGGAGGGAGGCCAGCAGGAGCAAGGGGTTGGGAGCGGAGGACACTGGGAGCCTGGCGCCAAGCATCTGGCAGGGGTTAGGACAGGTGGGCATTGAGGGGAGGCGTGGGAATTAACATGGACTGAGGGGGTGAGGGGCGAGAGGGGGAAAGAAAAGGGACAGGGAAGCCGAGGGCGCCAGCAATACCGAGGGCTCGGAAGAAGAGGATGAAGAAGAGGGTGCCCAGCACCAGCCCGGAGTCCCAGGCCCACTTGGAAGAGTCCACGGCCGAGATGCCGAGCAGCATGAAGATGACCGTCTCGGCACAGCTGGCGAGCGTCTTCATCGTGTACTTGACGGCGGTGCGTGACTTATGGGAGATGTTGGCCTCCACGTATTTCTTACACCCCAGGCCACACATGGTCACCCTGGGGGGAGGGACAAAGTGCAAATGAGGGAGGGTCCCAAAAGCTCAGCCCCTCTCAGACTGAGCTGGCGGGGGTGGGGGTGGGGCAGAGGGGGTGCTGCCCATCCTGGGGTATCAGGTGCCCCGAGCCAAACCTAAGGGATGCATGAAGTGGTAGCTCTGGAATAAATGCAGATCCCTGGGCTTCCCAGGAGTGCCTTGTGCTCTGACTAACAACCCCCCTGGGGGTGCTATGGCAGCTTAACCGGCACTTCAGGTAGAGGAAGTGTGAGCCTGAGGCTCACCCTCCTCTGAGGAGAGAGTATGAGATATGCACTACCACAAGGGCTCCATGAGGCCTACTGGTCCCTGAAGACCTTGCATTTTGGCCCCTGTAAAGTGTGACTTTCCCTTTCCCAGCTGCCTGCCCGGGAGAGCCTCCCCACCCCACCCCCAGCCCCCGCCCCCCACTCACGCAAGAATGGCGGACAACGAGGCCATCTCAGCAGTGAGGTAGGCTGCGTAGGCGAGGAGGAAGACCAGCAGCGGCTCGATGATGCGGACCCGCTTGGTGAAGCGTGTGGTCAGGGCCAGGAGGAAGGCAAAGACTAAGCCCACGGCTGCCCCGCCCAGACTGACCACAAACAGGGAGGCTGGGGGAGGAGTGGGTTGTCAGCATGACCCCTGGCCCAGACCCTCCCCAAGCTGGGCTGGCAAGCCTGCTGCCTCGTAAGAGATGGAGGAAGGCACCCACCATGGCTCCCTGGGGCTCGGGATCCCAAGACTAGAATCCCAAGGCATGCTCCTCCCAGACCCCATTTCTCCATAGAGGAGAGGAAGGAATGAGACATCAGAATGTCCCAACATCCTGTCCCAGCGCTGGATGGGGTGGGTCGCAACCATCCAGAGAAGGCAGACATGGCCTGCCGGCCACGTTGGGGGAAATACTGACCGACTCCCTTCAGGTAGTCAGTGGCCTGCACGTTGGCAGAGCCCATCTCCACAAAGGAGTTGCAGACCTTGTACAGCACCTGAGGGGACAAGGGGAGAGGCAGGAAGTGGCAGGAGGCCACAGAGGCGGAGGGGGCAGGAACAGAAGAAAGCTCAGATCCTATTTCCTCCCCAGGGGACTAGGAGAAAGGTCTAAGCCTGGTCAGGGGTCGGCAGTCCCTCTTCCGTTCTTACCACAGTTACTGCATCATTGAGCAGAGACTCTCCGAAGACGATGATAAAGAGTGTCTCGTTGACGTGCACCTCCTCAAAGACAGCCAGCACGGCCACAGGGTCCACCGCTGAGATGAGGCTCCCAAACAGCAAGAAATCCAGCAGGCCAGCCTGCACCTTAGGAGCTACCCGCAAGAGACAAGATAGGGCCGCTTGGTGAAAATGACTCTGCCCCTGACAGGACTTCCTGTGACGAGCCTGCAAGCTTTCCTACTGGGAAGAAATAAACCCAAAGGGAATTTGGAAAGGTGGGGAGACCGGCCTGTGTCCTCTAGGCTTGAGCTGCGTGTGCCTAAGACCTGGCTTTGCCATTACCATCTGTTGTGATACGGGCTCTTTATTTGCCTAACTCACAAGATGGATACAAAGCCATTCAGGCGGTGCTGGTAATAAAACTGCAGCCACAGGGAAAGTGAAAGCAGGAGAAGTGACGGCAGGTAGAACTGGCTGCTGGGTGGCTGAATTACCCGGGATAACAGGAAATGGGTTCTCCCACACCTGGTTCAGCCAACGGATGGACGCAGGGTGTGTGTGTGTGTGTGTGTGTGTGTGGTGTGTGTGTGTGTGTGTGTGTGTGTGTGTGTATACACAGTTCTCAGCCAGAAAGGAAGGCCGGACCACAGTAGGAAAAATACCATAGGTGGGATTTGAGCATGTCCCATAACCCTGTGAGCCTCAGTTTCCCCATATGCAAGATGGAAATGATGTCAATCTCAAAAAAAATCCTTTATTTAGCTAGTGCCTAATACATGGTAAGGCACCACCAGTACCATTATTATTTAGAATGACTACTATGCTTAGAATTTGAGGCCCTCTTTTCCCTTCCTGCCCCAAATAGCTCGCTTTTTATTAAGAACACGAGACTGGAGTTTCCAGCTGGGAATTGCAAGCTTCTCCTTTTTACCTTAGAAGAAGTCTGAATTTTCAGTATCGGGACTGAATGGATTTCTTATGTCAGGAAATAAAGAAGAAGTTGGGAGAAGGCCTGAATGCATGTGTATAGCCTCAATAAAATGGAGGCCATACACAGGCCCTGGTTCCAAAAGAACACAAAGGGCTCTACTTTTTCTTTCATTAAATGAGGTAAATTCTACCTTACCAGAGTGTGTATTAAGAAGACACAATAAGCCGGGCAGTGGTGGCGCACGTCTTTAATCCCAGCACTTGGGAGGCAGAGGCAGGTGGATTACTGAGTTTGAGGCCAGCCTGGTCTACAGAGTGAGTTCCAGGACAGTCAGGGCTACACAGAGAAACCCTGTCTCGAGAAAAAAGAAGAAGAAGAAGAAGAAGAAGAAGAAGAAGAAGAAGAAGAAGAAGACACAATAAGAATGCCCAGTATAGAGGTTATCATTTCGTGGATGCAAAATATGCATTTATTAGAAATAAAAACTGGAAAGCACCTGGCATAGCTGAGCAGACCTAGAGGTGTAAATTCCTGCAGGGCTGGCAAATGACAGTGTGTGACAGAGGGCAGGAGCCGACAGAGTGCTAGTGCAGGCTCCTGAGTGTCAGCTGCCCACACACAGCTGGGAGGCAGGCCCATGCTCAGCTGTCAGGCTGCAGCTGCACAGATCCAACTGGCGGAGACCAAAATGAGGACTGAAACCTATGTGGGGGACTGCCATGCACTCCAGGTGAGTCGGACCTGCAGCGCCGGGAAGGGAGTTAGGGGGTGGAGCTAGCAAGACTTTTTTTTAAACAGCCTAGGCCCTAGGGTTACTTACCCACAAGTCCAGCCTGCTGCAGGCCCCAAAGGGCAACGCCTGTCGTGAAGGCATTCCAGAGCGTGCCCACCACGGCGTAGGTGAGGATGGCGCCCAGGTTGTCAAAAAACAGCCGGCTGGGCATGAAATAGCCTGAGTCTAGCACGATGGGCGGGAGCAGGAAAAGGAAGAAGGTCCCCGGCTCCAGCTGGTACTCAGCCTTCTTGGCCACAGCTAAGACAATGCCCCCTAGCACCAGGCCCAGCAAGATCAGCAGGCAGCTCTCAGGGACCAGAGAGGTGACCTTCCGAGACAGGTGAAACACTGGAATGCAAGAAAGCAACAGGTAAGAAGCCGTGGGATCGACTCCCCAGCCTGACCTGTATCAGTTTACCCAAAGTTAGAATCCCTCGCCCTAGGACCGATGGAGGAACTACAGGATCTCCAAATCTCCGTGGCAGCAAGTTCTTGTCTCCCCTCCCCACTCTTTTCTGAAAATGCCCCCTCCTCTGCACTACCATTCTCAGGGACTGACCTCATCTTTCTCTGACTTCCTTTATCTATACCAATCATCTGACGTTAAGCAAATGCTAAACAGTTGATATCATGTATAAGATTTGCTTGGGAAAAGAAATCAGGGCCTTTAAAATTAAGCAGACTGGGTTTGAAGACTATTTACTCACTCTTTCACCCTCAATGTTCTCATCTGCAAAATGGGAGTAACGATCAAATATGAAGGTTGTGAAGATTAAATAAGACAACCTGTTTCTCAACACTTAGAGCCGGGCCTGGTAGGACAGACCTATGATTGATTTAGCAAGCCTCTCTCAAAATAAAGTCGGGATACGGCTGAGTTGTAGGACATTCGATGGCAAAGCATATCCTACCATTCACGAGGTTCTAGATTCAATCCCCAGGAACTGGGGGTGTGTCAGAAAAATCCAGTACAGTGGCACACACTACGACTTGGAAGGCGGAGGTAAGAGGATTGCCGTGAGTTCAAGGTAAACATTGTATAGGATGGTTTCTTTTAAAGATTCATTTATTTTTATTTTATCTGTATGAATATTTGCTTGCAAGTATGTACGTGTGTCATGTATGGTGTCTGAGGAGATCAGAAGAGGGTGTCAGATCCCCTGGGATAGGTGTCACAGGCAGTTTTCAGCTACTGTGTGCACATTGGGAACTAATCTGGAGTCTTCTGCAAGAACAGCCAATGGGTTTGTTTTTTTTTTTTGCTGTTTATTTTTGTTTTTTGTTTTGTTTTTTTTTTAAGCACTGAGCCAACTTGGTTTATATAGAGAGTTCAAGGCTTACCTGGGTTATGTAGCAAGATTATTTTCTCATCTCCTCCACCCACCCACCCACCCACCCTAAAAGAAAGCACATAGCACATTGATTTATAGTAAATACTCAATAAATATTTGCTATTAATATAACACATTCTGTGCTAATATACATACACATAGCTCCTTTTAGAAGCACCTTGGGCCTCTCAACCTAATAGCTCAGTTTTAAAAGCTTTATGTAGGGGCTGGAGAGATGGCTCAGCGATTTAGAGCACTGACTACTCTTCTGAAGGTCCTGAGTTCACCTCACAGAAACCACATGGTGGCTCACAACCATCTGTAATGGGATCTGATGCCCTCTTCTGGTGTGTCTGAAGATAGTTACAGTGTACTCACAGACATAAATAAATACATCTTTTAAAAAAAACAAGCAAGCAAACAAAAGAGGTGCTCTTAACCACTGACTTAAGTCTCAGACCATCAGGTAAATTCTTTGATCTACCTAAACTTCAGTTTCTCTTCTTCAGTATAAGAAAAGCATCCATCACAAGGGGCAAAGAGAAAGTATAGGAAATGTGCTAATGTGCCTAGTGTAGTCTCAGACACACAGTAGGCTCGCAACAAATATTAATTAATTTTTTTTTTTTGAGACAGGGTTTCTCTGTATAGCCTTGGCTGTCCTGGTACTCACTCTGTGAACCAGGCTGGCCTCGAACTCAGAAATCTGCCTGCCTCTGCCTCCCAATTGCTGGGATTACAAGCGTGCGCCACCACCACCCGGCTTATTAATTAAATTTGACTCTGGAGAAAAGAAACATGTCTGTCTCTAGGAAAAGAGGAGGGTATAAGAAAAGGATTCCTAACATGATTACTTCTCCCACCTTTGTCCCTAATATGGTTCTCCCTCGGGCTCTTGCATGTTGGACACAGTCTACAAAGTCCAGCCCCTCAGACAGAGGAAGGGTCCTTAGTACCCCGAGACTATGCCAAAGCAAGGCCCTTGGGAAATTGTACCCAAAGGCTCTACATTTATCTAGCACATAGTGGGCTCTGCATCTATATGTATTGAATGAAAGAAAACGTGTGGAATGAAAGGGCATTCTGGTTATGAAACTGGACAGTGTTCCAGAATGCTCTGCTTATGCCCCTGCCTGGGAATCCTTTTTAGCTGGAGAGGAGATCTCTTCTTCCTCTATAGGAGGTATTACCCAAGCTAGAAAAAGCACTAGTTATCTAGGATGTTGGTGCTATAAACCTTAAGGAAGAGAAGACTCTTCTACAATCTATGGGCTTGTCAGCAGACGCAAGCCTTGCTCCAAGTTGAAGCTGCTTTCTACACCCTGCTGTTGGGCCTCTCAGGTGAGCTCAGACGCAGGTCCTCCTCCCCCCAGCCCCATCTCTGGTTTCCTTCTCCCCTGCCCTGCAAACCCACGACCCACGAAAAAAGTCAGTTCTCTGGCAGAATCGGGTCCCCTGATGATACTGAAGAGTTCCATTTTCCGTCATTAATTGTGGGCTGCCAAGGTGAGTTCTCTCGGATCTCCATTCTCCACCCTATCCCTCATCAATACCCCAGGAGGATTAGGAGGCAAACGCTAGGCTGTGGGATTCCTCCATGAAGGTTTCACTGGGGAGACTGGAGTACATACTGTGCCAGCATAGCCAGAGTGAGTAGCAACGCTCGGCTATAATTAGTCACCCCCACAGCCGAGCTGAACACAAGAGAAAGGAGGAGGGTCTCCGTTGGGGAGGAGGGACCACTGGCTGCCAGAAATCAGAAATCGGGGAGAGGCAAGGAAGAGCATCTCTGATGGGGGAAATGTGTGCACCTGAAACACAGCCTTCAATGTGAGGCTGGAAAGAGGGTGAACATACGAAAGCATCCAGGGTAGCCAGCACACAGTCAAGACCCAATAAACGCCAAGTTTCTTAAAGGAATGTGAATTGGAGGGTAGGTTGCAAATGGGTGCTAGAAGGTGGCGATAGCTTTAAGTGGAGTAGAGAGATTTGCAGCAGGAAAAGTGGCAGTTTAGTTCTCTCAGGAGACATTAAATCTCAGACTCTTAGCCGTCTCTCTAGGGCAGGAAATTTTCTCAGAACCAGAATGCCTAGGGTTTCCAGGAGAATATCATCCCTTCAGTGTCCCCTTGCGTCCTCACTGCTGACGGGTTTCTGAGAAGCTGGACGTCTGGAGGAGAGGCCTCACTGACGTTTATTGAGGAGAGCTAACTGCAAGGGGAAGGGAAACTGGGGGAAAGAGTCTAAAGATGGAACCGAAGAGAGCAGCGACAGGCAGCCCTGTAGGAAGGCAAATCCTCTGAACTACCAACCGAGAAGGGAGACCCACAAGAGAGAGAGAAAAAAAAAAATGGGAGAGAACCCAAATTTGTGGAATTGGAGCCTAAGTCCCCGCACAATACAAGACGCAGAACTGGATCTGGAGACCTAGGGGTTTGGGGGCGGGTCCCCTCCGGGCCGCTGGCCTGGCGTGCGGGCGCGCGAACATATACACACAAACACTCACCGATTTTGGCCAAGCTGGCCACCAGGATCCACAGGGCCACCAGGTAGGGCGCCTCCACCTCGTGCCACTGCCAGCGGAAGAGCGCCAAGCCTGGAGGAGGCTCACCCAACGGCCCCGACTCCTGGGTGGGTTCTTCTGTGGCCCCCGCCCCCGCCAGGGGCAACCCGGGCAGAAGAAGCAGTGCGGCGCGCAGCATCTTGCTGTCCTCCGGGCACTGCACGGCCGCCGGCCCCGCGTCGCTGCCGCTGCCGCCGCCGCCGCTGCCGCCGCCTACCCGGCGCCCCCGCGTCACAGGCACGTGGGGCTCACTCCCCCCAATCCGGGCTCCGATACCCCCAGGCCAGGTCCGGACCCCGAGACCCTGCCCAGGATTCTAGCAGTTGGGATCCCCTCCTCCATCTCCTCTAGGTTAACCTCATGTCCGGAAATTCCCCAGCATAGCCCTCCTTCCCCCTCGAGTTCCGAAGCCCACTCTTGCGAGTATGCTCTCCTAAACCGCCTCTCATCCGGATTCAGAAGGGTGACCAGACACCGGGTGCCGGAGCAGCGAGAAAGACGGGGGGTCTCGGGAAGCAGAGACAAGCGCGGCTACCGCAGAACACCGCCCAGCCGCGGGCCACCCGCCCCAGGTGCTCGGGCTGCGGGTCCCGCCACGCTGAGAAAACCGCAGGGGGCGGTGCGCCGCTGCCTTCTTACACGATCTCCAAAACCTGGGGACCCCCCTACCGGCCCACTCCCAGGCCACAGCTGCGCACGCGCACTGGGCACACCCAGAAAAGCCTTAATGGACAACGGTGCCCTCAACGTACCCAGAAACCTCAAGGCCGGGACCAGCCCAGCTCTTTCCAGGCTAGAGAGGAGGCTATTCCTCTTCTCCCCAGAGCCCAGAGGCACCGCCTTCCCTTCCCTTCAAACTACAGGGAACTGTTCGCCTATTCCCTGGATCTGGGAGGATCTTATGGAATTCCCTTTAAACTAGGAACAACTTGGGGCATTTGACTCATCTCGCCCCAAACCGAAGAATGTCTCCACTTTTCATTCATCACCCAAGCCGGAGGAACATGTGCTACCTGCCTCCTCACACTGACTCATTCCATTCTTTTTCGAGAAAGAGCACCCGTCCTCTTTCCCCCCCCCCCCGCAGCTAAAGGGGACTGAATCCACCTCTTCTTGCAAATATAAAATCTATTTCCACTTCTTATTCCAAATTGAAAGCGATCCTTCTCGTTGCTTTCCCCAAATGAGAGAAATGCTTTTTCACTTGTCGTTCAAGCTAGCAATTAGTCCCGTCTCGTCCCTTAACTGAGAGTGGCCCAGCTACCCAGATTATCCGAAGAGATTTACCCCCAACCTGCCCTAAAAATCCCTATACAGATCGGCTGCAGCCTCGCCCATACCAAATCTAAAGAAAGTCTCCCCGCCCTCTGCTCTGAGGCGGAGCGGGAGCCCGGGCTTTCCCGCCCTCCCGGCGATGGAACTAACGGGATCACCAGCTCTCTGAGTGGCTGGGCCAAGCGCCGCCTCTGGCGGTGGTTAACCCCGAGCGCGCGCTCTCCGCTCAGTCTTGGCCCCGCCCCCTTCCTTGGTCCTGCCTCCGTCTGGCTCCGCCCCTCGAGCAGTGAGCGTCCGGCCCGGCCCTAACAGCAAAGTTAGTCGAGTTGAAGTTGCAGCATTGCAGGGACACCGAGGCGTCCAGGGGCAGCCGGTGGCAGAGCCATGGCGGGCGAGGAAGAGCGCGGCGATGGGGACCCAGTATCAGTGGTAACTGTGAGAGTGCAGTACCTGGAGGACACCGACCCTTTCGCCTGTGCCAACTTCCCGGAACCACGCCGGGCCCCCACCTGCAGCTTGGACGGGGCTCTGCCCCTGAGTGCGCAGATCCCCGCTCTGCACCGACTCCTGGGGGCGCCTCTTAAGGTGAGGGGCGCTGCGGAGGTTGAGGTGGACGGGAGGCAGTGCTTCTAGGAGAGAGATGATAGCGGGCGGGTGCTCGCCTCCGGAAAAGTCTCCGGCCAGGGTCCTAAGGTCTACGCTACTCTGCCTACAGGGGGAGACTCAAGTTGAGAAGACAGTATAGAAGGAAAATGAGTTTGTGATTTGCTCCACTCAGGCCCCCCTTGAAATTTAGGCCGTCCTGAAGAGGTGCTTGGCGTCCCCTAGCTGCCTCTTTGCCAGGGTTGCTGCAGTGGTAGCCGTTCGGGTTGTAGCGGCTTGGGGAAGTGGAGTTGGGAAGGGGCAGACTTCCACCTGCTTCAGGTAGATGAGGGCGGGTCCACAAAGAGGGGCGGGCTTAGGGAGCACTTGTGGAGGGGGGCGAATCAAGGCTACAGGCTGGGTTGGGTCCTTGGAATACAGTCTCTCCAGGACTGGTGAAGACTGTAGTCCCAGCCAGGAGGAGAGGAGTCCCTGGGAAGCGGCCGTGCGCTCATGGGAGGCTGCACGGGTGGAAAAGCCCTTTGAGTCACCGCCCCCATGGTCCCCGCCGCTGGTGGCCTACGCCTGGAAGGGAGGGGGTGGACCGGTCTAATTTTAAACCGCTGGCCTGCTCTAGTTTGCCTACGTCCCTAGGCCGGCTTGGCTCAGTTAGAGAGGCTTTTTTCCTTATGGCCAGCGGGACCACCCCTCCCCTCCTGCTGGCCTCGCCACCACCCCCTCCCCGCCACCCTCCGCAGGCATCCCTTTCCGGCTTGCTTTTTCCGGGCCAGGACTCCCAGAGGCATGCACACTACCACCCCCCAGGGTTCTTGACCTGTGGGTCAGCTGGGAGCTGTGAGGGAGAAGGGAGGGAGTTGATGGGGTGCCTCCATTGGGCGCCGGGTTGCGCAAACACGGCCCCTAGGCCCGGGGTCTCCCCTGGAATGTGCCCTAGGCTCCAGGCCCCTAGACTGCATTCCTCGCGTTGCAGGCAGCCCTGCCTCCCAAGTGCAGGCAGGAGGGGGTCGGGAAACTTGGCCTGGGGAGTGGCCAGTGGCCAGGCAGAGCCCCAGCTCTAAGACCACAGCAGCATACTGCCCACCTCCGGGCTTTTGGTGTAGTCCGTTCTTCTCCTTCTCTGTTCAGAGGGGTCTGGAGGAAGCGTGCCCAGTCTGAGGTCACCTGGCATTTCGTATTCGGACTACAGAGAAAACTGAACTGCAACTGTTTAGACGGACTAGGGAGAAAGGAGTGTTGAACTGAGACTACTTATCCTTTGTCCTAATGAAAATCCTTGGCCAGAAATAAGGGGAGGGCTGAGACTGTAGCATTTTGCCTAGTATGCACAAGGCCCTGGGTTCAAGCCCCAGTATCACAAATACATATATATGTAAGGATAGAGAGAAGACAACGATTCTCTCATTCTAGGACACTCCTCTTCACACTTGGGAGCAGGCCTGGGATGTTCAAAAACGAGAGGCAGAGCCCCTTCTTCATTTGGAAAATTGATTGCATGTTTTTGGCCTGTACAACAAGGCCCCTGGGTTCAGTGTGTGTGTGTGTGTGTGTGTGTGTGTGTGAAATATGAATGGATATAAAACCGTCTTTCCAACCAGGTACTATGCCCTCTGCTCCTTAGCTGAGGGCACTGCCAGGGCTCCACCTGGCTCTGTACTTCCTGTTCTGACCACCTTTGGGATCTCCTACCTGCTGCAGGGAGGACTGCCCCACCCCCCCCCACCCCACCCCCCAGGCTTTGGGAAGGGCATAAAGTTACCAAGCTGTTTCGAGCCAGAACTTTCTGGAGTCGATAGCTTTGCCAGGAATGGTCAGATGCACTGTGATGTGCTTATCCCAAATATAAACTGTGACCACAGACTCAAAATAGAAGGCTGGAGGAAGAGGGACTGAGACCAGGACAGGGGCAGGGACATCAGGAGGAGGAGGAGGAGATCAGGGCTCCTTGCAGGAAACGTCTACAGCTGGCTCCTCTCCAGGTCCTCTAAGTGGGTGCCCCAGAGACACAGGCACGGGGTAAATCTTCCTTGCTTGCCTTCCAGAAGGGAGAGATGGAGTGGAATCCCGGGCATCACACGCGTAGGCTACTGGGCAATAGGATGAGAGGTTTTCTCCATCCTCGGCTTCTTCCGTGTGTCGTTGTCTGGCAGAAGGTAGATCACAATCAAGAGACCTCTGCCCTCCCATTCTGGACTCTGTCATCCCCGCAGACCCTGCTGCCTCCCTGGGGCTCCAACCCCACACCCAGTTGGGACTCCAGTTTCCCCCCAGGGACTCCTTTTTAAGTCATTCAGTTTTGCCAGTCTGAGAAACTTTGCTCATTTCCTCTGCGTCTAGGAGGAAGCTCCTGGCCACGGCCTCTGACTCATCTTCTGTCCTGGTTGGGGGTGGGGAAGCCTGGCAGTACCATAGTCTAGGCCTAGTGTCCCTAGGGGAACTCCAGAGTCTTCTCCCGGTTATGCTAGGGCTCTTTCAGCCCAAGGACTTGTCCTCCCCAGGGAGAATTAACCCTTTGATGTCTTAAACCCTAATTCTAATATGCCAGTCCTATCTTTCCTTCTGGGAAGAGCCTTAGAGGTTTTTCCTAAGAGCCAAGGCCCTACTCTATCTAATATACCAGTGACATTTTCCTGGGTTCTGGACAGAGGGACCAGAATCGCTTCTTTGACCTTGCTGTAAAGGCTCCAGAGTCCCCTCGTACTGACAGTAACGATTGCCCTTATGTGTCCTGGTCGTTACCATCCAGAATATGTCCTGACCCCACCCCCACCCCCACCACTCCCTCTTCAGTTTACCCCTCAGAGCTCCTCAAGTGTCAACCTGATCTATAGGGATAGACACTAATCAGAGGAGTCCCCGTAGATGTTTTTGGTTTGGTGTTTGCAGGGTTGAGGATACAACCCAAGGCCTCCTGCAGGCTAGATTGGCACCAGGCACCGAGCTACAGCCCCGCCCACCCTATTCCCCCACCTAGAATTTTTTTTTTCCAGGCAAGTTTTATAAACTGTCCTCAAATTCTTGTTCTTCCTACCTCGGGCTCACGGATGTTAGCTTTGTAGGCATACGCCACCATATTTATCTCCCCCCGCCCCCAAGGGTTAAGAGGCCTGTGGGGTTTATGCATTGGTAAACTCTCTAGTCCTCTGCTAAGGAGTCTCTGGAAGACTAGAAAATTGGAGCAAGGCAAGGAGTGGCTGTTTTCCCAGCATGCCTGTGGTCTGCGGGTTCCATCAGCCTGTCCTTCTAAGCTAAAGACGGTGGGCTACAGCCTGGTGAGAGAGGCCCACAGCTTAGGTCCTGGAAGTACTAGACGTGCAGAAGTAGATAGATGTGTGTGTGTGTGTGTGTGTGTGTGTGTGTGTGGTAAGTGCACTTCATGTTCTCTCACTAGAACTGGGAAGACCAGTTTGGGGTATTTGCAGAGTCCAAGAAGTACAGTAATGATCTTGCAGGCCCTGGCCCTCTCTCCACTTCTCTGTCAAGGTTTTCTGGAACACTTCCAAGACCCACGCACCTAAAATATGGGTCAGTTAGCCCTGGTTTCATCCAGGGCTGTGTCTGTCCATGGCAGCTAACTAACTTTTGCTGGGTTTTTCTTTTTGAGACAGGATCTTACTGTGGAGGCCTGTGTGTCCTGGAACTCACAGGGATCCACCTGCTCCATCCCTTGGCCCCCAGGGATGCTCTGATCTTTTGAGATTGGGTCTCATCATCTCTCCCTGGCTGGCATAGAACTCAATGTGGATGCCGTACATTACACTGGCCTAAACGTGTGCCGCTCCCCCTAGGGTGCTGTGGTCATAGGTGTGCACCGCTGTACCTGGTGGATACACTGCATTCCTGAGCTTTGGTTTTCTCACTTGTTAAAAGGGAAAAGCATGAGCCGGGCAGTGGTGGGCACGCCTGTAATCCCAGCACTTGGGAGGCAGAGGCAGGCGGATTTCTGAGTTCGAGGCCAGCCTGGTCTACAGAGTGAGTTCCAGGACAACCAGGGCTACACAGAGAAACCCTGTCTTGAAAAACCAAAAAAAAAAAAAAAAAAAAAAAAAAAAAAGGGAAAAGCATGTGAAACAGGCAGCCCTGTGAGGCGTGGTGGCTTGCACCTACAGCCCCAGCCTTTGGATGGCTAAGTCAGGAAGCTTGCCCTGAGTTTAAAGCCAGAATGGATTACAATAAGAGACCCTATCCAGAAAGGAGGAGAGGAGGGGGAGCAGGAAGGGTGAGAGAAGAAAGAGAAAACCAGACATTGTAAACCAGGCATGGTAGTGTATATTATATACTATGTGTATTATAGGCTGTGTGTCTGTATATGTATAGGCTGTGTGTGTGTGTATATATATATGTATATATATATGCTGTATGTCTGTGTGTGTCTATATATATATATATATATATGTATATATATATATATATGCCTGTGTATATGTATAGGCTATGTGTGTGTATATATATATATATATATACACGTATATATATATGTGTATATATATATACACACACACACACACACACACACACACACATATATATATATATATGGCCTATAACACCAAACCACAAACCAACACTTGGGAGATGGCGGCAGGAAGTTCAGGACTCAGCTCATCTATATAGCAAGCTCTAGACCAACCTGGACTATAGGTACCTTACCTTTTTACCTTTTTATCATTTTTTTTTCCTTTAAAAGGCAGCCTGTTATCTAAAACCAACGAGGTGAATACCAAAGGCAGGTCCTTTTGCCTCAGGTACATTCCTGTCAGCTCCTCCAGGAGGTCACAGGGTAGCTAGAGACGCAGATAACTGGGAAGGAAGCTGGCTATTCAGAGCAAAGGGTCCCGGATCATGTGGCCCAGTTACAAGAGTCCTTCAGCGGGAATTCTACAGTCCCCTCCCCTCTATCCTCATTGTTCCCTGCCCAGTGTATTCTTTCTTATGTGATTACAAAAACAGTAGGGGCTGGTGCTGTGGCTGGGGTGAGGGTGAGGGGGCCCGCACCCTTGCTGACTCGGGGAGGAGAGCTCTGGTCCGCTGCCCTCCTGAGCATCTCGGTGTGCACACAACCTCACTCATACACGCAGGAGTAAGTCAGTAATTTGTTTGTTTGTTTTTTAGAGATTTGTTGTTTTCGAGACAGGGTTTCTCCGTGTAATAGCTCTGGCTGTCCTGGAACTCACTCTGTAGACCAGGCTGGCTTCAAACTCAAAGATTGGCCTGTTGCCTTTGCTTCCCGAGTGAATAAATAATTAAATGATAAATAAATAATTTTTTTTTCTTAAAAGTAAGAAGTAGATAATAAAATAAGGCTATGGCTCAGCGATAATAAAATAAGGCTATGGCCTAGCATGAAAAAGGCTGCTTGATTCCCACTGCTATAAAGCATTTTTTTTTATTAAAAACAAACAGAGGGGCCAGGTGTAGTGCTGCATGCCTTTAATCCCAGCACAGAGACAGGAGGATCTCTGAATTTGAGGCTAGCCGAGTCTGTGACATGAGTTTCAGGACAGTGAGTGCAACATAGCGTGACCCTGTCTCAAAACACCAAACCAAACAAACAACAAGAAACAGGCTTGAAAGATTGCTCTGCAGTTAAGAGCCTTTACTACTACTGCAAAGGACCCAGGTACACATGGGTTCGGGCTGCCAGAAAAACCTAGGCTGGGGAGCTGGAGAGATGACTCAGTGGTTAAGAGCAGTGACTGTTCTTCCAAAGGTCCCGAGTTCAATTCCCAGCAACCACATGGTGGCTCACAACCATCTGCAAAGTCATCTGACACCCTCTCCTGCTGTGTCTGGAGACAGCGACAGTGTACTCACATACATGAAATAAATAAATAAATCTTAAAAAAAAAAAAAAAAAACCTAGGCTGGGGTACCAAGGAGATTCATGGCTGGGGGCCAAAGTGAGGAGAAGCCTGGGAAAACTGAGGGAGGGAGCACTGGAAGATGGAGGCCAGATGTGAGGAAGACAAGAGCCAGGGTGGAGACGGAGGCCCATAGACTGTGCTGGCCTAGAGCAATGTCATTGGGAACTAGGTCTTGCTCAAGCCTGGCCCACCCCCAGGGTGTGAGAAAAGAGTCCCAGAGGTTTGCCTCTCAGAATGGCGATCCCAGGAGGGGCTAGAGGGTGTGAAGGATAAGCCCCGTCTTGATGGCAGGAAGTCTGTCCTTCTTGCTGTTGGCCTGAGCCTGGCGCCCGGCCTTGTATTTCCACTCAGGACAAAAGGCAGAGAGCAGAAACTGACTCAAAGGTGCCAGGCTACACGCTCTCTCTAGATCTTTCCCTGTAATGGCCCCTTGGCAGAATTGGATGCATGAACTGGTTGGAGAGACCACCTCTGCATCCAGTGCAAAAGCTTAATCCCTGTTTAGCTGAGGAGGCTGGAGTGGTGGCCACTCAGCCTTCAAGGTTGGGCCCTTGCCCCAAATCTCATCCTGGAGGGAGAGGACTATTCTTAGCTTACTTAGGGTGATGCATGTTACATGGAGGAAGGCAGAACTGAATGGTGGGCCTGCCATCTCCAGATGTGCTGCTTTGGCCCGTGCTGAGCCATTCCTAGCCACACATCTGGGTACTGAAGCTGTCGGGTATTTAGAGCAGTTTGATACCCCCATGGAAGCTGTGGATCCACATTTATTGGTGAGTCCTTTCTGAGTCAAGGCTGACTTGTCCCCCTGGCTGGGCTGCAAGGAAAGGCCAGCAGAGATGTTCCTGCAGACCTGAAGCCAGTTTCTGGGTCTGGATGTTCCGTTGAATGAGCTAGTCTGTGTGTGATTTGGAAGCAGTCCTTGGGAGAGGTATGTTTAAAGTCTCCAGAGCCTGTAGTTTAACCAGTACCAGGGCCATGTAGCTGCGCTTGAATGGGGTGGGTTTGGGGGCAGGCTGGTGAGTCTGTGTCGGAAGAGAGATTGGGAGGAGACGTTGGCTGCTGTCAGTAGAGCTGGCACTGACGAGGTATCCTAGCCTGGGAGCCTTGCTGCCTCCCCTCAGACCTGTTCCCCAGGAGACCCAGGAGATGACTCTGCTCCCTGGAAGGAAAGAGAGGCCAGGCCTGCCCTAGGCGCCCAAGGAAGGGCAGGCAGCCAGGCAGGAAGTGGGACAGAGAACAGGCTGGAGTGTTTGTCCTGTGTCCCATGTCCCAGGCAAGGGGGTGGGGTGAGGTAGGGGTGGGTGGGTCACCTAAGGGCCCACAGGCTAAACTGTCAGGAAGGAGAAAGATCAGGCTCTGAGGCAAGAGCGAGGGTGCTAACCAGAGGCAGAAGAAGGGGTAAAAGCTGGACTCCCCGCACCGTCCCCTCCACCCAGGGACCTAGAAGAGCTGAAAGCCCTTGGGGGAGGTTCAAACCAGGGCAGAGCTGATCAAATCACAGGGAAAATTGACAGCGGAGACTTGCCTATTGAGACAGCTACCAGAAGATCCCCCTTTCTTCCCAGAGGCATTCTCACCCTAGCACCTAGCACCTAAAGAACAGTTACTCAAGGTTGTGGGCCGGCACCGAGAGATTTCAATTAGCTCTGCATATCAGCACTGTGCTGGGAGGGGGCAGGGCGGTGTCAGGGAGAGGCACAAGGTTGCCCCTGGAATATCTGGAAGTTACCTCATTCAGCTTTCTCTTATAAACATTCTCTTTTCTTTTTAAGATTTTTTTTTTTTTTTTTTTTTTTTTTTTTTTTTTGGCTAGGCAGTGGTAGCACACACCTTTGATCCCAGCACTTGGGAAGGCAGAGGCGGGCAGATCTTTCTGAGTTTGAGGTCAGCCTGCCCGAGTTTTGTGACAACCAAGGATATGCAGAGATTTTTATTTTTATTTTGAATGGATAGGAGTCTTGGCTTTGATTATGACTGTGTACCACCTGTGGGCCTAGTGCCTGTGGAGTCCAGAAGAAGGTGTCAGATCCCCTGGAGCTGGAGTTACAGACTATTGTAAGCTGTCATGAGGGTGCTGGGAACTGAACCCAGGTCCTCTGGTAGAGCAGCTCTTAATCACTGAGTCATCTCTTCAGTACTTAAAGTCATTTTTTTTTTTAAAGGCCCAATAGTGAGCCAGGATTTATAGGAGTAAAACACGAGAAACGGATCTGTGATGGAGTCTGTGACTTCCCATGTAGGGTCTGATGCCATCAGATTCGAAACTCTGAAGCTCACCTAGAATAGTTGTAACTGTAGCTCACTCTGAGAAAGGGCAAAGAGGCCTGGAGGGAGTGGGGAGTCTGGCAGAAACTCGCAGCTGGGTTTGCACCTCTGTAAACCCTTAACACTTTCTCTCTGAGCTCGAATGCTTTTGTGGCTGAAGCTTATCACCCCACGAGGCTGTGAACTTCCTTGAAGGTAGCAACTTCCTGCTTGCCTTCCTTATTTGTGTTTGTTAGTGCAAAATAAAAAGCAAAAACCAACCAACCAATCAACCAAAAACAAAAACAAAAAACACAACAAAAAAACAAAACAAAACAAAAAACAAAAACCTTCCCGGACTGTAGCTCAATGGTTTAAACATGTGGGAAGTCCTGGGCTTGATTCCTAATAGCACAAAAAGCAAACCGCAAAAATCTGAGCTGCAGCGCTCGCCCTGAATGCTATACCCCTTTGTTTCCAGCTGGAGGACTGTGCATTGCAAGTGTCTCCCTCAGGATACTACCTGGACCCGGAGCTGTCCCTCGAAGAGCAGCGGGAGATGCTGGAGGGTTTCTATGAAGAGATCAGGTCAGGGTTTAAAGGGTGAGGGAGGCCAAGGAGCCCTTCCCATGTGAGGAGGTTTGACCAGAGCCTCCAGCCTTGTCCCCACCAGGGCCCAGCTCAGGTTATCAGCAGCTGGGACACTCAGTCTGTAGCCCAGGCTGTAGGCCAGTGTAGAAAACAATGCTGGGGGGGGGGGCTGGTAACCACTATTATCTGGAAATGGGGGTACTCTCAAACCTCAGTACCTATGTTTATAAAAACTCTCCTGTTCGGCTAACACTTGGACCCCAGATTAGTAGTCGGGATGGAAGGAGTGGGCCAGGGTCACATCTAAGAGAGAGGTAGATGTCTTTAGATGTCTCTGCTTTAGGGTGGGACTCGGAGGAATCGGCTGGGAGTCACTAACATGGCTGCTTGCTTTTAGCAAAGGGCGGAAGCCCACACTGGTCCTGCGGACCCAGCTCTCTGTGAGGGTCAACGCTATCTTGGGTAAGTGTGTGGCGTCTCCTGCTCTCTCGTTCCCTTCTTTTTTTTCCCAGAACCTAGTTGGCTTCTTTTGGGCCTGTGCTGGGCTATGGATGGGGTGGCTTGGAGATCTGGTGTGTCTTCCTCTCTCCCTTTCCTGTCCTTTCCTTCTGGGTCAGGACCGATGCTACAGCTGGACTGCAGTCACAGTGACAGAGGAGGGTTCCCAGAGTCAGAATGGAAGGCAGGCTTGAAAACTAGAATCTTGCCTGCCGGGCAGTGGTGGCGCACGCCTGTAATCCCAGCACTCTGGGAGGCAGAGGCAGGCGGATTTCTGAGTTCGAGGCCAGCCTGGTCTACAGAGTGAGTTCCAGGACGGCCAGGACTATACAGAAACCCTGTCTCAAAAAACCAAAAAAAAAAAAAAAAAAAAAAAAAGAAAGAAAGAAAAAGAAAGAAAGAAAGAAAGAAAAAAAAAAAAGAAAAAAGAAAACTAGAATCTTAGAATCGTTGGCTATAGGAGTGGAAGAAGACACTGTCTGTGTCCCCTTGAGTTGTTTATGACCCCTTACCCCTTGCAGAAAAGCTGTACGGCTCCAGTGGCCCCGAGCTCCGCCGATCTCTCTTCTCGTTAAAGCAAATATTCCAGGTAAGATCTAGAGGTGGGCTTGGGGGTCGGTGTCGAGCCCCAATCCCCCTTAAACTTCCCCATGGTGCCTCCAGGAAGACAAGGACCTGGTGCCCGAATTTGTGCACTCAGAGGGGCTGAGTTGCCTCATTCGTGTGGGTGCTGCTGCTGACCACAACTACCAGAGCTACATCCTTCGAGGTCAGCACCATACTGTCCCCTTGGTCCTTACTCCCGTTGCCTCCCTGCCCCCCCCCCAACTGACCTCTTCCCGTCCGTTTCTGTGCCTCCAGCCCTGGGCCAGCTGATGCTCTTTGTGGATGGGATGATGGGGGTGGTGGCCCACAGCGAGACTGTGCAGTGGCTGTATACACTGTGTGCCAGCCTGGTGAGTGGCTTTACCCCAAACATATGTACCCTTTCCCCCTTTGGTTCCTTCTGAGCTTCAGTTTCCTCTTCTGCAAAGTGGTTGGAGCAAGCCTGAGGTCCCTAGAAAACTAAGCTGCCCCTCCGAGCCCAGGCCCAGAACCGGGGTCTTTCTATGTCGACCCTCGTCTTCGGGTCCAGCCCCTGGAGCCCTTCCCCCTCCTCCAGGAACTGACAGTCCGGTCAGAGCCCCACTCATGAGAATTGACTTCTCCCCCAGTCCCGCCTGGTGGTGAAGACGGCCCTGAAGCTGCTGCTGGTGTTTGTGGAGTATTCTGAGAACAACGCCCCGCTGTTCATCCAGGCGGTCAACGCTGTAGCCAGCTCCACCGGTCAGAGCCTCTCTCTCCCTTTCTCCCCCATGCAGCCCTCTCTCCTGCTGCTCCCGCCCCGACCCAGTGATTACTCCCCTTTCTGCGCCCGCCCGCAGGTTCTCCTCCCTGGGCCAACTTGGTGTCCATCCTGGAGGAGAAGAATGGAGTTGACCCAGAGCTGTTGGTTTACACTGTCACTCTCATCAACAAGGTGCGGAACTGACGCTAGGTGCCAACTGCAGACCCTTGGCCCGCGATCCCCCCCACATCAACCTCAGCCTTGGCTTCTTCCTGCGTCTACCTTCCAGACACTGGCGGCGCTCCCGGACCAGGACTCCTTCTATGATGTGACAGACGCTCTGGAGCAGCAGGGCATGGAAGCCCTGGTGCAGCGTTTCCTGGGCACTGCTGGCACTGATGTCGACCTGCGGACACAGCTAACGCTCTATGAGGTGTGCCGGGGGGGAGGGGGGAGGGGGTGCAGCTCCCAAGAACCTATCCCATTTACTGGGCCACAGCTGCTTGCTCATTCTGACCCCCCCACCCCCACCCCTCGATAGAGCGCCCTGCGGTTAGAGGATGGAGATATGGAAGAGGCTGCGGCCGCTGCAGCTGCAGGGGGCCGGCGAGAGCGGCGGAAGCCGTCCTCAGAGGAGGGCAAAAGGAGCCGAAGATCACTAGAAGGTGGAGGCTGTCCTGTGCGTGCTCCAGAACCTGGGTACGTACATGCCTCCTGGGTTGGGTGAGTGGGCCAATCTGCCAGGCGCGCCGCCGTCCGCTAACGGGCCCTGCCTCTAGCTCTACAGGCTCTGCCTCTCCAGTGGGCTCCACGCCCTTCAGTGGCTCCGCCCCGCCTACAAGTCCGACCCTCAGCCCTACTGGCCTTCGTACCTCAGTGAACCTCTTTCCTACCATTTCTGTGGGGCCCTCAGTGGACAGCTCCTGCGAGAGAAGCGTCTACAAGTAAGTAGGGAGGCCGAGCCGCACCCCCAGGTCCTGTCTCCCGCTGTCCCTCCTCTCTGCGCGCCTCCACGGGCTCTCAACCTCCTCTGCCCAAACGCCTGTGCTTTCTCTTTCTTTTCAGACTTCACCAAACTGCTCCCGTTTGGTAAGTGACTGCTGGCGGGTGAGGATTGGTCCTGAAGGCGCCGCCTCCGCCTCCTCCTGTGGCTTCTCTTGGTTTCTTTCCAGTGCTCCACCTCACCTGCCTTGGCCTCTTGTCATGTCGCCCTCTTCACTTTCTGTCCTTCCGTGTGTCCCTCCCTCCTTTTGTGCGCCATCTTTGTTATCACTGCACCCCGTCCAGCTTCCGGTCTGTCTCCCCCATGTCCGGCCACCCACCCCCCAACCCTCTCTCCTTACCACTGTGGACGGGAAGGCACCGTGACACTCCTGTCCAGCTCTGTACGGGTACAAGTGGGCCTTGGAATGGAGCAGGCACCAGTTACCATGTCTTCCTCTCATCCCCCGCCCAGCACCCCTGAGAGTCCACCTGTCCCCCAGTCCCTTCCTGGGCAGGCCAGGCTAGAGTAAGTACCCAGGCCCGTCTGCCAGGCCTGCCGTGTGCTCAGGGCTTCAGCATCGCTTGCCCCGCAGCAGTGGATGTGGCCACCCGAGAAGGCTTCTGGGGAATCCTTTCTCCTAGACGTAACCCCTGGGCACAGCTTACAGGGATCACTGTGGTCCCTACGCTTCAGAAGTGATACCTGAGTAGCCTAGAACAGAGATATGGGTGTGGACAGAGAGCTTGTGGAGGAATTTGGAGAGGTAAAGTGAGGAGGGGTGGGGGTGGGGCACAGGAACCTCAAGCTGAAGGAAAGGCAGGAAGAACACTCACAGGCGTGGTGGCACAAAGCTTGTAACTCCAGCACTTGGGGGTGGAGACAAGGAGTGTCAGGAGTTCAAGGCCATCCTCGGCTACATAGTGAGTTTGGGTTAGCCTGGCCTACAGGAGACTTTGTCTCCAAAAAAGAGGAGATTGAGGAGAAGAGAGGGAAGGAAGGGAAGACAGCAGTGGATCACATTCATGTCAACAGAAACTGAGTGATCACTGTTAGCGTGGCCTATCGCCACGGTGACTCTCCAAAGCACATCGCACGTAAGGAGGTCTGTTGTGCTGTTGGGACAGCTATCTCCTTCCCTTACTCTAAGGATCTTATCTACATCCATAGATTCCAGCAAGGTTTCAGGTTAGATGTCAAGTAGAAAGAACTTCTGTACTTTGACCCGGAGAACCCGGAGTTGGTTGTAACTCCCGGGATGTGGGCTGGTGGTTTGATAGAGCTAGACCCAGTGCATGGACTGTACCCCGTGCCTGTGTGTGCTTGCACCTGAGGGCATTGCCCGGTGGCTCAGCGAGGCATGTGTACCACCCTGGGCTGGACTTGGGTCAGACTCCATCCCTGACATGCACCTCTCTTCAGAGCCCGCTTCCTGGAGAATGTGGCGGCGGCAGAGACAGAGAAGCAGGCTGCTCTGGCCCAAGGCCGAGCAGAGACACTGGCCGGAGCCTCGGTGGATGAGTCGGATGGACCGTCAGGTGGGTGGTGCTCGGGCAGAATCCAACCCTAAACCAACCAACCAGCCCTGGGGACCAGAGAGAGAGGGCTCAGTCAGCAGCTGAGAGGCTCTCGGAGGACCTGCATTAGATTCCCAGCACTCGCATGGAAGTTCCCAACCATCTAATAACTGAGTTTGGGGAAATCCTATGCTGCCTTCTTTCTTTCTTTCCTTCTTTCTTTCTTTCTTTCTTTCTTTCTTTCTTTCTTTCTTTCTCTTTCCTTCCTTCTTCCTCCTTCCTTCCTTCTTTCCTTCCTTCCTTCTTTCTTTCTCTTTCTCTCTCTTTCTCTCTCTTTCTTTCTCTCTCTTTCTTTCTCTCTCTCTCTCTCTCTCTCTCTCTCTCTCTCTTTCTTTCTTTCTTTCTTTCTTTCTTTCTTTTGCCCTTCACTTTCTCTTGCTCCAGGCCCCACTTGCTTATGGGTGGTTGTGCTACAGATGTTTGTGAGCCACCATGTGGTTGCTGGGATTTGAACTCAAGACTTCCAGAAGAGCAGTTGGCGCTCTTAACTGCTGAGCCATCTCACCAGCCTCCTGTGCTGCCTTTTTTTTTTTTTTTTTTTTTTTTTTTTTTGGTTTTTCGAGACAGGGTTTCTCTGTGTAGCCCTGTCTGTCCTGGAACTCACACTGTAGACCAGGCTGACCTGGAACTCAGAAATCTACCTGCCTCTGCCTCCCAAGTGCTGGGATTAAAGGCGTGCGCCACCACGCCTGGCTATGCTGCCTTCTTAATAATTGTTTTTTTCAAGGTTGGGTTTCTCTTGTGTCGCTGTGGCTGTCCTGTAGACCAGGCTGACCTCAGACTCAGAGATCTGCCTGGCTCTGCCCCCCCCCAACAGACTAAAGGTGTGTGCCACCACCACCCAGCACATAAAATATTTTTTTTAAAGAGATACTAAAAACAAAGCACCAAACCTCCTTTCATTTGTGTGTCCATGGAGACTGGAGTCATGGGTGCTTGGTTATAGCCACCCAGGATTAGTGCTGGGAGCTGAACTCAGGGTCTTAACCACCGAGCCATCCGTCTCTCCAGCATTCCCCCAGCCTCACCAGCCTCACCAAGCTCACCGTCATGTTGCTTTATTGCCCCACAGAGGGCATGTGGCTGATGGCTACTTACCTTTCCCTAGGCACCAGGGAACTGTGGGAGTCCCCAGAGCCAGCCTCTGCATCCAGGACACCTCAGAGCCCTGTTCCCCGAATCCTGCTGCGCACCCAGCGGAGTCTTGAGCCAGAGCCCAAGGAGCCAGCGTCACTACCAAGCCCTAAGGCCGAGTCTATCCAGGAGCTTCCTACTCGTGTCCCCAAGCTCTGCATTGGGGACTTGGACTTCTCAGATCTAGGGGAAGATGAAGACCAGGACACACTGAATGTGGAATCTGTGGAGGCTGGAAAAGCATCTCCGTTCCTGTCATCTCCACCGTCCTCACTCTCTGGGGGTCCCCCTCCTCCTCCCCCACTGGACCCAGGCTCCTGCCCACCACCTCCGCCCCCACTCCCCCCACCGGGCACAGGCTCCTGTCCACCACCTCCTCCCCCGCCTCCCCCACTGGGCACAGGCTCCTGCCCACCACCTCCGCCCCTGGCTGCACCTTTTTCCCACTCAACACTTGACGGCCCAAGGCACCCCACCAAAAGGAAGACAGTAAAACTTTTCTGGCGGGAGCTGAAGCTCACGGGGGGCCCTGGGGGCTCTAGAAGCCGCTTTGGGCCTTGTCCTACCCTGTGGGCCTCTCTGGAACCTGTCTCGGTGGACACAGCCCGGCTGGAACACCTATTTGAGTCCAGAGCCAAGGATGTGCTACCCACCAAGGTAAATGGGCTTGAGGGGCAGGAATTGGAGTTCAGGGGGCTGAGTTATTAGAGCTAATTCCCCACATGGGGAAAGGGCAAGGAAAGGAAACTCATTTAAGACTCAACCCTCATTAGAAATTAGTCCACTCCCATTTCTTCTCTCCAGTTATAGGTTCACTAGGCCATCTGGAGAAGTTTAGAGTGACCCCCCCCCCTTCCCCTCAGACAAGGTTTCTTTGTGTGGCCTTGGTTGTCTGGGACTTGCTCTTTAGACCAGGCTAGCCTTAGACTCTCAGATATCCTCCTGAGTGCTGGGGTTAAAGGCGTGTGCCACCTTGCAGGCTGAAAGTTCCCCCCACCCTTTTTTGTTTGTTTGTTTTTCGAGACAGGGTTGATCTGTGTAGTTCGGGCTGTCCTGGAACTCACTTTGTAGACCAGGCTGGCCTTGAACTCAGAAATCCGCCTGCTTCTGCCTCCCAAGTGCTGGGATTAAAGGCGTGCGCCACCACCGCCCTTCCCCTCCACCCTTTTTAAACATTTAGTTATTAATTTTATGTGTCAGATCCACCAGAGGAGAGCATCGGATCCCATTCCAGATGGTTGTATTGTTGGGAATTGAACTCAGGACCTCTGGAAGAGCAGTCAGTGCTCTTAACTGCTGAGCCATCTGTCCAGCCCCTCCTCCCCTTCTTAAATGCCATTCTCCCAACCTTGCAGAAAGCCGGTGAGGGCCGCCGGACGATGACCACAGTGCTGGACCCCAAGCGCAGCAATGCCATCAACATTGGTCTAACCACTCTGCCCCCTGTGCACGTCATCAAGGCTGCCCTGCTCAACTTCGATGAATTTGCTGTCAGCAAAGATGGCATTGAGGTGGGACTACCCTAAGGATAAGAAGGGGGAAGTGCTGACTCTGTCCTTCCGATCTCGTGGGCACGGGCTTGCATTTCTGTAGAGCGTTCTCCCAAGTCTGGGGCTCCCTTAGAAGGCCTAGGGAGGGGTAAGAGACAGTGTCTTAGGCCTCAGGTCAGTACTGAAGCCCTCTGTGGGGTGGTGGCTGCATCTTCAGAAACTGCTGACCATGATGCCCACGGAGGAAGAGCGGCAGAAGATCGAGGAAGCCCAGCTGGCTAACCCCGACGTGCCCCTCGGCCCAGCTGAGAATTTCCTGATGACTCTTGCTTCTATTGGAGGCCTGGCTGCACGCCTACAACTCTGGGCTTTCAAGCTGGACTACGAAAGCATGGAGCGGGTACCTGGGTCACGGAGTAGGGCGGGGTGGTATGAACAGGTGGTAATGACCATGTAATCTGAAGGCTCCTTGTCCCTCACACCAGGAAATTGCAGAGCCACTGTTTGATCTGAAAGTGGGCATGGAACAGCTGGTGCACAATGCCACCTTCCGATGCATCCTGGCTACCCTTTTGGCTGTGGGCAACTTCCTCAATGGCTCCCAGGTAAGTTAGAGCACTTGGAGACTGGAGGTCCAGGCTCTGGATCCACTAGGGCCAGACTGAGACAGGGTCCTTCCAGAGCAGTGGCTTCGAGCTGAGCTACCTGGAGAAGGTGTCGGAAGTGAAGGACACGGTGCGCCGGCAGTCCCTGCTCTACCATCTCTGCTCCCTGGTGCTCCAGGCCCGGCCGGACTCCTCCGACCTCTACTCAGAAATTCCTGCCCTCACCCGCTGTGCCAAGGTTCGTACCAGGGGGCACTGCTTCTTGGGGTGACTCCTCCTCCTAACTGGGCTGCTGTGCCAGGGCTTACCGGGGCTGTGGGTATGTGAGCTATATCCTCTGCCAATTGGTTTTAATGGCTTAACCACAGCCGTCTTTGGGCCTATTTAGTTGCTACTTCCTCCAAGTTGTCTCTTCTGGTTTGCTTGGAGCAATTAGACTGGTATGTCTCTTGTATTGAACTGTAAATTTTTTGGTTTGTTTGTTTCTTTGGGGATGAAGAGGCCTCAATCCAGGGTCTTATGCAATGGACACAAACATTCTATACCACCGAGCCTGCCCACTTTTTACTTTCTGAGACAGGATCTAAGCTGCCCAGGTGTATACTGAACAAACACTGTCGCCCAAACAGTCCAACCTGGACCCAGGGGCACAGCCGAGCCCTGGCCTCTAGTCTTCACAGGCATGGCATAGCTGTGCTAATGTGTGGCCTCAGGGCTTCAAGCAATCTCACACACACACACACACACACACACACACACACACGGAGGATGTGTATGTACCCTCTTGCTTTCTAGGTGGACTTTGAGCAGCTGACTGAGAACCTAGGGCAGCTGGAGTGCCGGAGCCGGGCTGCTGAGGACAGCCTCCGGGGCTTGGCAAAACACGAGCTAGCCCCAGCCCTGCGAGCCCGCCTCACCCACTTCCTGGCCCAGTGTACCCGCCGGGTCGCCATGCTGAGAGTAGTGCACCGTCGAGTCTGCAACAGGTGGGGCTGGGAGCCAGAGTGAGGAGGGATTGCCACCACCGGCCCTTACACACCAGGAGACTGTCCAATCCCCCGCTCCTTCCAACCTGCCTAGGTTCCACGCCTTCCTGCTCTACCTGGGCTACACTGCGCAGGCAGCGCGGGACGTCCGCATCATGCAGTTCTGTCACACGCTGAGAGAGTTTGCCCTTGAGTATCGGACTTGTCGGGAGCGAGTACTGCAGCAGCAGCAGAAGCGGGCCACGTACCGTGAGCGCAACAAGACCCGTGGCCGCATGATCACTGAGGTAAGTGCCCGCCCCCTTCCAGGCCTTGCCTGGCACCTCATGGTTCCTTTTCCTTGCTCCTGCCCACCCTTCTTTCCCTGTTTAGACAGAGAAGTTCTCGGGTGTGGCCGGGGAGGCCCCCAGTAACCCGTCTGTCCCAGTGGCTGTGGGCAGCGGGCCAGGTCGGGGTGATGCTGACAGTCACGCCAGCATGAAGAGCCTGCTCACCAGCAGGCCGGAAGACGCCACACACAACCGGCGCAGCAGAGGTAGGGCTCGTGGCTGCTGCTAGGGGAATGTGTTCTAAAGCCACCCTCGCCTGATTTCCCTCCCGTCTCCCTTAGGTATGGCCCAGAGCAGTTCCCCTGTCTCACACACAGCAGCGGGGCCCTCCACTGCATCGCCTGAAGAGACTGCAGCTTCCGGCTTACCCAGTGACACGTCAGATGAGATAATGGACCTGCTGGTGCAGTCGGTTACCAAGAGCAGTCCTAGAGCCTTGGCGGCTCGGGAGAGGAAGCGCTCTCGCGGCAACCGGAAGTCCTGTGAGCATCCCCGTAGGAAGCCACTGAAAGACCCCCTTATCTCCCCGTGCCCTGCTCCCTGTAACCCTGCTCTGTCCCTGCAGTGAGACGGACGCTCAAGAGTGGACTTGGAGATGACCTGGTGCAGGCACTGGGACTATGCAAAGCCCCTGGCTTGGAGGTGTGAGGGCGCTAACACCCCTGGGCGCAGCGGCAGCACGAGACTGAGCAGAGGGGCTGCAGCAGAAACCTGGTGTCAGAAGTTTGCACCCAGAAGCCAGTATTGTGAACAGTATTAGGTGTGTGTGAGTGTGTGTGTGTGTGTGTGTGTGTGTGTGTGTATGCGTATACATACACGTACATGTATTTTACATGTGTGAGTTCCTTATTCGGAACAAAATAAAATTTACCCAGCTAATCCAAGAGCCTTTTTCTTCTTTAAAGATCTCTGCCTAGCCGAGCCAAGAAAGGAGGATCATGGGACTAAAATTCTTCCTCCTTTGTTCATTATCACCCACATAGCCATCAGCCACATTCGAAACTATTTATTTAATAATCCTATAATCCAGGCTGCTTTTGGCCCTTAAACTAGGCCCTCACTGCTCCAGGCATGGGGCTGTGCAGCGTGAAAGAGCCGCCCAGCGCCCAGCAGCCACGGCCGCAGTAAGGATGCTATAACCTTTTCATCTGCCGCCGCTCCTGTCGGCGCTGTCGTTTTTCATTGAGCTCTGGTGCCGGGGCCCCACTGTCTGCTGTGAACCAGGGGCCCAGCACGTTCACCCACAAGAGGTAAAGGGCCCGGCCTGGAGCCTAGGAGAGAAAAGACAACTTGAAGTTTCTTGCAAAGACTGGCAAGCCATAAATGGAGAGGGTGACGGTCTCCCTCAGGCCCACGTACCAGAAGCCAGAAGGACCAGATGTACAGGGAGAGGCAGCTGAGCACCTGAACAATGGCCGTCAGCAGGATCACGTCCTTAAGGTGCCTGTGGGTGAAGGGAGGGCTGCCAAGGACGGTAGGGGGCCCTAGGTCTGCCCCTTCCGGACCGTTTAGTTGTGAGTCTTGGGCTGTGTGGGCCCCAGCGCCCCAGCCCTGGGGCCGCTCACCTGAGCTGGCGATGGGGGACACTCACTCTGCCATGCCCTGATCCATGTTGAGGTCCATGCCACCGTCCATCAGGGACCCGTCCTCGGAGAAGGACGCCCGGGCCATCGAGCTCATAGAGTGGTAGCTGGCCCCATACACCGCCAAGCTAAAGGCCAGGGCCGTCTGCGGAGTGAGAGTGAGGGTATCACAGGCTAGCCACTGACATTCCGCGCACACTCCTTTCCCAGGGTGGGGATACTTACCCAGGCCCAGAATGAGGCAGATGAATAGAAGAAAACCAAGGTCACGAGGCAGTAGATGGCCTGCAAGCAAACACAGAGTCAGGCTGGGGCTGAAAGGCACCCCTCCCCACCCCCCAAATTATGGGCTTTCCTCAGCTTTGGCCGAGATTTGAGCCAGAGTAAAGAAACCAGGTGGTGGAAGACCTCTATTTCTGAATCAGACAACTCTTAAACGCCTATCAGTCCAGAAGAGAAGGCTCAGTATAACACGCATACGCTTGGTATGGCCTCAATATGTTACTTAAACTCAGCTGGGCCGCTCACTTATTTTTTATTGTTGTTTTGCTTTTGTTTCCCCTTTCATTTCTTCGTGCTTTCCTTCTACTTCTAGTTCGTATTTCTTCTGTGCTTGGCTGCTTTTTAAAAAATGGTTTAAAAGACATTTTATGAGTGTTTTTGCCTGCAATGTATGTGTATGTGTATGTATGTGCACCATGTGTCCAACCCTGTGCCTGGTACCACAGAGGTCACAAGAGGGCATTGGATCCACTCAACCCGAAGGTTGCGAGCTACCAAGTGGGTGCTGGGAATGGAACCGAGGGCCTCTGTAAGAGCAACAAGTGCTCTTAACCACTCAGCCCCTGGATACCACGGGGCGGGGCAGGGGGGAGTGCTTGCTGGTGATGCTGGCACAGCCTAGCTGAGGGCTCTACCACTGAGCTACACTTGTTCTCATTCTCTTGAATGAGACTTCAGTCTTGCTGTGATGCTCTGATTACCCCTAAACTCTCTGACCTCAGTCTTCCAAACAGCTAGAAATAGTTACATACCATGATGGCTGGCATCACTTGTTAACTCCGCCCCCCCTTTTTTTCTTTTTTTCTTTTTTTGAGATAGGATTTGTTTGTAGCCTGAAGCTAACTTCAAACCGCCCATCTTCCTGCCTGAGCCTCCCTAGTGTAGGAATTATAGGCTTGTGACTGCCTGCCTTCATTTCTTCACAATGTTCTCTTTTTGGAGCCTTGGCTGTCCATTTCCCAGCACTCCTAATCAGACAGGAATGGGAGGGCATAGAAAACACGAGGCAGGCAACTTACGTTGGCTCCCAGGATGATCCGAAGGTAAAACTTGAGAGTTTCTTTGTTCTCTTCAAATATCTGCTTCTTCCCTCTTGTACCCACTTTGCCTTTGGGCTGCAGAGGGATGTGAGATGCTGTCAGAGCTTTTTTTTTGCCTCGGCCCCCCTCACTCCCTGTACCAGCCTGGTTACCTGCAGAGCTTTATCTGCACCGCAGCGAAGTCCTTATCGTGCTTTGTGAAACCTAGCAATCCCTGAGATGCCTACCACTCCTCTAGCCCATCTTCCTATTATATATAGTTAGGACACCATCTTTACTGTATCCCCAGTTATGATCGCCTAATGCTCACCCCAAAACAACTCAAGTTACATTAGCATCTTCTTTGGCTCTCCTGGTAAGGTTCAGCTTTGGGTTGGGGACCTCTCTGGGAGAACTCCAGCGGAACTTAATGGCGTCCCTCTCCAGCCTCTGGGGTAGTAGTTTAGATCTGGAACTGGCAACTACCCCCGCCCCCGCCCGCCCTAGCTTCCGACCTAGTTCTGGTATAGTCCTGCACTACCACTCTCCCCGCATCCCCGTTGGCTCTAGCACGGTACATTGGATGGCGCCCCTCTCTGGCCCAGTGCCTTATGCCTTCGTGCCCTTCTGCTTTTACTTTCCCAACACCGGGAAAGCTTTGCCGGTGCGGACCCCGCCTTGTCCCTTACCGCCATGGTGCGAAGCAAATACCCAGCCACGGAAACAAGGGCGAGTAACTGGAACTGCAGTCAGTACACACCACATCGGCAGCCCATGCACTTCCGGTACAGAACGAAATCCTCGGATTCTGGGCGGAAGTGGATTCCATTTCCTTCCCAGGCTCCGCCCCCGAGGCGGTGGGACTACACTTCCCAGAAAACCTTGCGTGGGGGCGGAGACGGCAGAGATGCGATGGCGGACTCGCTGCCTCTGGAGGTGAGAGGAAGCGAGCGGTCCTTCAGGCTTGGGTCGGGGACAGGCCCCGCCTTCGGGGTCCCGAGCTTTGGGGAAAGGCTATCTGACAGCTCGCCTGGTACCTCCCGCCAGGCGGGAACGAGCCGCCCGGCGGATCCCAGGACCTGAAAACTCTGGGTAACGGCCCTCTTTGGGGCCACTTCGACCCCTTCGGTTGGGATACCATCCCCTCTTTACCCACTGGCCCCAGAAGATGGCTGCTCTGTCACCTCAGTGAGGACAGACTCTGCCCATCCCCTTCCCTTGAGATGGCCGTTCCCTCCCCCTCAGTTCTAGAAGATGTCCGCTCCACCGTCCCTGAAGGGTAATCAATTTTATCCCCATTGGCCCCTTGGAATGGTCGTTCCATTTCCTCCGCCCCTCCCCCACCATCCTCGCAGTTGGAAATAGACTGCTCCCGCCCTATCAGTTCTGGGGACCATATCCGATGTCCTTAATCTAAGACAAGCCTGCTCCTCATTCTAGACCCCTAGTGATGGCTGCCCCATGGGATGTTTGTTCCTTTAGCCGGGGGGCAAGACTATTTTGCCCTCGTGGGCAAGGAGATACAGATGCAGGCTTTGTGTCTTGTACCTTTTTTGAAATGGCTTCTCTATCCTTTTTGCCCTGAGTGTTGGCAACCCCCTCTCATTGCCCTAGGAAGTCAGGCCTTTCCTGTGAGTCGTGGAACACATCCTCTCCTTAGCGTAGAGCCATCAATGACATCCTATTCCTTTTTGGCCCCAGAAGGATCTGTTCATCCTTGTAAATCCCATGGGTGACCAGTAGTAATAGTCCTTTGGGGTCGTTTCATGGAATGACCACTCAACCCCTAGCTCTACCTCCTTTATTAATGCTAGAAAGGCATTTCTCAGTTAATGAATTATGTATGATACTTTCCATTAAGACATGTTTCCCTTTAACATTGCTCCCAGAGTCGATCGTTCAGAAGCTAGGTCAGCCACTCTCAGTCCAGTCTTCCCTCTTAGCCCCCTAAGGATGGGGACTTAGTCAGCCCAGTCCCATCCATCCCCTTCCTTATGCCTTTCCTCTCTGGTCCTAGTCACTTTCCACTGAATAATAATCTCCTTTATCTCCTATCCCTTACCTGAGCAAACCTTTGGTGAAAGTAGAGGCAAAGGACTATCTTTAATTCAGTAAATACTGGGTGAGTACTGCCTATGTACTTAGCCTCTGAGAAGAAAGGAGAAAACACAATGAGGCTAGTAAAGTCACTACAGAAGGACTTCCCAGAAAGAGCCCCACACATGGGAAAAGAGACCAGCATGCCGGTTAGTATGCTGGGTTGGCAGGGAGGGTGGGCTGGGGATGTTCTGGGAGCTGCAGGCCCAACCAGGCATGGAGCTCCAGCAGTGTGGACCCAGGAGCAGAGATTTTTGTTGTGAGATGATTGGTGAACCCAGAAGGTTTTCATTCGGGGCACTGAAACTGGATGATATCTGGATTAACAGGGCTGAACACAGAAGGAGGCCATGGAAGGAAGCTAGCTGTAGGGAATAAAATTTGGAGCTGTTAATATGGTGAAGTTGCAAAGGTCTGAATGCTAGTAACAGCCATCTGGTCCCTGTAAAACTGATCGATTGTTTGAAAATACCTTCACCTCTTCATATCCTTCAGACACTGAGGCTGAGAGAAGTCACACAGTCTGACTGGAGTTCCTCTCCTGGGAAGTTGTAGAGCTGGTAACTGGGGAGTCTGGGTTAGCCTTGTCTAAAACGTGAGTTTTGTGAGCAGAGAAAGGAAGAACACAAGTCCAAGTGTCACTGGGGACCTCAGGTTGGGAGTGCAGTCTGCACTGAAGGGTAAAGTTGGACTGAGGGCAGACACCACTTTGGGTTGGGATTAAGGTTGAGAGCTATTTGAGTATAGAACCCTGGAAAAAATTGGTGGTGCTAGACTAATGCTTGGTTAATATGACAACATAAAGCTATTAAATTGTTGAGTATTCCTATACCAGTAAACTGAAAATCAAAAGATTTAGCATTGGGAATCATGGAAAATCCAGAAATAGGACAGCATGATAAAAGCCTAGAAAACATTGTCATACGGTGAGGGACGATTCTAGAAGAAAAGGGAGTTGTTCCTAGCCTCCCAAGTGACCCCTTTCCCACTTCCAGGTAGAGCCACCAACCTCACCACCTATAGACTCATAGAGCATAGTTGGAGGGAAGAGTTGAGTCTCCCAAATTTGTTTTGTCATCCTACCTTAAGCTGGCTGAGAAAACAAGCTGGTAATGGAGAAGATGGGAAAAGATAGGGGTCCCAAAGCTGGTCATCGTGACTCACACTCACAATTCCATCAGTGAGAGATAATTCTAGTTAAGGCAGGAGAATGACTGTGCCAGATGGTAGCCAGTGTGAGTGCACAGCGTGTTCCAGGACAGCCTAGGTTACACAGTGAGACCCTGTCTATGTGAAAAAGTGACTTACGTTCTAGATGTGCGGAAAATGCTGTTTTGTAATTTCCCACAAGAACCTATTTAAATCTCACAACAGTTGCCATTTTACACACTAGAAAAAACAGGGCTCAAGGAAGTCAGCTGCCAGGGGGCACTTGGACCAGGTTTGTGTAGCCAGAGCTTGGGCTGTTTCTACTACACTGGGTAGGAGTTGTGAGTATCACTTTGTACAAACCTGTTCTCAGAAGTGGCTTGTGATAGGTTCGTTCTCACGAGGTATGCTTCGAGGCTGGAGAAGGAATATCAATCCTTGATGAAGCTTTGGATCCAAGGTGGACTAGAAGCCAGTGCTCTGATGTCCTCAGACCCAGAGGGGTAGGTTCTGAAGCCCCTCTGGTCCTAACAGCTTCAAATGCCTTGTCTTTCTCCTTCAGATGCTCACTTACATCCTGAGCTTCCTGCCTCTGTCAGATCAGAAAGAGGCCTCCCTCGTGAGTCGGGCCTGGTACTGTGCAGCCCAGAATGCCCTTCGGGAGGTAAGGTGTCTACCTCACTTGGTCCATTCTTATTTATCCCCTCTTCTTCTTGTGGTCCTGCTTATCCAACATCTTTGCAGCCATCCGTATATACTTATACATTCGTACATACTAGGGGTACAGGGCTTGGGGTGCACAGGTGAATAAAATCGCATCCCCCTAAGGAGCACACTGTCTAGTGAAGAAAAGTAACAGCGTGATACCGCGTGTTCAGTGCCATATCACTCAATGAAAGCGTGAAACCCAGAGAAGGGCACCAGGATGAGACTGACTGTGCAGTGGCATCAGGATGGGCCTGAGAGAAAGGATGGGCACATGTGTCACTCTTTCTAGAACTGGCATCAAGGTGTGGAAATGCTAACTGGGTTAAGTTTTGTGTGTGGGATGTGGTAGGAGAAGAGACAAGAATGTGGTCAGGACTGCACGGTGGCAGATGTGCCAGGCAGCAGAGCTTGGGCTTTCTTCCAGTTACTACTGTGGGGCCTTTGAGATGGGGCTGGAGAGATGGCTCAGCAGTCAAGAGCACTGACTACACTTCCAGAGGTCCTGAGTTCAATTCCCAGCAACCACATGATGGCTCACAACCATCTGTAATTAGGATCCAGTGCCCTCTTCTGCTGTGTCTAAAGAGAAGACAGTGTACTCACATAAAACAAATCTTAGAAAGAAAGAAAGAAAGAAAGAAAGAAAGAAAGAAAGAAAGAAAGAAGGAAAGAAGTAAAGAAAGAAAGAAAAGGTAAGACAGGCAAGGACAGTGTGATCTATGTCTTAGAACTCTACAGTGCAGAATGCACTAGAGGATGAGATGGAGGCCGGGGAGGCAGCCCCGCCCGGAGGGCAACACAGACTCTAGTATTTGAAAGGCAAGCAGTTTGATTGCATTAATTTTGATTTAGTTATCAGTGAACTTAATTTTTTTTGTCTCATTAGCTGTTTGTGTTCTTTATCCACTTAACTGGTAGGGTCGTAGTAATTTGCTTGCCCTTTTGAATGATCTTTTTATATATCAAAAATAAATTCTTTAGCTGGGCAGTGGTGGCGCATGCCTTTAATCCCAGAACATGGGAGGCAGAGGCAGGCAGATCTCTGAGTTCAAGGCCAGACTGGTCTACAGAGCAAGTTCTAGGACAGCCAGGGCTACACAGAGAAAAAAACCCTGTCTCAAACAAACAGAAAAACAAAACAAAACAATTAATTCTTTATATATTTGTTAAAATATATTCCTGTTTGCTCTTTCATTTTATTTGTAGACAGCTGTTTTTATATATGAGATACAATATTAAGCATTGCTGATTCCTTTCTTTTTTCTTTCTTCATTGGTTATTTAAAGATTCCTTGCCCTCCAGAGATTTCATCAATGCATGCTCATATTTTTATTCTCTTAAAGAATATAACTGATTTTTAGAGTAGTGATTGGTTCAATAAAAATACATTTTATGTTTTATGGTTTTAATGTTTTGTTTTCTATTTTTTATTTAATTTGGGAGTGGGGGTAGTGTCTCACAATGTAGCCCAGGTTAGCCATGCAATCTACAAGCCTCAGCCTTCTAAGTGCTTAGATTGCAGACATGAGCCACCACGCCCAGATTGGCTTTAACTTTTATCGGTGAGAATTATGTTTCATCCATGAAACTTTTTAAAAATTTATAGGATAAAAGTATGAAGCTGATCTGTTTGGTTTTCAGACAGCTCCTACATAATTTGTCTGTAACCTTCCCTGTTAGGTTGGAAACGTCCTCTGTTACGCATGAAGTGTGTACCTGTGAGGCAAGCCTGTGCTTGAAGTGTCTATCTGGGGTCATGGGTTTTAACGGCTGAAGGAATTTTATTGGGCTTGTTGAGAAATTTACAGTGTGAGATATCTAGATGACAAGATTCAGTTGATAATTGAATATCCGTATAAGACATTCAAGGGAAAGGTGCGGGTAACGAATCCAGACTCTGTGTCATTGGAAAAGGGGAAGTGCGAAGACCGCTGCTCAGTGGTGAAGGCCTGACTGGAGTGGACGTTGCCCTGGGCTTTAGTGGAACTCAGCTGGAAAAAATGGATGGAAGAAAAGCCCCAAATCTGAGTAGCTCCACCCCAGGGAAAACTCCTTGTAAGGAGCAGAGGAGCAGCAGACGGAGCCTGGAGAGCATTTACACTGCGGAGAGGGGCGTTAGTGCTGTGAAGTCCCAGACAGGGACCTGCAGCCTAAAGCTCTCGGCACACGCTGTCCTGTTGAGTGTGGTGGCACAGGCCTATAACCCCAGCCCTTGGGAGGAGAGGCAGGAAGGCCAGGAGTTCAAGGGCTGTCACCATGCCCAGGGGGATACGGGCAGTACGTGAAGGGGATGGAGCGGACAGGACAGTGGGTGCTAAGATGGGGGTAACTTGGATCAAGGGAGTTTAGGAAGAGAAGTGTATTCAGGGATAAATGGTGGATTCAGAATTGGACATTTTTTTAAATTTTTTTAAAATTTTCTATATTCTTTGTTTACATTCCAAAGGCTTTCCCCTTTCCAGTTCCCCCCTCACCATATGTCCATAAGTCCTCTCCCCCCCCCCCCCGCCCCTGCCCATTCCCCAATCACACACCCCCACCACCACCATTTCCCTGTTCTGGTACTCTTCTACAAAACTGGATCCAGACTTTTCAGGACCAGGGTCCTCTCCTTCCTTAGAATTGGACATTTTTTTTGGGTTTTTTTTTTTTTGGGGGGGGTGGTTTTTTCGAGACAGGGTTTCTCTATGTAGCTCTGGCTGTCCTGGAACTCACTCTGTAGACCAGGCTGGCCTCGAACTCAGAAATCCGCCTGCCTCTGCCTCCCAAGTGCTGGGATTACAGGCGTGCGCCACCACGCCCGGCTGAATTGGACATTTTTTAATCAGGGTTTCTAGAGTTCCACGAAGCAGTTAATCTCTAATGTCTGGTTGAGGAAAATCATATGGGTCAGAGAGTAGCTGGGCCAGGCATGGAGGCACATGTCTGTAATCTCAGCACTTGGAAGTCTCAGGCCGAAAGACTGCAAGGTAGAGTTCAATCTGGGCAAGATTCTGTTTCCTCCAACAACAAAAAGGAAGACAGGACTGGAGAGATGGTTCTCTAGAGTGGGTAAGAGTGCTTGCTCTGAAAGTATGAGGGGCCGAGTTCAAATCCCTAGCACCCGCACAGCCCCAGTGCTGTGGTGGGCAGAGACAAGAGAATCAGCAGGGCTGCTGGCTGCCAGCCTGGCTCCCACACGCATCCCCACTCACTCGTGCGCTTAGACCACACTCATCCACCACAAAAAGGAAAGGAAAGGAAAGGAGCTGTATTGTTCCATAGGATGCAGAACAGTGTAAGAGAGCACGTGTATGCATGTGTGTGTGTGTGTGTGTGTGTGCGTGTGCGTGTACCTGTGTGTGTGTGTTCAGCTATGGTCTGGGTGTGTAGATGACTACACTGGATGCAATAACAATAATCGCTACAGCCCTTCCCCAGCAGGCAGCATAGGAAGCATGATACTCTCGATGGGAGAGGTAAAGAGAAGTGCCTACGTCACGGTGACTTGCTGGAGGAGAGCTGTGACCAGGAGCGAGCGAGTGACAGGAAGGAGTGAAAGATGAGGCCGAGGGAGCTCAGTGGCCAGACAGTGGATGTGACTGTCCCCTTGTGATCCCAGGGGAAAACTGGAGAGAATTTGGAGAGGTGAGAAAAGGTGCTATCGCACTCAGGAGACTGAGGCAGAAGGATTGCAATGAGTACAAGTCCATCTTGGGCTTGGTAGTGAATTCAAGGCCAGCTTGAACTGCTTAGTCAGACTCTCTCCCCAAAACAAAACCAAAAGGAAAGATCAGTGGAAAGACAAAACCAGTGGGATTCCCAGAGATGAGGTGCGGGCAGCTCAGCAAGCCAGAGGGATGACTTTCAGAACCAAAGGACTAGGAGCCGGAGGTGGGGCCCGGAGGTGGGGGCCTGCTAGCAAACGGAGGGGATTCCCGAGGGCTTCGGTTGTGTTTGAAGCAGAGCAGGCCCTTTCTAAGAAGGCTAGGAGCAGGGAAGCTTTTGCAGCAGGCTCAGAGCAGGAGAAAGTGGTAGGCTTGTCGGGAAGGGACATGGAGGAAGTGGATAGGGGGAGCCGCGGTCTCGGCAGCAGTACCCGTTATCTCCAGCACAGACCACAAGTGGGCAGCTGGTTCTGTTATCTATAGCTAGGCAAGAAGAGTGGGTACAGCAGCATGAGGGAGGAGGACTACAGCCCTCAGGAGAGAGAAGTCTCAGTCCAGCAAGGGAGAGGAGGGCAGAGGGAGTGGGCAGGCTCCTGGGTAGAGTGAGACGGACAGGAGTGAGGAGGAAGGAAGAGAAGGCTAGGGTTCATGGCCGAGATCTCAGGGGCTACTGTTGTAGAGCTGGCATTGCTACCTGGGAACTCCATGTTGACAAAGACCTGCTAGGCCAGGCACAGTGGAAGGCCAAGCCATAGGTATACAGGCATCTTAGGCTCTGCTTATCTGTCACCAGTACTATATCCCAGCGAGTAGTCTACAGAGCCCGCCCTCTAAGACCCAGATGTAGGCAGGAGGAGCAGGAGGCAGCTCCATAAGCCACTGGTACCATGGAAGATAGCAGCCAACTTCGGCAAAGCTGGGACGAAATCATGCCAAGCCAGGGTAGGATACATGGACTATATGACTTCTGATTCCCCCAATCCTCCCTGTCCTGTGTATTTAATCTTAATGCACCCCAAATAATAAGGCAGGAAGGAGCAGTGCCCCTTCATGCCTACTGCTCTGGAAGTCCTGGGAGGCCACCCTTGGGTTGGTCACTGTGGAGCATAGTCTCCGCACTGCTGTCCTCCTGATCAGAGTACTTAGCTTCTCCACAGACTAGGACTTCTGAGCACCAGGCTGTATTTCACTGCAGTTTTCTGGATGGAAAGCAGGTACCTTAGCTTTTGGACTCCTGGACCAAGCAGATGGGAGGATTCTTCTATTAGAGGGCCCTCAATACCTTTACAAAAGCCTCTATCTCACTGTGAGACTTCACTAGGTACTGAGTCTTCCCTCTGACAATCATGGGCTACTTGTCATTCTTTTTTTTTTTTTTTTTTTTTGATTTGGGTTTTTCGAGACAGGGTTTCTCTGTATAGCTCTGGCTGTCCTGGAACTCACTCTGTAGACCAGGCTGGCCTTGAACTCAGAAATCCGCCTGCCTCTGCCTCCCAGAGTGCTGGGATTACAGGCGTGTGCCACTATGCCCGGCTGCTACTTGTCATTCTTAAAAGTGGGCATGTCCGAGGCCAGCCTGGTCTACAAAGTGAGTTCCAGGACAGCCTGGGCTACACAGAGAAACCCTGTCTCGAAAAAAACAAAAAACAAAATTACATTTTGCTGGGCGGTGGTGGCGCACACCTTTAATCCCAGCACTTGGGAGGCAGAGGCAGGAGGATTTCTGAGTTCAAGGCCAGCCTGGTCTACAGAGTGAGTTCCAGGACAGCCAGGGCTATACAGAGAAACCCTGTCTCAAAAAAAAAAAAAAAAAAAAAAAAAAAGTGGGCCTGTCTGAAGTGACCGCAATTGCTTATAAGATTCTAACACAGGGAAAGGAGGCCAGGGCTTACTGGTCAGCTGTGGTGGAGTGGCTGAGGCTAGAGCAGGCACCCTTCGAATGCTCCCTCGAGCCTCCAAAAGCAGTTTCTTAGGGCCTGGAAAAGCCAAAGTCCAGAACTAGAACCTCCTTGCACCTGCCTCTCAGAGAAGCAGATATTAAAATACTCGCCCCCTCCTTTTCTCTCCAGCTGAGGTCAGGAGCAGGCTAACATATAAAGTGCTCTAGGCTGCCTGGCATGATGACACTAGTAAAAAGTAAAAAGTCCAGGGCTGGGTTCCCAGTGTTACATAAAACTGAGAGTAGTAATGCACGCCTGTAATGCCAGCACTTGGGAAGTGGGAGCTAAGCTAAGTTCAAGGTCCTCTCCTGCTACATAGCAAGTTCAAGAACAGCCTGAGCTATGTGAGACCTCATCTCAAAACAATTTCAAAGAAAGCAAAACAGAAAAACCAGCAGGGACCAGGTATGGTCCCCAGTATCCTCGCTCCCCAAGAAGCTGGAAACCCTCTGTTCCAGACCCTGCCTGTTTGTCTTGTGTCTGCCAACTGTGGACTGCACCCTGGGGTGATTGCCAGTGCCCTCTCTCAGCTGTCTGTACATCTGTGTGTGTGTGTGTCCATCTTGTTCACAGAGAGCCGGTTTAAAATGGCAGAACACTAAGCTCTCAGGAAGGGAAGGCAGCTGAGCTCCTCTGTGCTTGCAGCTGTATGCACAGACTGGCTCTTAGGCCCTGAGCTGCATGAATGGTGGGTGTGTGCTCCTGGGCAGCTGCGCTGCTCGGAGCTCCTGCAGCTCTGGTTCACTCAGCAGTACACTGATCCACACGCTGCGCAGGGCCTCTTGGGGGCTGGAGTCGGCTGGCTCCCCCTTTCCTTCTGCAACCTTCCTTCTCTGAATTTTTCATCTCCTTCCCCAGTTTGTCACACTGGGAACTTCCCCTAGCTCTCCTTAAATTTGAGAGCGGGACCTGGGACCTGTGGTGAGTGCTCGCCTTCAGGGAGCAGGGGAAAACCACAGTCTAGAAGTGGGATCTGGAAGGGGATCCTGGCCAGCTTCTGATTCCTCTGAGAAAGACCAGGAAGATGGACCCTGGTTTTTTGTTTTTTCCTTTTTTGAGACAGGGTTTCATGTAGCCTGGCCATGTCTTAACCTGATACATAGCCAAAAATGACCAAGAACTTCTGATTCTCCTGCCTCTAACCCTCAAATAATGGGATTATAGGAATCTGTCACTCTGCCTGGTCTCTGTAATGCAGGGTATCGAACGTAGGGCTTTGTGCTCTACCAGTTGAGTTACAGTCTCAGCTCCCAGTTCCTGGCTCTTCCTTGGGCTGCTTGTTCCTGCTGAGGAAGAAGCCAGCTGCCCCCTTACTAGGGATGGGTTGTGAGGGATGGAGGACACTAGGCTGGTCTGCAGGGCCGCCTGCTGCTTGTCAGTGCTGCCTTGTCCATGTCTTGGTGGCCGCTGGTCGTTGTTCTGAGGGATACGGAGAACAGGGGCGTTTTTTGTTGTTACTGACAAAGGTAAGTATTTCCAGAGCTCAGATTTCCTGCATCAGAACCATGTTGATAGAACTAACGCCTTCTTTCCTGCTACCTAGGCAACAGGTAGGGAGATTGAACTAGGTGATTTTCCCCCCTGAAGATCCAACTCAGCCTCACACATGCTAGATAAATAGTCTCCTCCTGCGCTGCGTCCCCGAGCCAGTGGGTAGGGTTTGGAAGTCCAGCTGTTCCTCTCCCACTGCAGATCGTACTGACTTCCCCTTAACTCCTTCTGGTGTGAGATCAGGGAAGGTGCTATAAAACAGTTCCCGTAGTTGAGACTCCCAAACTCCTGCCTAAGCCATTATATTGCTACACTTTAAACCTGAGCTGAGCTCCTGTGCTGTACCCCAACTCCAAACAAGAGCTCCTCATTCTCTTCCAAGCAAGTCCATCTTAATGTTCTTGGCTTCTCTGGGGTTTATCCTAGGTCCTGCCCCTTCAGAGATGTGATACAGATGTTCCAGGCAGCTACACGCGTTAGAATACACACATGCACATGCATGTGCAGGCACACTTTTGCTTACACTACCTGCAAATATTCATGGCACTCAGATGGCCAGGGGAGTAGGCTCAGCGCTGATTCCACTGGTATTACAGAGTGATCCAGTGTCCTGGGACCTGGATCCCGAGAAGCTAAGTGCCATCTGCTGCTCTTCTGCCTTCCGGGACGCTCAGTGCTGTCTCTGTCTCTAGAAAGCTGGGGAAGCTGGTTGCTAATGTCAGGATCCTGGCTGGGGTCATGGATCTCAAGATCTGAAGCTCCACAAGATTGGGATCCAGCATCTTTTCCCCCACCCCCCCACCCCCCCATGAAGGAAGGCATCGCTGGGAGTCCTATAGTCACAGCTTTCCTGTGCTGTGGCTCACTTTCCATACTACCCTTGTCCCTCTCGGGCATCCGACATGGTCCTTCGCTCGGCTCACTGCTGGCCCCGTAGTCGCTTTCTTTCAAATGCCAGCATAATTTGTCTTCCTACTTCCTGCCTTGCTTCTCTTCCCAGTTCCCACTTCCTGCCTACACCCTCCTCGGGTACACATGACACACACACCAGGGATGGGTGCTCATTGTGGAAGGGCCTTGACTGTCTTCAACCTCTGAGAGATCTAACCTCAGGCTTGCTGCTACCCTGTAGACAAATGTACGCTACAACATTCCTGTGTCCCCTGCCTCACTCTCAGCCATCAAGAGTTTGGGACTCAGGGGCATTTCATGTGTCAGCTTAACCAATCTGGACGGCTCGCCAGCTTCGCACCAGGTCCTGCAGTCTGTTGCTTACCACTTAGGCCCACACCTGGAAAGCTTGTGCCTGGGTGGGGGCAGCCCCACAGAGGCGTCCTTCTTGGCCCTGATCCTGGGATGCCCAGTTCTTCGCACGCTTGATCTCAGTGGCTGCAACAGTCTCTTCACATCAGGCACTCTGCTGGCTCAGCCTGAGACAGCGCAGTGTGTCCGAAAGGCACTGAGTGGCCTCCGTGACCTTAACCTGGCTGGCCTGCGTGACCTGACTGACCTCAGCTTCAACCATCTCAGTGGTTGTTTCCCCAGCCTGGAGCGCCTCTCCTTGGCCTACTGCCATCTTACCTTTGAGTTAGGCCCAACCTGGGGCTCCCTTAGCCCCCAGGTTTCCTCTCCCTCCCAGCTGTCCTTCCACAACTTGCTACAGTTCATCAAGGAACGAGCTGGAACACTGCGTGCTCTAGACCTCAGTGGTACTGGTTTGCCGCCTGAGGCCCTGCAAGCCCTAGGCCGAGTGACTGGATTGAAGCTGGAGGAGCTGAATTTGCATAGCTGTAGAGACCTCTCCTCTGAGGCCGTGGCCACCCTGTGCCGCCAGCAGCCTGGTCTTACTTCCCTGGACCTTAGTGGCTGCTCAGACCTGACTGATGGGGCGCTCTTGGCTGTGAGCCGAGGCCTACGCCACCTGCGGCACTTGAGTCTGAAGAAACTGCAGAGACTGACAGATGCAGGCTGTACAGCCCTCGGGGCCCTGCGTGAACTGCAGAGCCTGGACATGGCTGAATGCTGTCTGGTGAGCGGTCGGGAACTGGCCCAGGTCCTAGGCTCAGGTCGCAGAGCACCTCCTGCACTGACTTCCCTCAGGCTGGCTTACTGCTCCTCCCTGAAGGTGAGCTGCTTTCCCTCCCTTCTGGTTAGGGCACCTGGGGGGAGGGGGCTGGGCCTGTGCCCCCAGGGAGAGGCTGCCCAATGTTTGCGTCGCAGACAGAGAGGTTAGGACTGAATTTGAGACATGGTTTGGAAAAGAACAGAAGCTTAGACAGATGGCAAATGCCTTTACAGTCTTCACTGGCCAGGTTCATGAAGTGATCCTACCCAGTATGAGTTCTGGATGGAGGAAGCCTAGAAAGAATGAGTGAGTGGAGGCTCGGGGAGTGGTGGCACACACCACTAGCCCTAGCACAGAGGGCCAATCTCTGAGTTCAAGGCCAACCTGGTCGACAAAGAATTTCCAAGTCTGCCGGGCAGTGGTGGCACACACCTTTAATCCCAGCACTTGGGAGGCAGAGGCAGGCGGATTTCTGAGTTCGAGGCCAGCCTGGTCTACAGAGTGAATTCCAGGACAGCCAGGGCTACAAAGAGAAACCCTGTCTCGAAAAACCCAAATCAAAAAAAAAAAAAAAAAAAAAAAGAATTTCCAATTCCAAGTCAGCCAGGGTTAGTCAGAGAAGTCCCCGCCCAAAACAGAGGGGTTCTACAGTATTGTACCAATGAAGACAGTCAGCAGGCAGAGCTTTGGATGGTCATATTGCTGCAGGGCCACTTCTTGGCTGAAGTCAGATCTTCACAGGGCTCAGCATTGATCTGTGGCAGCACTCCTGTCCCCTTGTGTGGGTTGTCCCTTTACCCTACTACTATGACAAGAACATTCCAAACTTAACTCCTATGTCAGCTTCATTTCATGGCAAGCACTCTTCTCCCTGACATGCCTTGGCCACTGTTAGTGCTTTGAATCTACACCCCGCTTGTCTGCTCTGCCTTTAGTTCCTGCTACCCTCTGCCACCCACCCATAGTCTGTCTTTCAGCAACCCCCCTCGAGGCCTCCCCCACTTCACAGCCCACCCTGTGCACTCCAGACTTTCACAACCAGCAAGGAACCATGTTGCTTCTCTCTTTGGCCCTCTGGCCGAGGAACCCTTGCTGGTGACCCCTGCCAAGCTTGGAGGCAGCGCAAGCTGCTTTTCTAACCTTCTGTCCTCCTCCCAGGATGCCTCGGTGCTCTCCATGATCCCAGCATTGGGCCCAAGCCTCAAGGTGCTAGACTTGTCCTCCTGCATGGCCCTCACTAACCAGACCATGCAGGCCATCTGCACCTACCTTACTCACCTGTCAGTGCTGCGCCTAGCGTGGTGCAAAGAGCTCCAGGACTGGGGTCTTTTGGGGTTGAAGGAGCCAAGTGATGAGCCTGCGCTAAGTCCCCAGGTATGAGATCCTTAAAGTTAGGGAGGGTGAGGTAACCTTGGTGACCTTGGCCCAAGCTGCCCTTCTGTGTGTCCTGATATTTGACAAAACTTAAGAACCTGAGAAGCAGCGGTTTCTTTCCACAGCCACACCAAGAGGTGGAAAATCAGGCTCCAGACCCTCAAGAGCCCAGTTCTGCGCCACAGGGCTCCTCCCTGCTCATGCTTCAGGCCCTGCAGGAGTTGGACCTCACAGCCTGCAGTAAGCTGACTGATGCCAGTTTGGCTAAGGTGTGACTAAACTGAGGACATTAGGGCTGGTGCTAGGGGATTGGGCCACCGACTCTGTGCCTGGAGTCCCTTTCTCTTTGGTGTCTGGTACAGGCAGGGAACCTGGACGGGGCCCAGGCTTTGGGGCCCAGTGCCGTTCTATGTCTGTGTCCCTGCAGGTGCTCCAGTTCCCGCAGCTGAGGCAGCTGTCACTGAGCCTGCTGCCAGCTTTCACAGACCTGGGTTTGGTGGCTGTGGCCAGGGGCTGTCCTAGCCTGGAGCGCCTGGCATTGAGTCACTGCAGCCACCTCAGTGATGAGGGATGGGCCCAGGCAGCCAGGCTGTGGCCAAGGCTGCAGCATCTCAACCTGTCCAGCTGCAGTCAGCTCACGGAGCAGTAAGTGTCTGACCACACTGCATTGAGAGGTGGAGCCACAGTACGTGGGCTGGGCTCTGGGCTCACACTGGGTCAGGCACTCATCCTGTGGCCTCCTTGCAGAACTCTGGATACCATTGGGCAGGCATGCAAGCAGCTTCGCGTGCTGGACGTGGCCATGTGTCCTGGTATCAACATGGCAGCGGTCAAACACTTTCAAACACTGCTGCCTCAGGTGACCTGCGTCCAGTCTCGCTTCGTGGGAGGGGCTGACTTGACCCTAACACTTTGAGGCCAGGTCAGTAACTAGCCTTGAAGCTCATCTTCCCTCCCCAGTATAGTCCGGGTCTGTGGACCTGAGTCTGCCCCAGTGCCTCCTGCCTTCCTCTTTTCTAAGTCTTTTCTAAGACTCTGGATGGAGCCACTCCAGGGCTCGTGCAGCACCACTGCACCCCACTGATGGCAACAACCTCTTTCCAGCTACACGTGTTGCCGTGGGCCCTCTAAAGGTCAGGCCCACAGGTGAGCTGGCCTGGTGCTGGGGATGGCCAGACTCTGTGCCAGCCTACTCAGACCTAAAGCCTTTGCTCTGTCTGCCCCACCCCAGGGGGTACATCTCTTCCAGCCCTCCTGAGCCTTAGCACCCAACCACCAACCTCATTGTAAACCCAAACAAGAAAGATTAAAAGTTAAGCTCTTATGCCTTCCTCTGATGTTCTCAGAATAAAGGGGTCCTGCCTTCTTCCACACGGAGATTCTGGAGGCCTTTCCCAGCACCACCCCCTTCTTCCTCTACCCTTTGGGCATGCTCTGCTGCAAAGATGCTGGTCCTAACCAGACATGGGAGTAATTGTCCACAGATTTGTGTGTTGTCTTGGGTGGGTAAGAGACAGTTCAGCATGTCTGAGCAGGAGGATGCTATGTGGCCATAGAGTCCAAACTCTGAACAATGCCACTGACTCCCCAGTCAGTCTCATCCAGTTGGTCCTCCACGTGTCCCCATACTGTGTCTATCAGTTCTAGAAGCAGCTAGCCCGTGCTTCATGTTGGGATCCAGAAGTGCCATTGTTCTCCGAGTCACCAAACCCAACAGGGAGACAAATGAGCCAGCAGGCAGGGTCAGTCTGGTATGCAGGAGATGCATGAACAGAGAAACAGCGCCAAGGGAAAGGAACCTACGGCAGCAGTGAACTTGGAGGGTCCAGGAAGGCAGCAAGGCAGTGAGCGTGCGGAAGGGGCACAGGGCCGGATGCAGACGGGAGTTGGCTTAGGTATGGAAGGTATGTGTAGGCGCTGATGGAAATTAGGGAAGATGCTAGCTTGGCTACAAGAACCCTGAGGACCAAATGGAAGGACTAACCAGTTCAGTTCAGTTCAGTTCAGTTCAGTTCAGTTCAGTTCATGGAAACATGAACAACATGGTAACATGACAACAGAAGAGTAGTGAGGTATTGGGCAATATAGAGCATGTCTTAGTTACCATTCTATTGCTGTGATGAAATATCATGACTTATAAAGGAAGGTATTCAATTCGGGCCTGCTTACAGTTTCAGAGGGTGAATCCACAGCAGCCGCAGTGGGGAATATGCTGACAGATAGGCATGATGCAGGAGCAGGAGCTGAGAGCTGACATCCTGAGCCGCAGGCAGCAGGCAAAGGGAGAGCTAGATTGGGTCTGCCCGGGACACACCTCCTCCCACAAAGCCACACCTTCTAATCCTTCCCAAACAGTTCCACTAACTGGGGACCAAGCATTCAAATACATGAGCCTATAGGGGTCATTTTCACTCAGCCATCGCAGGGAGTGCGTATGACTGTACAACCACAGCCACTTTGCAGTGCTGGAGTGGCAGCATTGAGATGCTCAGAGCAGCAAGACCAGAAACTAGAAGTCAGGGGGTTATTGCCAAAATGGTGGCGGCATGGACAAGTAACTAAGATACTGAGAAAAATTGACTATTGGATCATTAACTATAACTGGGACCCCTACTCTCTGTTGCCAGTATGAACTCAGAAGTATTCTAAGTACAGTAGCAAGGCTCTGTGCCCAGTCATGGACACTGAATATTGTGAATACAGGTTTTGTTGTTGTTTTAGTTTTTACGGGGTCACTTGTTTTGCTGGGACTTTTTCCAAAGGAAATGGCATTTAATCAGATTTTAATGCACAGTATTAATGACTAGCATGTTAAACATAGTATTTGAGTAGATAGCAGTCACTCAGGTTAGTGTAGCTTTTGGCCTACCCTGTGGGGCTACTGGGTTGGAATTATTTGTCTTAGGGGCCTGGAGTTTTGTTTTGTTTGTTGTTGTTTTTTTGTTTGTTTGTTGTTGTTGTTCGAGACAGGGTTTCTCTGTGTAGCCCTGGCTGTCCTGGAACTCACTCTATAGACCAGGCTGGCTTTGAACTCAGAAATCCACCTGCCTCTGCCTCCCAAATGCTGGGATTACAGGCGTGCGCCACCCCCGCCTGGCTGGGCCTGGACCTCTCATGCCTCAACACTTCTGTCCCACGCTCCTGCTTGTCAGATCACTACCTCACTCCGATCAGAAGTCAGATCGTATTCTCTCATGTTGACCTGCCCCTGTCTCTCCCTCATGCCTTACCAAAGGTCTCTGCACCCCACAGAAGACAAGGGCGAGGGCAAGCAGAAGTGAGAAATGAGGGCAGACTCTCAGGAGAGCAGACCCTGTTGCTGGAGCCTAGGAAGGCATCCGTTTGGGGCAGTGCGTCCTGCCTTGCTGCTTGCCAGCTGGCCAACATTCTGGTCACTTTGACTGCTCCGATGACAAGTCATCCTCTGCTTCATGTCCAGAACTAAGGGAGGCCAAGGACTGTCTCCAAGAAAGGCAATACCCTACCTGTTCCCACCTGCACCAGCCTTCCACAGGGAGCTAGCTGTCCAAGGTTTCGGTCTCACCTGTGCCCTTATGTCATTTACTGTGAAGACATGTGCATGTTTATCAACAGGTTTAGCCCACAGGTTCAGAGCTGATTTGACACACACCTATAAGCCAAGCTAACTTTATTTCTGCTAGAGGCTCCGCTGGTCAGGTTGTCTGTGATTCTCAACTCTTTTTGTGGCTGCTACAGCAGTATCATCTGTGGCCTAACTTCAGTCAAGGCTCAGTGATACTGTAGTCATAGCAGAAGTTAAAGTTGGTAGGGGGTGGGGGTACTGGGGGCGGATGCTCAGGAATGGGCACATTCTCCAGTTCCAACAACCGCAGCTTGGTCTCCACAGTGAGCAGCTGCTCCAGGTCCAGCCGAGTCTGCTCACTGCCCATGGTACCGCCCAGCAGGGCACTCAGCCCATCTGTCCACAGGCAGAACTAAGGATGGACAGGGCCGACTCTGTGAGGCTGTCCATCTGTTCCCCTGCGCATGCGCCGAGCAGCCCAGCCCATGCACTTACATCCCGTTTGGAGGGGGCGATGAAGTTGAGGTACGCTTCTTCCTCCCCACAGTCGTAGCTGATGGAGAAGGCCAACTCATAGAGGTCCTGGGGAGTGGGGGTAAGGACATTGAGCAGGAAACAAGCAGAGAGGGGCGGGTGGGGTGGGGCCTCTGTCCCCACCGCAGTCACTCACCTTGTTCTGCTTGCCAGAGCCCTTCTCCCGGACATGGGGGCAGTCCTTGCCCATTAGGAGTGCCCTGATGTCTGCCACAGGGACTGTAGAAAAGAGACTTGGCTGACCATGATGGCCCAAGGCCTACAGGAAGAGGAGCAGGTGCAGGAGCCCTAGCCCGCCCTCCTTACGCTGTTCAGGTAGGCTTTCTAGGGGAGGTGGGCCGGCACCCTCCTCCACATCCCCATACTGCAGTACTTTGTGGTTGGGGGATAAACAGCAAAACCATAGCTTGTCTGCAGAAGAGAGAGGAGTGAGGAGAGGGCTCTGATCCCAGATGACCCCTCCCCACACCGCTGGCCCATTCAGAGACCCTGGCGTCTCCGGCTACTGATCTTGCGGAAGAGCATTCCCTCACAGAGTCGGAGCAAACGCTGCTGGCGGATTAAGCCCATGAGCTCTGGCTTCAGTTTTTCTCGCAATTCCCTAGATGATTGAGAGTCATTAACTATGGCTGACCCCAGAGTGTGGCCCACAGCGCACTGGGGAAGGTGGGGGCAGGGACTGGGGGTCCATACCAACTTACAGTATAGGAGGGGCCAGCGTGCCCTCCTGGTGCAGACGCTCTGTCTGCCGCAGCCTCAGCACTTCCCCATAGGTGAGGGCATTCACTTTGGTTCGAAAGAGCTCCAGGGAGGTGGGCTTCAGAGCCAGGGTGCGGGCTAGCTGCTCCCGGACCACCTGCATTACCTAGGACCGCGCAAGCTTAGAGTAGGGCCCGTGTTCAGGACGGCTTCGCAGAGGACCCTGTTGGCCTTGTGTTTCCATCCACCCACCTTGTCAAAGTCCTCCTGGGTTGCCCGCATTTCCTTCCAGGTCTTATTCAGCAGCTGGATAGCCACACAAAAGAGCTCGTGGAAACTGTGGTCTTGGCCAAAGAACATGGGTGAGAAGTCCTGGGCTGTCTCGGAGCCTGGGGCAGGGGGGCAGGAGGGGCTCAGGGAGAACGTATCTACAGCCCCTGGCCCTCTCTGCCCTTCCGTCCCTGTCCCCAAATCCACTGGATCCAGCCCGACTCACAAGGCTCCCCGACACGGAGCAGCTCGCACAGCAGGGCCGTCAGCTGGATGCTGCTCCGGGCGAAGGGGCACTCGTGCTTGTCCTCTCGGCTGCTGTTCTCCAACACGAACTGCGGCAGTGGGACAGAGCATGGGGACAGGCTCTCCATGGAGACCCTGGTGGAGCTGAGCGGCTGCCATGCCCCTGCTCCAGCCTGTTACTAACCCGACTGTACGCACTAGGTGCGTGCCTGGAGAAGTAGAGCATGCTGTCCAGGGCCAGCAGGCCAGGGGGCACACGCTCCAGGTCCTGGGCCGGGTTGCTGTTCTACGGAGGGGAGTGCAGGCAGCTTAGGAAGGCCACGGTCCTAGAATAACTATAGCCTGGATGGAGGTTTGGGTGGGAACTGAGGCAGGGATAACTCACAGAGAAGCCCAGCTTGCGGAACTCTCGGACACAGAGAGACCGGCGGCGCTCAGTGCTCAGCCCCGTGCCCGAGGACTCCCCCTCTGGTTCAAAGGCGGCCTGGCGCAGGGCCTGCAGCTGGTCCCGCTGCTCCTGAAGTTAATGGGAAGGGGCATCAAGATCATAGAGTCAAAGCAAAATGCTAAGTGACCCTCCAGCCTCTGTACCCGCACCTGGCTGTAGGGATCAAGTGGTGTCCGCATGCGAGGCTCCAGCAGCCCCAGGGTAAGAGCCTGCAGCACGTACAGGTGATGAGCCATCTCATCGCCCATGGGCGCTGCGCTGTGGATGATGTTCTGGAAGACAGCCAGGCTTGAGTGAGACTCCCGAGGAAAGGAAGGCTGGGGGGGGGGGGCGGGGGGGCAGGGGAGGGGGCTCCCTGGCCTGGTCATCCTACCTTGTAGATGAACTGGCGGAGATTCTTCTTCCATAGGTGGTCAAGCATTTCCTGCAGTGGGTAAGAAGGGGGTTTAGATGATCTTTGTCTCTCAGCTGCACACACTAGCTGACACCTTTCATTTAGTCACCGTGGACTCACCTTGCGTTCAGCCGGGCTGGCCCCCTGCAGCAGGGCTGTCAGCAGGGCCATAGCCTTGGTTTGCAGCTGGTGGTTCATTCTATGGCGAGAGGAAGAACAGGCTCAGCTCTCCACTGGAGCCCAGCACTGCCTCCCCTGCTGACGCTGTGCCCTAGGGGCTTACACCTGCAGGTGCACCAGCAGCCTGTCCAGTGGCACCTCGCTCTTCACCAGCTGGCCCAGCGCAGGGCTGCTCAAGGTCACGCTCTCCAGCAGCCTGAGAGCCAGGGGCTGCACAGAGGCGTCCATCAGGTTCATGTTCACATACGAGACCACCTGTAAGGGAGGGAGGGTGGGTGTCATCGTGAGGGCTAGACACTGGCACTGCTCCATCGGCCCCGGAAAAGGACACATACCTTCCTGACAAAGGGGATGCTGAGTGTCTCCCAGGACACTACACCGTGTTCCATGAGCTCCAGGAAAGCCCTTAGACCCAGGGCCAGCATCTCCCCTAGGCTACAGAGAACATCTGGGGATGAGCAGGATCAGAGCAAGATTTTCAAGCCCTCCCATGTCCCCCAGTCCGCCTGGGCCCTGTGCTCACTCATCCCCATTTTCAATGATGGTGCTCAGTTTCTGAAGCCCATCACGACTGATGACCTCCTGGGCAAAGGTCATGTCCGAGGCCAGCAGGACCAGGTTTCTCAGGACTTCACAGCACCCTTCACGACTTGTATTCTGCAGCCTACCCAGTAGCTGCTGGGCCTTCAAATCCTGCCAGGAGCAGCAGAGGAGAGAAGTGGGTAGAAAATGTTAGCCCAATAACTGGGGCTGTGATGGTCTAGGTGTCCACTAGGTGGGGCACTAAGGAGCTGGGGCCTCCAGACCAGCTGCAGAGCGTACCAGGCGGTAAAGTTACCCAGCAGGAGGGGAGGGGAGGGGAGAAGAGAGGAGAGGAGAGAAGAGGAGAGGAAAGGAAAGGAGAGAGAGGGCTGAGGGAGCATTACTGGGGCAGTGCTGAGACACAGGATGCTTCCATTCTTGATCTCCAAGCGGTTCTGGAGGGAACAGCAGAAAGGAGCGCGGTTAAGGAGGGCTCTGAAATAGTCACTGGAATCAATGTGGGGTGGGGGGTTGTCAGTAAAAGAGCTCACATTCAGAGCAGGGAGAATGACTATGGAATCAAAACCAGATGGGTTAAAGGGATCTGAGGAATGTGGGGCTAGGAGGGGCTCACATTCTCTGTGATGTATTTCCTGTGCCCATCAGCAAACTGCAGGGCATAGTGCTCCGGGTGAGTCAGGCTCCACCTGTGGGGCAGGAAGCTGCCAGGGACGTCCAGGAGCGCCTCTCCCACCTGCCCCTCCCCCACTCTGCCCAGGCTTGCGGCACTTACGCGTCACACACCTCCTTCAGTACAGTGGCCAGGGGCTTTGCCTGCAAGTGGAATTGTCACTCAAGGTGCAAGGGTAGGGAGTTGGGGTAAGGGACTTCTGGGAGGGGTGGGCCAGAGGGGAAAGGAACAACCCAGAAACGCGAGGCGGAGTTTGAACAGTCCCATCGACCTGGTCTAGCTGGATAAGCTGTGGGATGGCGTCAGACATCTGAACAGCAATCTTCACCACGTTCCGCGGCGGCGCCATAGTCCAGCCGTCGTGGCCTGGCCGCCGGCACTGGCACTAATGTGCCGCCTCCCGCCGACGGTGCACCTGGTCTGGGGTCCAGGAGGACTCTGTCTAAAGCCTGGCTTCGGTGGCCTGCACTCACAGTTCAGGGGCCCACTCCTGACCCGGCTCCAAGGCCTTCCCAAAGGAGCCTGTTAGTTCCGGGTTAATCTCAGGGGTAGGAGGGTAGGACCCCGCCTGCCCTGACCTGCTCCGCCCCGCTGAGGCCTGGCCCCGCCCCACACCAAGGTGCAGCAGGTAGAAGCTTCTACTGCAGGCTTCCAACACAGCAGCCACACCTCCCATTCCAGTAAGGTGACCCAGTCCCAGCAATCCCAGGGAGGGGCCCCAAAGAACCAGATCAGAGATAGCCTTAGGCATGTCTTTATTCACTTGAATGCTGTACAAATATTACAATTTCCTTTTGCTGAAAAAAGTATAAAAATAATCTTTATATAGGAATTCATTCGTTACTGTAAATCTTTCTAAATCTCCACAATGGCTCTAAATGAGGGTAAGTGAATAAATGGACGTGAAGGGAGCCTGGGGGAGGGGACAGGAGGTGGAGCCACTCTTCGGTACCAAACCACCCAGACTCCTAGTTAGACACAATTCCTTCTTCCGAGCCCCTCTACCATGGCTACACAGAGTTCCCAGGACTCGGGGCGTAGCCGGACGTGAGAGGTCCAGACACGCTGCAGGGCGAGCAGGTGGGAGAGGAAGAGCGACCACAGCAGCGGCCCAGCACCACCTCCTTCCTCAGCCTCCTTCCTAGTGACTGGTAGGGACAGAGCAGAAGTGCCACTGAGTGGCAGCTGGGCCTGGCTGGGGAAGGCTCCAGGGAGAGGGCTGAGCTCTCTGCCCAGCTATGCTAGCACAGTTACAAGTGCCAGGACAAGGCAGGAGAGCACAGCCAGAACTGAGCGACCAGAGAAGGCTGAGTAAGCCAAGAGTTGGGCTCTTGGGGTCAAGTCGGGGTGGGGTTGGGGGCAGTCCCTAGCTGGCTTCCAGCCCAGACAGTCTGGGCTGCAGCTGCACAGGACATGACCCTGTCAGTCAGAGTTTGAGAACAGGAACATCAAAGAGATCACAGACACCTTCACTTTCGTCCAGGTTGTAGATGTAATCGTGGTCTCCGGGAGGTGGAGAAAGTCGGAGGAGGGGGGCAAACACTGCAGAGAGCATTAGGCTGAGGTCTTAGGCCAAGAACCCCAGCCGTCACCCAGCCCCTTGCTCATAGCTACCCCTATATTCCCGACTACCCACCTTCTGAAGACATCAATTCTTCCAGCAGCTCGGAGCTCATGCACTCTGGAATGAACATAATTCAGATTCTGGCTGTCAACCTCTCCACCCACCTAAGCCCAAGAATGAGACCCCACACACACGCCTGTTAGAGGCCTCACCCTTTTTCTGGGATACCTAGCACACATCCTTAGAAGGGAACCCCAAACTCAAAGCTATGCTCCTTATGCCCGACATCCATCCAAAAGGAGGAACACAGCCTACCTCTCGTGGGGTCGAAGATTTCTGACAGCTCCCTGGGGAGATCCAGAACTGAAAGAGAAGAAAGTCAACCTCAAAGGAAGTCCAACTGGGCTCCACTATCGCCCAACTTTCTTCAGGTCCCACTCCACTAAGCTCGGCTCTGTGCATCGCCTCAGGGGTTTTATCTGCTGACCTGCATTCTTGGTTGCTGAGCCAAGGTCCAGTCCAGTGACAAGTACAGCCATTCTAACTCTAACCCAGGCACTGCAGAAGGCCCTCTCTGAGCCAGCAGTGCACACCTTCTCACAACCACATCTCATTCCAGTTCCAGGGGATCCAACACCGCCTCCTGAGGCATGTACACACACACACACACACACACACACACACACACACACATACACATACATACACACACACACACACACACACATACATACACACACACACACACACACACACACACACACGGCAAGTTTTCAACGTTTCTGTGGTGGGGGGGAAACAGTGCAGTGGGTACAAGTGTTTGTTGGGAGCACTGACACCCAAATGCCAATCGCTGGAGCCCGCGTTAGGGGGAAGAACGCATGTGCACACCTTCTCCACCCCCAGGACTTTGGGGGAAGAACGCATGTGCATACCTTCTCCACCCCCAGGACTTTGGGGGAAGAACGCATGTGCACACCTTCTCCACCCCCAGGACTTTGGGGGAAGAACGCATGTGCACACCTTCTCCACCCCCAGGACTTTGGGGGAAGAACGCATGTGCACACCTTCTCCACCCCCAGGACTTTGGGGGAAGAACGCATGTGCATACCTTCTCCACCCCCAGGACTTTGGGGGAAGAATGCATGTGCATGCCTTCTCCACCCCCAGGACTTTTTGTTGTTGCTTAGCAAGCACTTTACCACTGAGCTGTATCCCCAGCTATATTTACACACTGAGAAATTCCAATCAGGATTGCATTGCTCAAAGATCATTCCATTTGTGAGAATAAAGAAAAGGATGGCCGGGCGTGGTGGCGCACACCTGTAATCCTAGCGCTTGGGAGGCAGAGGCAGGTGGATTTCTGAGTTTGAGGCCAGCCTGGTCTACAGAGTGAGTTCCAGGACAGCCAGGGCTACACAGAGAAACCCTGTCTCGAAAAACCAAAAAGAAAAAGAAAAAAGAAAAGGATGGTTTGGACCCAAGGAGCTGAAGAGGTTTACAGCCCTGCAGGTGAACAATAATATGAACCAATCAGTACCCCTAGAGCTCCCAGGGGCTAAACCACCAACCAAAGAGTACACATGAAGGGACCCATGACTCCAGCTACATATGTAGCAGAAGATGACCATTCAGACATTAGTGAGAGGAAAGACCATGGGTGCTTCGAAGGCTCGATTCCCCAGAATAGAGGAATGCAAGTCAGGAAACTGGCAGGGAAGGGTTAGGGGATTTTTCGGAGGGGTAACTTGGAAAGGGGATACCATTTGAAATGTAAATAAAGCAAATATTTAATAAAAGAAAAAGAAAAAAAGGATGGTTTAATGGGTTTAACAGGCGATAGGCCCTGCATGGTATAATACCAACCTACCTACCAGGCAAGATGTGCCTCCTGGTACAGTAGTGGCGTAACTTATGAGGGTACCTGACACACACACTCCCCCCCTCCCCCACCCCGGCTTTGAGGCCAGCTCCACAGGAAGTAACTCATGCCTGCTACTGTAAATCTTGTCGAAAACCCATGGCTAGAGAGATCATTGATCCTAGGGGGAGTTACTGCTATTGCTTTGCTAATGAGCATATTATCAAACTGCCAACTAAGCTTTTATGCCTATATGTTGCTTAGACAAAATGGCAGGAGTCAATGCAGAAACTCATAGCTGATAGACTGCTGAGGTCAGCTAAAGAGGGTCAGAAAGATCGCACAAGCCGGAGGACGATGGGGAAGAGTGCTGTGAAATAGTCTTCTGGATATAACATGGCCACTGTACTCATGAACGCACAAGCATCTATGGTCACCCACACACGACCAAGCCATCCAACCAGCTGGGAAGGAGGGAGGCATTGTCTCTGGATCTGTGCATACATGCGGCGCTAATGAGAATGAGGAGAGCATGAGAGCGGAAGAGGAGTACCAGGAGGGCAGAGCTGGCTGTGGCATCTTTAATCCCGTAATTCAGGAGGCAGAGGCCAGCCTGGTCTACATAGCAAGTTTCAGGACAACCACAGCTACATAGAGACCCTGTCTCAAAAAGACAATTAAAAAAAATCATTGTATAGATATATGAAATTACCGATAGATAAAATATAAAATGTTCTAAAGGATGACTATAAATCTAAGATTAAAATGATGTAGTTTCCTGGTGTGCTGAGGATGTAAGAGGGATGAGACAAAAGCTTTGCAGACTTTCTCTAACCCATGTAAGGTGGGTAGCAGAGGGATGGCGGAGAGAGTTGTCCCAAGCCTGGTGGTGACTAGAGCCACACAGAATTTGAAAGCTTCCAGGCTGGAAGCAGGAGGGCTAAGTAGTTGAGGTGTCCACCAGTGATGCAGAAGACAGATGCAAGACATACGGACTGGGTAAAAGAGCTAGACTATGTGGAGGCTGAAACCCAGTACCAGCTCCCTAGAGCTGAGGCCCACCCCAGATATAAATTGGTAAGCACCAATGTTTAAGGAAGTGGCAGGTGCCAGTGAGGGGGAAAAGCCAAGAGCTGACAGTAAAGACAGAGGAGGAGAGAGCATCAGCAGAGACCAAGAAAGCAGCAGCCGAAGACCCCCCAGACACCTGCTGGGCCAGGCACCACACCAACAACAGAGTGACAGCCCTGCAGGGTGATCAGCTGACAGAAACGAGAACTCAGGTTACTTTTAAAGGCATCCATACACAGGAAGGAAAGCAGAAAGGTGAGGTGAGTACAAAGAGTAGCAGATCCAGATTAGTGATGCTCCAAGCGGCAGCAGAGGGGAACGAAGTCCCAGGAGGGGCTGGCCCTGAGATTCGGCATCCTTGTCTGGCTGGCAGAGAGCAGAGGTTTGCAGGGAAGGAACTCCCAGCTCCAGGTGTGGGTTTGATACAACACTGGGCTAGGGCTAGGGCCGCCACCCCTCAGTAAGTACTCACCGCCTGTGGTGTCTGCCTTGATGGGCTCAAAGGAGGTAGAAGGGTTGGGTCCAGATGAACTGCTGCTGCTGCTGCTACTGCTACTGCTGCTGCTGCTGCTATCCAGTAGTGCAGAGGACTGCAGAGGTCGAGTGTCCAGTGCTGTCAGGCCCAGTGGGGGTGAGATGAGTTCACCACTGTCCTTGTTCTCAGTTCCAGGGCTACCACTCACTGCAACCACACCCCCAAACCCAATCACATGGAGTCAGAAAATGGATTCTACAACTGCCATAGGCTAAGTCCTATGGCCAGGGTGACCACAGTGCTGGTAACCAAACCCAAGGGGACAGACTAATTACCAAGAACCATCTAGAAAAGATCATTGAAGATAGAACACAAGTCCTGGAGAAGGGAGACTCACGGGGTTGCCAGGACCCATCAGACACTGTCCAATTTGGGATACACTACCATACTCATACTGTCCTAGTCAAAGCTTCCTCCTTAGAAAGGGCATATTCAGGGCAAGTGGGATCCTAGTGAATAGACACTCTGGACAAACCTGATGACCTGAGTTCAAATCCCAGAACTACGAAAGGAGAGAAGCAATTCTTTCAAGTTGTCATCTGACCTCCTCTGACACCTCTACTTGTATCCTGTCCTGTGGCATGCTTCCCCCACGCAAATAAATGAAGTAAGTAATTTAAAGGGGCACATTCACTATAACACCAAGGAAAGCTCAGAGGGGACCCCAGGAACTTCTTCTAATTCTTAGTACAGCACTCTATCACACAGATACCTTCTTGTGGGCTCAAACAAAACAAAACAAAACCCTTACCACGGTGTCTCACCTGCAATCTCAGCTGTCTGGCCTGCCACCTCTGAGACTTCAGTGCTGCCAAGGACAGGGGTGGGGGTAGTTAGCTGGGGGCTGCTTGGACGAGAGGTTTCTTGGGGCTGAGCTAAGGCAGGCTTGGGCAGAGGTGGAGGTGTAGACACAGCAGGTGGACTCTGGAGTAGGTCGTCGGGGGGAGGTACGGGCACAGCCACAGGTGGTGAACTCCAGGCCTCCTTGTTCACCAGCAGCACCTCGATAGGCCCACTCATGCTCTTTAAGTGAATCTGGTACTTCTTCTGACCACTGAGACCCTGGGAGCAGAGAGAATTGAAGCAGGCATGGCTCCTGCCTGGCTGGCTCAGAGCCAGACCGTCCTCCTCATCTGCCAATCCACCTAGATAACCCCCAGCTCCAGGCCTCCCCTACCTGCCCCACCCAGAACTTATCAAGCTTCACAGCCAGCATCCACCCTCAGTTGGCACCACCTTCCAGGGATGAGCACCTACCTCTGGGATGGGCACCTCTAGGCTGGTGCCAGATGGGGCCCGGATGGCAAGGAGGGTGTCTCCTAGAACGACAAGGAGAATGGGTCAGGGCCCAGGGGCACAATCTGAGTTAGAAAGGAAGTGTCTGCTCCTTTCCTGTCTTGTCTGGAGCAAGACAAGTGATCAGCGTCTCTAAGAGACTGTTCCTCTACCATCCTAGAGCACTGGGAAGAACAAGCATTCTTCTCTCTGCAAACCCCACGCTCAGAAAATCTAGGTGCGAACATACTTCCTGCTTTCTTCTTTTTGAGGCAGGGTATTTTTATGTAGCCTTGGCTGTCCTGGAACTTGCAATGCAGACCAGGTTAACCTTAAACTCAAAGGTCTGCCCTCCTCTGCCTCCCAAGTGCTGGGATTAAATGTATTATATTCTGGAGTGAGGCCACCACCCCAGGCACCACCACCTCACTCTTCAAATAAACCTGATCCCCAGAAACGATGTACTGACCAAGTTTTCCCCAGATACAAGATGGAATATAAGATGAACGATTCCGACATATATAATGGAACTAAGTACAAATTAGAAACGGCCACCACCGACTCCTGCATACAGGTATATAAGACTGTGCACACAAATATACGTGTACAAATTCTTTTTCCCCTCTGTGCCACTACCATGCCCAAGAACCAAACCCAGAGAACGGTACTGATGAGGGTAAACCCAGACACACGCTGGGGCCTCTTGCACCCTACCGAGTCCCAGTGACTTCCAAACTGAGACTTGCTGCCTGGACTTTCTTTAAGCAGGCATCACGAATCTTCAAGGGCTGGAACTTCTTTTGGGGCACTGGACCTAATGCTCGGGGCTCCATGGCTTAGCTCAGTCCCACCCCCATCTCCCTCTACCCAGGCTCTGCTCACCAGCAAAGCATCTGCAGATGTCTTCATGAGTCACGTAGGCCAAGGTGTGGGGGTTAAGGAGAACAGCTGATGCCCTTCTTGTGCAGACCAAAGAAGAGACCCAATGTTTTAGCCTATGCCTGACACACAGCCCTCAGAGGAAGTTCTGGAACCTGGGATGCTAAGACTGGAAGAGCATGTAGCCTCACGTCTGAATCTGACCAGGGGTTGCGGGATCATTCTTTCAAGTGGTACAGGGCCCAGAGCTCCACAGAGCGAGCCCCTTGCCCACACCCCAGGGTAGGGACTGCTAGAGGATATCAGCTGTTCTGGACGTCCTCTGTGACGTTCCGGATGCTCTGCTGCACCCACACCTTGTGCTGGTCAAGCTCCTGTTCCCGTTGCTGCAGCTCCTCGATCTCGGCCTTGAGCTCGATCAGCTTGTCGGCAATCTCCCGGGTATTGCAACCTGGCCCGACGCCCCTGAACCACAGGAATGAGGGACTGAGCGGGATCCCTAAGAACTCTGGGTCCCAGACCTCTGCTCTCTCCTATAGTCATCATCCCACACCCCTGACGCTTCTGCCCTCCCAAAACAAAACATCATCCCTACTCACTTCCACTGGATGCTGTTCTTGGATTTTTTCTCGATCAGACCGATACCTTCCAACACGTTGGTGATGTCGTAAATCCGCCGTTTCTGGCGCACAGCAAGAGTGTCGGCTGCCTGGCAGGTAGAAGAGAACGGAGAACGCTAGCCCCACTCTTAAGTGGTACATTCTTAAGTGATACATTTAGTCTGCAATGGGGGTAAGTCTTGTGTTGTCCCAACCCTGGAGTTCCTTCCAATCACTCCCGGAGTGTGTTGGGAAGAGTCTTGACTTAGTTGTGTTCTGATACTCGGATGCTCGTTTCCCTGTACTAGTCACGAAGGGCCACGAGGGCCAGCACCTGCAGCCCGGACCCAGACAGAGCTGAGGCTCAATGGCTTCAGTGAATGAGAACAACCTCCCGCCTCTCTCGTGCGAGAAAGCACACTGATGGCGGCCGGAGGACTCAGTGGGGCCGCCCCGCTGGTTCCCGCTACTGGCCCAGGCCTGGTCCACCATCACCCCAGTCGCCCCTCGGCCCGGACCGCACCAGCTTGAGGTCAAGCACGCCGTCCTTGGCTTCCTGCAGAAGCGACACGAACTTGGTGGTGAGAAGTCCCAGACTCTTCTCGTGCCGGCTTGGAGTACCCGGGGGCGGCGGCGCCTGTGGCCCGGCCTCCGCCATCGCGCCCGCCCGCCCGCCTCCCCCTCAGCCAGGCCAGGCCAGGCCGGCGCCGGCGCCACTTCCGCTTCCGTTCCTAGTCGCCGGGCCACCGGAGCGATCACTGCTGCTTCCGCTTCCGTCTCGCGCCTTCCCAGGGTATCTGGTGCAATTCCCGTCTGCAGATCCGGACGCAAAACTCAGGGTCCATCGGCAAATGTATCATTAGCAAAGGAAACGAAAAGTACTCCTTAGGACAGCTAGCAAACTCGGAAAATTTGTATAGCAGGAAATGGAGTTCGTAAGCAGTACTGGCAGCTGAGAAGAGAGAACTACCCGAATCTTCCTTGCTAACTAGCTTCCAGACTACTAACTGCCTGAACACTCCATCTTGGGAAGGGAAGACTTAAGCCACAAGCTTAGCGTATTTGCTTAAAACTGATCCTAAAGGCTTCCTGCTGTTGAGATAATTCCTGCTGTTCCTGTTACTTCCTGCCAAAACAGCAAGCACTAACAATAAACAGCTTCGCACGTCCACCTCCACTCTTATTTCGTTCCAGCATCATTTTTTCTCTGGCCTCCATGCTATATACCGTTCACAGTGGCCTGGAGTCTTATTTCCAGCCACTGCTTGGCCCATGCAAAGGTATTTGCCTGTGTGTGAATAGAAGCAAAGCCTTTAAGGTAGTTTCTGACATATAGGAAGAACTGTGTGTTTGCAAGTCTCACTTATTTTTCAATTTTTAAGGGTTATTGTTATTATTATATTTTATTATTATTTTGTATGTGTTTATGTTCGTTCACATGTGTGCAGGTGCTCAAGGAGGTTTAGAAGAGGGTGTCAGACCTCTGGGAGCTGGAGTAGCAGGGAGAGGAACAAGCGCCCTTAACCTCTGAGCCATTTTGCCAGTTGCCAAGTCTTACTTGTTTTTAACATTGTATTTAACAATTTAACAAGTATTTTAACATAACTTATGGTTATGTCTTTATGATGGTCAGTTCCTCTAGGACACACATTGCCTTCTGCAAGTCTATTGAGGATTCACACTTGTAAGAGAGTAAAATAGGCAGAATTCCGAAGATCTAGTTATAACGGAGCCCGAAATTGATGTTGTCTTCCTGAGGTATTCGTGGTCAGCGAGGATCCTTCCTTGGGCCTTTGTTCATCAGTACTGACCCAGAACCTTAGCTGACAACCGTCAGCAGCCTACACTTCCGGCAGCTAGGAAACTATAGAGGGGCTATTCTGATGGGTGGCACTCAATTATTACCACCTAGTGTCCTCCGAGGCTCCCCACCTCACAGGAACAATGTAGCCTTTAAGATCCCTGACTGCCATCTTCCACCATGCTTTTCCCTCGCCACAGGTGATCTTTCCTTTACCGAGGCATAGAACCCTCAGTGGTTCTCAGACTCTCACGTTGTTCCGCCGGCTCCAACAGAAGGGGGTCATCCTTCAAACCCGCTTGAGGCCAAATCGGCTTTAAATGTGCAAATGTGTTTCCTGAGCACTTAGAAATCCTAGGTGGGCTGATCAAGACTTGGTGATCATGGGGAGTCCACGGCCGCCCCCGCCCAACAGGAAATGGCCCCCAGCTCTCCCCACCTCAATGCAGATGCTTTTCCTGTAGGGAATAAAGTGCCAGAGACTCAACTTCCTTCCTTTCTGCTTTGAAGAGGGAGGGGCCTTGGGGAGAAGAAGGGGCTTCTGGGCGGTGAAGTAGAAAGAGAGGGTTCCTTGGGGAGAGGAATGTGGCTGCTGGTGCCAAAGGAGCTGGAGTCCCTCGGGTCCCGTGAGCAGTGAGGGTGTGCCCAGCCCTGCAGGAGAGAGAAGGCCACTCTCAAGGCCAAGGCCACTGGCAGAGGAGGGAGAACTGGACGCCGGGCAGATCTGGTAAGTTCTGTACCAAACTGTCCTGGGCGTTACAGAGCAGGAAAGGAGACTTACAGTTATGCCTATTTGAATAGTTCAACCCAGAATCCCAAAGGGCTGAGGCCTCCCAGGTAGGCCCTGTTTCCTTCCTCAAGGGGCTAGGCAGGAACCCTGCTCCTCTTTCTCAGCAGAGCCGAAGGAACATCCCCTCTGGCTGATCTACTTCAGGCTTTCGCCCCCACTCCTACCTCATCTGCAGCTCCTCGAGGCAGACCATGGACTCAGCAGCCAAGGACAAGATACAGCCCACACTTCTTCCTGGTATGAGCCTTGCTGGCTAGGCTTGGGGAAGGATGATATCAAGAGAGATGGAATTAGTGGGCTTGGGTTTTCCTGTCAGGTCTAGCTAGAGCTCTACAGGATCGCAAAGAGTGGGCTGTCCCGAGGAAACAGAAGGGCAGCAGGCTTGCTAGCCACAGGCCCTCCCTGACTGACACAACCACGCAGGCTCTTCCTGCCCAAGGCCTGAGTGGCCAGAGCAGGAGAGGGCCGAACAGCTGGCTCGGGGCGCGGCACTCAAGTGGGCTTCAGGCATCTTCTACCGGCCAGAGCAGCTGACCAGGCTGGGCCAGTACCGAAGCCGCGAAATACAGCGGAACTATTCCCTGGAAGCAAGAATTAAGGTGGGTAAGGAGCGGTGGTGTTCGAGTGGACAGTAGGGCTGACCGGGCCTTACTGGAGACCTCTCTCCACAGTCAGTGGTGCAGTCATACCTAGAAGGTGTGCAGACTGGTGTGTGCCAGCTGACCAGAGCCCTGGAGGCCGTGCAGGGGACGCGGGAAGCCCTGAGCCAGGCCAATCACTTACTCCAGGGTCTGTCTCGGACCTCACAAACCCTGGAACCCCTGAGGGAATGTGTTGTCCAGCACAAACAGCTCCAGGTCCTGACTCAGTTGTTGCCAAGGCTACAAGCAGGTGAGTGGGGGCAGGGGACATGGGAGGGTGGAGATGGACACCCCTGGACTTTAGCTTCTAATACTCCACAAACACTCATACTGATCATCAGCTGGAACACCAGGACAGGGATTACATGGAGAGATACACCGAGGACATCCCAGAGAATAATCTCAGCTCCAAAGAGTGTAAGAAATAGGCGGTTCTCAAGCTTGGGATGTTAAAGGCTGCACGGAAATTCCATTAATTCGCTGTGGCCACAGCAGTTTACATACTGAAAGAGCATTAGCTATAGCTCTGATAGAGTTTAGTATGTGCAAGGCCCTAAATTCAATCCCAGGCATCACCCCAAATAACACATACATACAACATACAATACATACGATGACTAGAAACCAGCATGGTCTTCAATTTATTTTGTCTGCCTATAACATTTTTTTTAAAAGATTTATTTATATGAGTGCACTGCGGCTATCTTCAGACACACCAGAAGAGGGCATCGGATCGGATCCCATTACAGATGGTTGTGAGCCACCATGTGGTGGCTGGGAATTGAACTCAGGACCTCTGGCAGAGCAGTCAGTGCTCTTGACTGCTGAGCCATCTCTCCAACCCTGAAACATTGTTTTTAAAGGTTCTTTTAAGTGATTGATTGAGTGCCTGAATGTACATGTTGAGTATCTGGTACATGCAGGACCCAGAAGAGGACTTCCATCCCCTGGAACTAGAGTTACAGTCGTGAGCTGCCACAGGGGTGCTGGGAATCACCAGCCAGTGCTCATAGCCACTGAGCCACCATCTTTCCAGTCTGCCACCCACCTCCCCGGCATGCTGATTTCATGTTCTGTTGGTTCAGGGGTTGACATATGACCCAACTCTAAGCCTTAGCCTGGATGTTCGGATGAACTGATCCTTTACCTTGCTTATTAAATGGCTAATACATCACACCCGTCTCCAGACCTCAGTGCCCCTTACTGTAGTCAGAGCACAGGTGGGAAGGCTGAGACCTCAAAGCTGCCTCCTTTCTTCTTTAGTGCCAGCCGCAGTGGCCCACACGCAGACCCTGATAGATGCTCAGCGATTCTTGGAGGCGTATGTGAGCCTGCGGGAACTCGAGCAGCTGCAGGAGGAGGCATGGACACCCCTAGGAGGGCTGGACTTGCCAATCTTCCAGGGGCTGGGCCTTCTGGCTGAGGCTCTGGGCCAAGCTGTGGAGGCGGCCGCAGGAGCCGCAGGGCGGCTGGCACGCGAGGATCCAGCCCTGCTGGTAGCCGCGATCCGTGTGGCAGAGGTGGAGACCGAGCGCACGATCCTGGGGCAGGCACCCCGAGACTGGCGGCAGCGATGCCTTCGGGCGCTGCGGGAAGGCCTGGAGCGGGCCCACTTTGCATCCCCTGTCCTTCCTGAGCCTGGGGCCCTGTCGGGGTGGCTCGAGGCTCTGCAGGTAGCCTTGCCGGCTGAGCTGGCAACAGCTGAGGCCCTGGTGGCACCCTGCTGCCCACCCAGCTACCGTGTGGTTCAGCTATGGGCCCACACCCTGCACAGCGGCCTGCGGCGTAGCGTGCAGCAGCTCCTGACGGGGCCTGAGCTGGGAGCCGCTGACACCTTTGCCTTGCTGCACTGGGCACTGCACGTGTACATGGGGTGAGTGTCCTTGGAGCAGTGGGAGCGGGAAGAGGAGAGGCTCGATATGACACCCCGCTATCCGTCTCCAGGAAGGAAATGATGGGGAACTTGGAACTGGGGCCTGAGGCCGATGTGTCCCAGCTGGAGCCCCTCTTGACCTCGGAGGACATCGAGCAGCTGGAAGCAGCGTTTGTGGCTCAGGTCCAGGTGACTAGGGACCGCCTCGCCTCCTTGTCTAGTTGAATGTCCTGTCAATACCCTGATACATCTTGCTGCTCCTTACTCTCTCATGACAGGGAAGTGTGGCTCAGTGGCTGAGGAAGGCACTCGAGGGGGAGGTGGCTGAGTGGAGCAGGGAACAGGAGCCCAGCACAGATCCCTCCGGTTTCTACCATTCACCAATGCCAGCCATTGTACTGCAGGTGGGGGGCGAGGGGGCGGGGCCGCGGGCCGCTGGCTTGTGGAAAGGGGAGATGTGGGCGGGGCTAGGAAAGGTCTGAAGGCTGCGCCTCCCTGTTTGTAGATCCTGGCTGAAAACATTCAAGTCACCAGCCTGATCAGTGACTCTTTACATCGGCGGGTGCATGACATGGCAGTATCGGAACTGGGTGCATTCTTGAGAAGGTTTGCCAAGCGGGGGTGGGGGGTGGGGAGGCTGGGGAGGTAGGGGGTGGAGTATCCACAATCTCCAGCCCTGCTCCCAGAGAGCTAAAGGGCTCAGTGTGAGGGGATGGGGGATGGGGGTGGGGGGTGAGTGGGTATTCCTTTAAACAAATACTTGAAAGCGGGACAAGAGTTCTGGGGGTGCAGCTGTGGGGGGTGCCCGACTAGCAGCAAACCTAAGAGGCTCCTCTGCCCGCTGCAGCTTCAGTGACGCTCTTATCCGATTCTCCCGGGAACATCTCAGGGGAGAAGCCGTGGCCCCTCACTATGTGTCCTACCTGCTGGCTGCCTTCAACCACCAATCAGCATTGAGGTACCACACCTTCACTAACTCCCTTCTGAGTCCCTGGCAAAGCCTGGATGCCGCCCACACCAGATCCACTTCGGGCTCACAAAGACGGGGTTCTAATCCTGGCTCTGCTAATTGTCAGTTGTATCTCAAGGTACCTGTCACTTTTCTCACTAGTATTCCTTGGGTCACAATAAAATCGTCAAGAGAATCATGTTAGATAAAGATGTTAAATCTAAAACATTCTCTCAGCAAATATTTATCAAAGCTCTACTCTGTTATCAGATGGTTAACGAGAAATTTTCCCTTCCACTCTTCCTCCGGCTTTGAGACAAGAGTTTCAGTCTTGTCCGGGCTAGCCTCAAACTGGGAGCAATGTTCTTTCTTCAGCCTGCACCAGGCCTGGCTATCTTGAGTGTTATGCTCTTGGTGGTGGGCACAGAGTGGACAAGCTGAGAATTTTTTACTCTTACCTTGACTAAGATTAGCTCCCCTAAAAAAACAAAATAAAAGGAAGAATAACTTAACTTGAGGTTACATTAGAGGCAAGTCCCGCCCGGCATACTCTTCCCAGCCCTACAGAATACTTGGAGCCGTTCATAAATTCAGAGCCGCCCTTCCCGCCCCGGCTCCCACCAGACACTGCACCACAAGGTGGCGCCAGAACGGATGCCTCCGAGAAGGCCATGCGAGCCTTGGCCTTGGTCCTGAAGTCAAACTTTTTGGTCCAGATCTTCCGTCTCGGTCCTGCTGCCCGACGGGGAAGCCTCCGGGGTCTTAGCTCCAGTCGAAGCCGCTCTGGACGACGTACAGAGGAGGATCTGCCGCCTGGTTTTGGAAGTACTGCAGGCTGAGCTCCAGGTGAGGTTGCTATCCCAGTCTGGATTGGTAGCGTGAGGGGGAAGACACGGTATATTTACGGTGGTCTCTGCGCGATCCGGATCATTTCTCTATCTCCGTCTGGGCTATGCTTTCCCTAGCCCCTGTTCTCCGCTCTGCCCTCGCGTCGGTGGCTACTGAGTTCTGACCTGCTGGACGGTGTGTGTGAGCAGACGTCGCAGTTCTGCCAGGACTTCCAGCGCGTCCGGAAGCCTGCCGTTCAGGTGGGGCGAGGAGAAGAAAGCTGGGGAGGGGGCAGTGCTGGTGGGATCCTGCGTTCAGACTGGTTACCGCCCTGCAGCTGCTGCTGGCCGAGGCGGAACGCACCGTGGTGTTGCAATACCTAAGGTCGCTGATGCAGGGCCGCCTGGTGTGCCGCGGTGCGGACGAGCGGAGCCAGGCAGCTGAGCGCCTCCGGCACGATGCTGCCCAGCTTAAAGAGCTTTTCCTCGGTTTGGTGAGAGCTCGTTGGGAGGGCAGACAGTCGGGAATCTCTGTAGTCGGGTGGGAGCCGAGGGCCGGCTGGAAACCCTGTTCCCACGCGTTCAGGGTCTGGAGGAGAGCGCTCACTGCGCTCCCGTCCTGCTCGCGCTGAGGGAACTTCTCAACCTCCACGACCCCACACTGCTTGGCCTCGAGGTGGCAGGCCTGAGGCAACAATTTCCCGACGTGAGGTGCGACGAAGGGTGGGGACAGGGGAGGAGCAGCCCAGGAGGATGAGGGCTGGGCTGATGCACCGGGTGGTATTCCTGCAGCGAGGATCACGTCTCTGCCCTCTTGGATCTGCGCGGAGACGTATCCCGAGAGCATCGTCAGGCAGCACTCAGTTCGCTACAGGCCGGTCCACCGCCCTCACCTTCCACTGGCCGCCGGGCACTCTTCAGCCTGGTACCGACGCCGACGCCCTCTCTGTCGTCCTGCCTCCCCTCGGGTCCCTGCTCCTGACACCCATCTGTTTGCGTAATAAAGCCACGTCTACCGCGCGTCTGACTCTGTGTGTCGAGGGCGCGCCGGTGAAAGCAGCGGTGAAATTAGGGGTCCGTGCACGGTGGTACACCCAATCCTGGCTGAGGTTCTAATATTCTGGCAGCATCCCGCCTATGCAGACATCTGCTCTCTTTGTGGACTGCGTCCCCCCGAACCCTGGGCTCCTGCGGAATACTCAGTTCCTACGTATCTGCTACCGGCAGGCAGTAAAGGGTTTCACCGCCCTCGCCTGTCGCTTTAGAAGCCCGGAAATTCGTGGAGGGGGGCAGTCTAGGAGGAGACCGGGTCTAGGGGCGTAGCGAGGCGGTGAATCCCGCCCTCTTCGCACGCCTGGCTCCGCCCACAGTGAGCTTAGGCACGCCCTACGGCGGAGACGGACGTGGCCCGTGCGTCTTCTTGTGAGCGTGCGCGCGCCCGAGTGCGTGTGTCTTTGGCGCGGGCTCCCATGGTCTCGGCGGCCAGCGATCGGCTTTGAGGAGCAGGAACTACGGACAGCAAAAGAGGCGTGATCAGGTGGGGGCGCGGCACGCGGACCGAACCCCTACCCCACTCCAAAAACCGAGACTAAATACGACTAAGACTTGACCCTTCTTGATTTACTAGAGAATTCGTTCAAGTCCATTGTCTTCTAGCCCCGCCCTCCATTGGGCACGCCCTTCACCCTGTCCCACGCCCTTTATTTGTCTTCAGGGCACGCCCTCCCAGATCTCTCGGTTCCTATTGGTTGTTTTCCCACGTTATCTCTTTCCAGGGGTTCTTATTGGTGTGGGCCACACCCTCTCATTTGTCACCAGACCCCGCCTTCAGCAGTCAGGGACTCCAGCCTCACCCTGAATTCATTCATTCTGCTACTAGTGAGAGCGTGGGACGTGAGGGTGAATCAGACCCTCCCTGACCTCGGGAAGTTCAGGGCACGGTGGGGAAATATGGATCTAGTCTCCAGCCATGTCAGCCTAGGGCTGTCAAGAAGCCATCAAGACCCTGGGACCCTTTACACATCGGGAAGGCTTCCCAGAGAAAGTGAGGCCTAAACCGGGCCCTGAAAAATGGTTAAGAGGTTGCTTCAGGGACACATTGGCAAAAGAATTCTTGGCAGAAGAACCTGAGACGAGAAAGAAACAGGTGAATTCTGGTAATTACGTGGAGGTAGGTGGAATGAACGAAGGGAAATGGAAGAACTGGCCCATATAGTGGACAGGAGACATCCAGAAAAGTATACAGTCTGAGGGCGAATGAGATCTGAGACTAGAAGTCGGTTTCTAAGCAGCTGATCGCTAGGCAAGGTGGAGGAAGGCTCTGAGGAGGATGGGGGCGTCTAGACAGGACCTCTAAGTTTGGGGAAGGAATCATTCTAGTTTTTTTTTTTCCTTTAAAGGTTCGTTTTTATTTTTTATTTATGGGTATGGGTATGTGCGTGTGCCTGTGGAGGCCAGAAGAGGGCACTGGGTCTCCTGCAGCTGGAGTTGTGAGTTGTCCTGCGTGGATTTGAGCCCTCACGGAGGACAGAAAGTGCTCTTAATTGTTGAGCCATCTCTCCAGCTCCGTGATTCCGGTTCTTACAAGGACTCGGGTTCATTCATGTATTGATTACAGTTCTGGATCAGGAACTGTTCTGGGTTCTGGAAGCACAGCTGCAAATTATAGAAAGGAAAAAAACCAGATAAAGCTACCAGATATGCCACACAGAGTTAGCTGCAGCAGACGTCAGAGGCAGCGTCGGCTACAGAAAGGCTTAGTTCCGGGAGAGCGAGGAGGATTGCTCTTTTGTAGAAATGTGCTAGCGCTAACTTTCCTTCATTCTTCTTTCCTTTTGTTTTTTCCCCCTCTGTTTAAAGCTTTTAAAGACAGGTATTGCTATGTAGCCCAGGGTGGCCTGGAATTCACAATTCTCTTGTTTCAGCCTCTAGAGCTGGGATTATAGACATATACCACTACATCTGACAGAGGGCAGCTTTTCTTCTGTTTTTAATTTTTTATTAAAATATTTCCATGTATTCTGATCATGTTTTTATCCTTTATCCTCCCCCAAACTCCTCCCAGACCCTTTCCATCCCCCCCCCGACTCAATCAATTCCCAACTTCTTGCTTCTTGTCCTCTCTCTCTCTCTCTCTCTCTCTCTCTCTTTCTCTCTCTCTCTCTCTGTGTGTGTGTGTGTGTGTGTGTGTGTGTATGTGTGTGTTTGGGGCATCTTTTAAAAAAAAGATTTAAAAAAGCTGTATTTATTTTATACATATGAGCACACCACACCACCATTGCTCTCTTCAGACACACCAGAAGAGGGGCATCTTAACCAGCCCTGGGGCATCTTTTCTAATAATATGATGTTTATGAAGATTTTTAAGAAAGTGACAAGTGGCCTGTGCTATTCTATGGAGGAGGGTGCATTTTTATACAATGGGCATGTTCATTTTATACAATGGGCATGTTCATTTACATTAACATGTAAAGAACCTGTTAAACAGTCAAGATATCTTGAAGGTCAGGCATGTTGGCTCAGTCCTGACCCAGGACTAGAGAGGTTGCAGCAGGAACACTGTGCGTTGAAGGCCACATGGGCTACATAGCGATGCTCTGTCCGAAGCAAAGTTAGCCAGGTGTGAAAAGTATTGACACTGGGTTAAAGGGAGGAGCCTAAGCCGACTTATTTAAAACCATGATAGTGAAGACTGGGTGTATAGGCCAGTGAGAGAGGGTACATTTAATGTCTACAAGGCCCTGGGTTTGATCCTCTGCATTAAAACAAAACAAGGAGGGCTGGAGAGATGGCTCAGCGGTTAAGAGCACTGACTGCTCTTCCAGAGGTCCTGAGTTCAATTCCCAGCAACCACATGGTGGCTCACAACCTTCTGTGATGGACTCCAGTGCTCTCTTCTGGTGTGCCTGAAGAGATAGCTACATCGTACTCATATACAATAAATAAAAAATTCTTTAAAAACCAACAGTAAAGCCAGGCAGTGGTGGCACATGCCTTTAATCGCAGCACTTGGGAGGCAGAGGCAGGTAGATTTCTGAGTTCGAGGCCAGCTTGGTCTACAAGTTCCAGGATAGCCAGGGCTACAGAGAGAAACCCTGTCTCGAAACTTCCCCCTAACCCCCCCCCAACCCCCGCAAAAAAAAGTTGCTATCACAAAGAAGACCAAGAAACAGCCAGTGCCTTGGGTGGACAAGTACGTTCTAGCGTGTTCGGAAGGGAGATGGGCATTGTGTCCTGGGGCTAAAAGGATCAGCTGCAGCAGGTGCTACAGTGACCATTAGTCATTAGACCTTGGGCAGCTGGCTGTGATGGACAGCAGGCTACAGGCATGCTCAACAGCAGTTTGGGAAGCAGAACTTCAGAGCGGAAACAGGAAAGAAGAGGGAGGTGGCCAAAGTGGCTCCCGGTATCGTGACGCCACAGAGAGCAGCTGCGGGGAGTGAGCTGTGGATCCGCAGAAAGGTTTTGTTTCGTCTTGAAGATGGAGGAACACCGGTGTGTGTTCCTTCAGTTGTCAGAAAGACTGGTGCCGTAGGATCAAGGAGACCGGCTGCAGTTGAGTTCCTGAGCAGGCGAGGGAGAGTTCAGAGGCCGGAAGTCTTCAGTGTGTCTCTGGGGAGAGAGTCGATTGCACTGAGCCCTGGCACACAGTCAGGGGTGAATTCTCTGACAGTGGCCTTGGAATGCCTACTGGGAAAGATACCTCAGATAGGTGACGGGCCAGGGGCTGGTTTGAAGGTGCTGGTTTTCGTCTGCTTCCCAAAAGTGGATTCTAATTCCGTTCTGAACAGATGATCAACAGGAGAGAGAGAGAGAGAGAGAGAGAGAGAGAGAGAGAGAGAATTTCATGTGGGGACTGGCCTGAGTAAGTGCACGCATTCGAACTGATTACCAGTGGGCAGGAGGATGAGGAGGATGTGAATGATCTAGACTGAGAAGGTGCCATCTGAACAAGGCAGACTGCGGGCTTCTCTCGCCTGTGGTCCCTTTAGGGATCTGAGCTTGTACTCTGCCAACTCCCAGACTGGGTAAGTGCTAAATGCTGACATTAGAACCACGTTGAAGGCCTTTGTCTTTAGCCCTCAGAGAGAATTCTAATAAATAGGAAAACGTATCCGATTCGTTCTCGTGCTTTGCCCCACCTCAGACTGTTCGGGTAAGCCTGAGGGGAGGAATGGACACCGGGGAGGGCGGAGAGGTTCTTGGGTTCCTGGCAGCAGACTCTGGACTCAACACGGATAAACGTGGGACAGAGGGGGCTTTCTCCTCCGACCGCAGCCACTCACGCTGGTCTCTGCATGCCGTTCTGTGTCCCTAGAGGTCAACAGTCTGGGAAGTTGGCACGACAGAGCTGGATGTGACCCTCAGGAGAGAATGGTGCTGGACTCGGGGACCCAGGTGTATGAGCAGGCACCCCCCAGCCCACCTGCCGGTTCCCCATCTCAGCACCATAAGCTGAAGCCCTCAACCGGAGATGGGCCACCCCTGTACCCCTGGCCTCAGTCCCTGGGTGTGCCACTGGCTTTGGCTGTTCCCTCAGAGCTGCGGCAGCAGACTGTGTGGCAGACCTTCTCAAAGCTGCACTTGGAACAGCGCAGCCACATGCGGCGCAGCGAGAGTACCTGCAGTGTAAATGGTACTGGCCGGCGGGGGCGTGGCAAAGCCTCACATGGACGGGGATGCGATCCAGGAGGGACCCTGCGGCCCGCGGCCTCCTTACCGCACATTGCTAAGATCCGAAAGGACGTAGGCAGTAGTAACAACAAGAGCCCCTGTATGTTGGTGGCCCTGCGGCCGATCAACATGGACCAGGAACGGGAAAAGTTCTTCCAGTCTCATTATACCTACAATCCACAGTTCGAGTATCAGGAACCGTTGCCAATGAGTGTTCTGGAGAAGTACCAGGAGGCCTCTGCGCAGTTCATGAGTCAGGTCAGTTCCCCCTGCCCATTTCAGCCCGGCCCTGACTGGCCAAGAGGCCTCGCCTGACTAGTGACTCTGTGGCCCTGTGTACAGGCAGTTGCTATCATCGAGGCCGTCCTGGAGAAGTTTGGCACTTATGAAAACTTTGAGGCCGCCACAGGGGGCCAGCTGCTGACCAAGTGCCAAATCTGGTCCATTGTGCGCAAATACATGCAGAAGGAGGGCTGTGTTGGGGAGGTAAGTTTGCCCTCTCTACAAGGCCCGTCTTCTGGGTGCCCCAAATCAGGCCACCTAGCTCATCGGCCCAGCCCACACGTCTGGCCAGCTCTAACTCCCCAGACAGATCCCTGCCCCAGTCCCAGGGAAGTCAAAGCCGGCTTTCAAGGGTGGGTATCCGAGCCAGCGTCCAGCCTGGCTGGCTGGGAGCGTTGGGTGCCTGTCTGCTGCACACTGGCTGTCAGGGCTTGCGAACCGTGGCTCAGAGCCCTGCTACCCTGCAGGTCGTGGTGCAGCTGAGTGAAGATCTGCTTTCCCAGGCAGTGATGATGGTGGAGAACAGTCGACCCACACTGGCCATCAACTTGACTGGAGCCCGCCAGTACTGGCTGGAGGGCATGCTGCGGCACGAGATAGGTCAGGCTGTGGGTGGCATTTGGGTGGGTGGGTAGGACTGGAAGGTATGGAGAGATGGGGGTAGGGTAGTGTGTGTGGGTCTCAGGAGTCCTCTTCCTTCCCTCTGGGAGAAGACAGGATTGTTCATCCCTAAGCAGAGATATTTCTTCCTTTGCATTTGCAAAAGTAGGCGGGGCAAACATGCCTACCCGCTCTGTGGGCTGACCCTCAGTCTTCCTCTTGTGTCTATCTCCAACTCTTTTCTGATTCCCTTTGACAGTGAAGGGGGCTTTCTAAGAGGCCAGCCCACCAGACCCACCAGGGAGGGTGGCAGGCTAGATCCTAGGAATGGGATTGCTTGCAGATGCATGGAGAAAAGTTTAGAAGACTGAGCAGGCTAGGAAGGCGAGCACAAGACACTACTCTGTCCTCACCAGACAGGGATCTTGTTGCTCTGGGCAAGGAGTGGTTTTGATTGGAGCACTTGTGTGACTGTCAAGATGATTGGCCCCTGCATTAGGATATTGAGAAGGTGGCGTGTGCTTGGTCTCTCTGAGGGCTGTGGGACACAGTATGAATTGGGGTGAAGGAGATAAAATGGGTAGAGGAGAGCTTGCCCTGAACCAAGAGGTCTTCACTGTTGTTTGGAGTTGGCTGAGAATAAATTTTGGTAGGGTCTGGGATGACTTGTGTGAAGTGAGTTTGGGGGCGGGGCATGAAGATCTAAGCATCTCTACTGGGGGACCTTGGAGTGAGTTCGCCGCCGCTTCCTCACCCGCTCTGCAGGCACACACTACCTGCGTGGTGTGAACAATTCGCGGCAACCATGGCACAGCACTGAAGGCAGACTGCAGTACGGCCTTCAGCCGGCCAACCCCACTGAGGAGGGCCTGGCGAGCCTGCACAGCGTGCTGTTTCGGAAGCAGCCGTTCCTGTGGCGCGCCGCCCTGCTGTACTACACCATCCACCAGGCGGCGCGCATGTCCTTCCGCCAGCTCTTCCAGGATCTGGCGCAGTACGTGCAGGACGAGGGTGTGCGCTGGGAGTACTGTGTCCGTGCCAAGCGAGGACAGACGGATACCTCCCAGCCAGGTGGGAACTGTGGAGTCTGGGGGATGCTCCAGCTGGGGCCAGGTGAAGGGTGGCCTTTTGGGTAAGGCTCCATTGGTTGTCGTTCTCACAGGCTGCTTCAGCAAGGACCAGGTGTACCTGGATGGCATTTTGCGCATCCTGCGGCACCGGCACACCATCGACTTCCAGCTGCTGACCTCGCTGGGCAAGGTAAAGGGCCGAAAGGCCCAGCCAGCTCTTCCTTCTCTGCCCTTCAGAGTTATGGTTCGAGAAGGCCTGGACACTTGGCAGGGCAGACAAAAAGAAACAAAGTTTTGGTAGCCCAGATGCAGGCAGGTGTGACCTAGCCTGCAGATGTGTGCACATGTGTTCAGGGAGGTGAGCACTCCAAGACAGGGAGCAGTCAGGACGTTCTGGGGAAAAAGGTGGGAGAAATGGCCAGGGACCGAAGCCCTGGTCTTGTGGGGGAGAGCGGGACAGATTGAGCAGTCTCCTGTTGGATGTAGGAGATAACCTGAGAGATGTGGGTATCGGTTGGATACTATTTAGAGGTGAAGGGGTAAGCAGGGCTGGAGAGGATTGGGTTGTACAATGTAGATAAACGATGGAGAGAGGAAAAAAACCCAGGGCAGAGCCTGCAGGGGCTGATGAAGAGGATAGGCCTCATCTCGGGAGCACTGGAGCCGCCATCAGATAGATCATCTTGGACTTGAGAGCCAGGCACTTTGATTAGCCCTGAGGCTCCGCTTTCCTCCCATTAGGTCTCCTATGAAGATGTGGAACAACTGCGTCCCCATGGGATCCTAGATAATACCAGAGTGCCCCACTTCATGAAGGACTTAGATCGTTACCGGCAGCAGCTGGAGTACATCATGGCCACCAACCGGTTGGATGAGGCGGAGCTGAACCGCCTGCTGCCCGACTGATGTTGACTAAGGGTTATAGACAGAAGCTCTTAACAGAGGTCGCAGATCAGAATATGAAGTTCTTTATGGTTCCATAGCCTACGTGTTTCTTGTGGGCTTTTGGGAGGCCAGGAGCATCTTGGGAAGACGAGAAGCAACGTCAGAAGGTGTTTTTGTTTTTGTTTTGTTTTGTTTTTGTCCTTGCTAACCTTCCCAGGGCCTGTGAACTAGCAGCAGCGTGTCACAGCGTGGTCACAGCGTGTCACAGCGTGGTCACAGCGTGTCACAGCGTGGTCACACAAACTCCTCAACAGGGGAGGTGGGGGGATAAGATGGGAGCTGAGTGTGAATAGAAGTTTGGGCTGGTTTGGGAATAGAAACTTGTTCCTGCATGAGATGGCTTTGGGTGTCTGGTACCACTCTTTCCCTCCTCCCACTACCTGGCCTATTGGTGCTTCTTCAACATTCATACTGTCTACCTCTCACTGGGGCCAGCGGGAGTTGGGAATCCCCCCTCTGAGGTGACTTGCCTGAGCATGGGGTTCTGGCTGTCACTCAGGCTCAAAGACCCAGCTGGGCTGGGCTTTGCCTTTCAGCATTCCGTCTGTCTGTCTGTCTGTCTGTCTGTCTGTCTCACTGGTCATGCATTGTTCCATGAGTTATTCCATGCCTCCAGGTGGGGCCGGGAAGCAGCAGCTCCTAGTAGTTCCGTGCAGGGGCAGGATACTTTGGAAAGGTACCGTTTGTTCCTAGACCCCTTCCTTTTTTTTGGAGGGGGGAGGGGTTGAGACAGGGTTTCTCTGTGTAGTCCTGGCTGTCCAGAAACTCACTCTGTAGACCAGGCTGGCCTCGAACTCAGAAACCCGCCTGCCTCTGCCTCCTAAGTGCTGGGATTACAGGCGTGCGCCACCATGCCCGGCCTCCTTTCTTTTCACTCACACACACACACACACACACACACACACACACACGCTGTGTCTGTGTCCTGTGAGTCCTGCACCTGGCCCCACTCAGTCCCCACATTAGTCACGGTTGTGCCTGTCTTTGACCACAGCCTTGCAGCTGGTCTCTGGCAGTGGTTAGCACAGGAGGGAGCAACCACCCCCCAACCTGCAGGGCGGGCCCTAGCTTTTGTTATCTCCCAGTTCAGGCCAGGATCAGTAGGAGCTGGTGAAGGCTTTCATTTTTCACTTCTGATTCAGCCAGTACTGTCCCAACCCCTGGCTTTTTAGTTCTTTTTTTTTTTTTTTTTTTTCCATCTGTGAAACTTGGAAACTCAGCTGGGAAGTCCTTATTCATTTACTTAGTAGCAATGTACAGCGCTCCTTGGGTATGTCTGTGACTGGTTAGACCCCCACACCGAGCTCCCAGTTCAGAGGAAAGCCAGACAATTAAATAGCAGTTACATTGATGTGCGTGGTTTCTGTCTACTCGAGTTTCCTCTCAGGTCCTCTCTTCAAGACTGTGAGCTCCAAGACTTCTCTCCATGTATGGATGGTTACCCCTTTCACTCTCGTGATCCACCAAGCCCAGGGGTTTCCATGGATTAGAAGTGTTGCCCACCCGGGCTCTCAAATGACCTCTGAAGGGGGAAACGGGGAGGGTCAGGTTTTAAGGGGCCTGAATCTGAGATCCTCAGGAATACAGCTTGGGCTACATTGGGATGCTGTTGAGTGGGTGGAGGTATTTTCACACAAGCCTGCGCAGGTCAGTGGGATCCAGACCTACGCCCACCCTCAGTTCTTGAGAAGAAAAAAAAAAAAAAAAAAAAAGCCAGCCTTGTGGAGAGTCAGGTCTGGGCTAGACCTCCCTGGTTTATTCATTTGGTAGTCAATGGAGTCTTGGTGCATGGATGGGGTCAAGCTCTGGCAGGTGTCCAGGTCTTCTCCATCTTGAGTCGGATTTAGACAGGTAAGGATTCTGGCCATCAGGAATCTAGAGATGAAAATGATGGTCAGTGGAATGGAGATCAACTCCCCCACTTCCCAGGCCACAAACCTCTAACAAGCCTGCAAGCAAGGGTTTAGGCGCTCTCACAACCTTCAGGGTCATCCTCTTCTTGGAAGTCAGGCTCCGGCTCCGGCTCCGGCTCAGGCTCAGGCTCCGGCTCCGGTTCGGGCTCCGGTTCCGGTTCTGGTTCCACCTCTGGCTCTTGTTCTGGATCCATTTCTTGTTCCACGTCTGGCTCATTCCCTTCAGTAGCTTCAGCTTCTAGTTCTGGCTCCTCTGGGGTTCCAGGCTGCACATCCTCAGAGCTCTCAGGACCTCCGACCTCCTCTTGCTCTGAAGCTCTGGGCAGTCCAGGACATGTGGTCCCTGAACTGGGTGCCTCTGGCGTCCAGTGGCCTGGGCATGAAGGGCCATAGCTGCGGTCCCGGTAGCCTGGTAAGGAAGTGGGAGTACTTGAGGTTCAGTTCACCCTGCTGTGGTTAGTTACCTCCATGTTCCCTGCCCTCCACTTATCCTTTGCTTCGCCCCGCCCCTAATCCACGCCCCTCGATTCATCAAGGCTCCACCCTCTTGGTGCTCACCAGGCCCCACGTGCTGCCAATCCCAGGCCGGGTCTGGCATGCGCACTGTTTGCTGGGCACAGCGCAGTAGCTCCTGGCAGGCTGCCTCGCCCTTGCTCTGCACCAGTAGCAGTAGGCGGCGCACCCTGCGCTCCGCGTCAGGCAGCGCATCCAAGGCTTCATACTCGGGCCCAGTGAGGACGCCCCGGGCCACCAGCGCGTCGAGCAGCAGCCCAGAGTCAGCCTGCAATGTCTCTACCAGCCGTTTCCGTTCCCGGTCAATGGTCTCCGATGGCCGCTCCTGTACATTGCCCATCTGGGCTATAGCAAGGAGAGAAGGGGGGGTGGGGCGTAATTTGTGTTCCCGTAGCTACACTGACCTCTCCGAGGAGTTATCTAAGTTCACCTCAACATCAGAGTCTGGAAGGTTCCTCAGCGCAAGACCTAGAGGCCAGGACCACAGAACTCACCCTCCGGCCTCTTGGCTGCTTCTGTCCTGACTCCCCAGGTTCCTCTTGCAGATGCCACCTTCTGCTGAGTGCTCTCCCCAGCTGGGACCTCCCTCCTAAGCCCCAGACACCTGCACAGTTAGCCACCAGTTGAGACCCAGTTTAATCCAACTGAATTATTTTTTCTAAACCCAATTCCTTACCTAGATAGGCAGAAAAACCCTAGGATTGATTCACACCTCCTTCCTGAACCCTGCAGCAAACCTTGGATCGGGCAGCCTGCCTGCTCGCTCAGACACGCGGGTATGCACACACAGTGCCAAGGCACGCATGCTCCGTTCACCTCACGCACCCTTCCCCTTCCTTCACAAACCACCGTCCGCAGCCTCGGCATAGTCTTGGGACTCTTCCAGGTTGTCTAAGAAGATCTGAATTTTAATTTTGACAGACCTCCTGGAATCCAAGGACCCACTTGACTCCCTGAGGGCCCGGCAGCCACTTACAGCAATTTCTTATTCCACCTTGAAGTGCCCAGCTTTTTTTTTTTTTTTTTTTTTTTTTTTTTTTTTTTTGGTTTTGTTTTTTTGAGACAGGGTTTCTCTGTGTAGCCCTGGCTGTCCTGGAACTCACTCTGTAGACGAGGCTGGCCTCGAACTCAGAAATCCGCCTGCCTCTGCCTCCCAAGTGCTGGGATTACAGGCGTGCACCATCACGCCTGGCTTGTGCCCAGCTCTTAAAACCCACTAAGGAACGCTTACCAAGCCTTCAGCTTCCCCTCCATGGATGAACCATTTGGAGAGGCTGACTGTACCAAACCGTAGGAACCAAGTATAAATTAATCTACTCTGCCCGTCTTTTATCAGCCACTGCCTGTTTATTATAACCACTGCCCACTGAGTTGGGTGTCCTGACCCAGCCAGCCAATAAGGGCCCTGACATTAAGGAAAAAAGAAAGCTGGACATTCCTTTTGCCTTATCCTTATTCATACAGCCTCGTTCATCCTTCTAAGTCTCCTGCGCCCTAAATGCCCCTGCTCTACCTTCTTCCCAGCCCATTGAATCATATCCCCCCACACACACTTCATGCACCCCCTGACTCAGTACTCACACTATCCTGTTCCTGGGCACTTCACACCGTGGGTCTCCAACCCTCAAATCTGTCAGTCTTTCCCCAAGGCCACTAAGCGCAGACCAGGTACACCACCCAACCCCATCTCCATGTCCTATCTGAGTCAGACACCTTGTGGATTTTTTGTTTGTTTTTCGAGACAGGGTTTCTCTGTGTAGCCCTGGCTGTCCTGGAACTCACTCTGTAGACCAGGCTGGCCTCGAACTCAGAAATCCGCCTGCCTCTGCCTCCCAAGTGCTGGGATTACAGGCGTGCGCCACCACGCCCGGCCAGTGTCAGACACCTTGTACTCAATCTCCACTAGCTTCTGCCCCTAAAACCCACCCCACCACCACCACCACCACCACCACCACCAGCTTGCCTCCTGGAACGATGGGTATCTCCCAGTCCTCCTCACACACTCCACCCCTCCCCTCACGCCAACACTGACTTTAATGACAACTCTGGGGTAGAATTTGTTGTTTTGGTTTTATGGATGAAGAGACAGGTTCAGAGAAACCCAGTACAACTGCAATCTGACTTGTGCTAGCCTAAACGCTAATGTTCCTTGTCTAGCTGAATGCCAGGCCTAGACCCCCACCCTCAGTCCCCAGTACTCATCAAAGAATCTAAGCTACCCAGTCTGGCTATGGTAATCCCCTGCACAGCCGGGTTCTCTGCTGTTTCCGTCCGACCATTCATTCTTCTGAGAACTATGGTCCTCCCACTTTGCCAATGCTGTTTCCTGAGTCTGGGATCCTTGTCTCTCCCCTCCACTTTCTGGATCCAGCCCTCAAGACTCCAGCGGCCCCGTGTCTACCCTAATTCCTGAGTTTCGAAGGCTGGTAGCTCCTTTTGTGTGTGTTGGTTCTATCTTTACTAGGATCCACACTACACTGTGTTCCAAACTTCTGCTGTCTTCAGTGAGGCTTCCAAAGACACTCATCACTGCTTACAGAGAAGGGGGTGATGCCAGCACCTATTCCGGCCTGATTTCAAGGCAGGATTGGCCTCCTCTTCCTCCCCTCTGTACCCTGTTATTTTTATGGTAGCTGTGTTTGCCTTCGAGGTTATCACAGCTCTAAGGTGAATGCCCTGTTCAGTGCATCAATGGACAAGCCTAAATATTATCCTGAGCCCTGGGTGGAGAAGCAGGGGTCCTGGTAAGGACCGGGATCCCTAGCTTGCTGGCTGAATGAGATTTGTTGGTGTGTGTGTGTGTGTGGGGGGGAACCAGGAGCGGGAGCCGGTCGCGCATGCGCGGCCGCATGGGTACCCCTACCAGCCCTCCACTCAGTCCCAGAGCTTCAGTCCTGCGGAAGGGCGGGACCCACAGACCTTCGAGCTCCGCTGCTGGTGGTGAGGCCCGGGATTCTGCCCAATCTGTTTCCTTTCCCTCCCTGCTGGGTGGAGTCGGGCTTGTGGTCGGGAGCTTTTCGGATGGCCCCACTCCGGAGTTGAGCCTCACCGGGGCAGATGACAGTGCAGAAAGGGCCGAGCGAGCTAGCGGGGTGGGTACGCGAACAGCAGCTGCAACAGGGGCGGGGCGGGCCGGCCAGGGCTGCTGGGAATGGGGTGGGGGGAAGGGCACGCTCCACTGGCTCTGCGAACTCGGACGCCGGTGGCGGAGGCGGAGGCCACGTGCTGTCAGGGGCGGACACACAGTCCGCTAGCCTTCCCTGCCCCAAAGCACCCGGATTTGAGTCAGGGGGTCTGTGCAGCTCACAGTCTCACTTGTCCAGCCCTCTCTGGACGTTCTTTTAATTTACTCTTCCAAGACTCCTCCCTCTGCCTGTCACAGATAAGTTTAGAGAAAGGAGCCGACTTGCCCAGAATCAGAGAATGCCTGCTTCCTGGAGGGTCACAGCGGCAGGGGCCAGGCTGACATCTCAGTGCAAGCGGGAGAGTCAGGCACTGGCTTTCCAAGTACCAGGGAGAGGGGGGCTTCCATGAAAGTCCGAGTGTATAGACGCTTCTAAGTCAGAACATCTGAAACACTTGTAGGAACGCAATGTCGTCACCCACCCACGACTCTAGTGATCATTGGTGGATAGTAAAAAAAAAAAAAGAGAGAGAGAGACCAGAAACAGAGTCGGGAATGCAGTTTATGTTGCAGGATTCACTGGGGTAGTGGAGAGAGGCTGTCACATACAGGGGACTTCGCTCACCTCCCGGGGTGAGACGCCAGGAAGCCTAAAGGGGTGTGTGCTGTTGCGTGCTGGGTCCTTAGCCAGGCTTCTTCAGAGGGGTGCAGATCTCAGGGAGGGGAGGGACTGGCTCCAACATCCAAGTAGGGGGCATTGCTCTCGGTGGGGTTGTACAGGGTTAAAGCCCCAGGCACGGACAGGGCTGCACCCTCCAAATCCGCCTGACCGGCTAGCAAGAGTGGGGTTCCCAGCGTGCGGTCTTTCCCTGGAAGAAACAGGATATGCTTAGGGACCCTCTCCCTTTAGGAGAGCCCATGCGCACATCGCTTTGCTTTTCTTTTTCTTTTTCTTTTTCTTTCTTTCTTTCTTTTTTTTTTTTTTTTCTCTTTTGTTTTTCCGGAGACAGGGTTTCTCTGTGTAGCCCTGGCTTCCCTGGAACTTATTCTGTAGACCAGGCTGGCCTCGAACTCAGAAATCCACCTGCCTCCACTATCCCAAGTACTAGGATTAAAGGCGTGCGCCACCACTGTACCAGCAAGACAATCTTGTTTCATAGCCTAGGCTGTCCTTGAGTCTTGATCTTCCTATCCCAGACTCCCAAGTGTTGGGATTACAAACATGCACTACCATATCTAGTTTAAAACATCATTCTTGATCTTACCCCGCTCACACAATAATAAATAGTACGGGCGACTCTAGAAGCCTCTTCAGGGAAGCCTGAATATAGGCAGCTCTCAACCCAAGCCGCCAAGCCCACCAGATCACGGTAATTCAGAGCATGATGGCGTCTACCCAGGAGTCCCCACCGCCATTACCTGCACCTGAAGCGTTCAGCTCCTTGCCTGGCAGGTCAGCTTCGGCCCTCTCTGGAGCTAAGGGCTGCATCTGCGTGGGAGAACCCCGGAAGGGAAGGTAAGCGGCTGAGAAGGTAAGCGGCTGAGAAGCTGAGGGGGGAGGCGGGCTGGGCCGTCTCTGGGGCCATCCTACGGCCCTTCCCACTCCCTTCTTACCAGAGACAGCTCCATGTCCAGATCCATCAAGGTCCAGTCTCGGCCCTGCAGGCCCGGGCCCAGCACCTGGGAAGAGCTAGGGTGAGCGGTGCCTTCCAAGTCTGCACAGAGGGCTCAGTTTCCTGTGTCTCATAGTCTACCCCAGGCAGAGATACTCACATCCACGGGCGCTGTGGGCTCCACGGTTTCAGGGGGAGGCCGGAGCAGCATTGGGGGTAACAGACTCTCTGGGCTCCGGTTACCCCGATCCAGGCCCAGAGTGCCCCTGTGCAGACAGAAGTGCTATTGGTCTACAATACCAACCATTACTTCCTAACATGCACCATCCGGTTTAAGATGCTCCAACAACTAGAACATGCTAGGAGATGGTGCTTTCCTTCAGTCTGCTCCCTAATAAAAGAGGTTTTATTTTCCTTTTTAAACATTTCTCCGAGAAGGAGTTAGACGCTAGTCCTGGCTGACCTCGGACTTCCAGCAATCCTCCTGCCTCAGCCTCCCGGATGCTGAAGGGGTGTCTTTGCTCTTGTTTGACTCTGGGTTTCATGCAGCTTAGGCCAGGCACATTTACTAGCTAAGTGTGCTCTTGAGCTCCCTCCTCCCTAGGGCCACCCCCTCCTCCCTAGGGCTGGCACTATAGCAGGGTGGTATCGCCATGTCCAGATTCTAAGCAGTTACCTTGAGGTTACCTTTGCTTCCTTGCTGAGACCTGAGATCTTTGGGAATGCCCCCTTCCTATATAAGTGTGAATACTAGTAGAGCTATTTTTGGTTGTGTTTTGCTGTTTATGTGTTTGTGTTCCAGTCTTGGAGTGTGAATCTAGAGCCTGAGCATGTCAGGCACATAGTCTGTCACTAAGTTATGTCCCCAAGCCAGCCACCCTTTCCCTTCTGTTTTTAATTATTATTTTAATTTTTTTTTTTTTTGGCTTTTTGAGAAAGGGTTTCTCTGTGTAGCCTTAGCTGTCCTCCCTGGAACCCATTCTGTAGGCCAGGCTAGCCTCAAACTCTGAGGTCTGCCTGCTTCTGCCTCCTGAGTGATGGGATCAAAGGCATATGCCAACGCCACCCAGCTTATTTATTTTTATTTATTATTATTGTGTGTGTATTATGTGTCCCAGGGCTGGGACGTGTGGAGAGGTCCGAGGATGGCCTCTGAAGCTGATCCCTCCCACTCTGTGTGGGTTTTGGGGGTTGAACCCCTAAGGTCAAAGTGCTTTACCTGATGAGCCACCCTGCCAGGCCTTCCTTTGATAGTTAGGCAGAGTCTCACTAAGTCACCAACACTAGTTGAGCCCACAGTACAGCCCAGGCAGGCCTTGAGCCTTCGATAGTCCTGCCTCAGTCTCCCTGATTGACACCCCTGTGCCACCAAGGCCAGCTACAACTGGTTCTTAAGCATATATATTTAGGCATATATATTTTATCTATACAGCTATAATCTATCTATATCATCTATATCTATATATCTATCATCTATCAATTATTATCTATCATTATCTATCTATCTATCTATCTATCTATCTGTCTATTGATTGATTGATATTTATTCATCCCAGTGAACTAATTTCAGATGTAAATTCCAGAGTCCTACCATAGGGTGTTTAGTGACTTGACTGCAAGTTTCCATTTTCTCTCTCTTTCTTTCTTTCTTTCTTTCTCTCTCTCTCTCTCTCTCTCTCTTTCTTTCTTTCTTTCTTTTAAAGATTGATTTGTTATATGTGAGTACACTGTAGCTGTCTTCAGATACTCCAGAAGAGGGTGTCCGATCTCATTACAGATGGTTGTGAGCCACCATGTGGTTGCTGGGATTTGAACTCGGGACCTTCAGGAGAGCAGTGGGTGCTCTTAACCGCTGAGCCACCTCTCCAGCCCCCAAGTTTCCATTTTCTAAGTGATGTTGGAACTCTCTGGAGCATACCCTGAGAAATGGGGATCATGAGTGTTTGGAGCGCGGTGTCCTCCCTTAGCTGCCCCAGGACCACCAAACAGTGCCTCTGCTCTGGCCAGTGTGTGTGGATCTGTCTATCAGCCGTCAGCACTGCCTCTGCTCACCTGCCGGGCACCTCCCTGAGGCTCCTCGCTTCGGGCTGCTGTACACTCCTGGGCCCCTCAGGGCTGTAGCTCCCTTTTCCTTCCAGGATGGCCTGCACCACAGCCACGGGCAGCGGCGGGGGTGCTGTCACGCAGAAGTCACACTCGTTTGGGGCCAGGGCCAGCCCGGCCTCGCCATCCCCCCCTGGACTGGCCGGCTCTTCTTTGAGGAGTGCCAGGCCCTTCACCCTGCACCAGAGAAAAGCTTCAACCAGACCCCAACACTGACCTCTCTCCAGCCCCCACAGGCTTGTGGGCTACAGGCCCCTTTCCCACGGGTCCCCAGAAGGCAGCCTCTGTCCTCCATACCTCCTGCCGCCACTGGAGGGAGAAAGCCTGTGTCCTTCAGGAGATGGAGAATCTTCTGGGATGTCAGAGATGATGGGCCCTCTGGCCCTGTGAGGGCCGAGGCCCAAGGTGGTCTCTGGGAGGGGCTGCAAGGAGAAGGCTAGGCCCAGCCCTTGACCTCTCACTATAGGAAGAGCCCAGCCAGCACCCACAGGGACCAGGTCTAAGGACCAAGGTTCGAAAACGGCTGTGCCGGGGTGTGCTGAGGTCTGGGTGGTCGACTGTTGGCTTCCGTCTTTGGGGGGAGGGGGAATAGGGAGAAGAAGCGGGTTCCTCACAATTTTATCTGTGCCCCAGGAAGGGGAGGTAGAGGGGAAACAATACCTACCGACTGGATAAAGTAGGGGTCCTGGAGGAGAGCACCGGACACGGGGCAGGCATTGAATTTGGCAGATGCGGGACTCGGACCCCCCTCATCTAGCATTAGAGACCTGTGTGTGTATGGGGGGGCAGGTTAGGCCTCCCCGCCTCATCCCGCGCCTCATCCTGCGCCTCCCTCCCTCCCTCCTGCTCCCTCTCTCTCCCTCCATCAGGCCCCAGCAGCCAAGTCAGCAGAGTGAGGCTTGTTGCCAGGGCATCAGTCACATGCCGGAGTGGGAGGGGCTCCCTGAGAGATGGGGGGCCCTTCGGGGGCTTTGAGGGAAGGAAGGGGGGTTAGTTTGAGCCCCAAACCACGGATGCCTACTTGGGGCCTAGGAATTTGGGACTGAAGGTCCTTAGGATGGAAGAGGGAAGGACAGACAGACACATGGAGTAGTGGATGGTTGAGTTCTGGGATAGGAAGGGAGTGGGGAGTCCTGGGTAGACAGAGGAATGACCATTCCGGGAGGGAGGGTCTTTGGATGTGGGTCCCTGACAGGGAAGGGAGTTCTGGCGGTGGGGATGCAGGTGTCAACACGACAGACTTTCCCACTTACAGGTTTCTCTTGGCTCCTGTACTGCTGGGCCCCGTCTGAAGTGGCCCAAACAGGCACTGGATTAGCTGAAAAGAAAGGGTTAATTTATACTTCCGGCTGGCCAGGCCTTTTACCCTAGAAAGGCCATTCCTGGTCTAAGGAGAAGGGGCGGAGGTGTGGGGTAGCCAGGAGTGGGGAGGAGAGGTTGGGACAGAGGAATACCTTGCCGATGACCCGGTGCTGCTGACTGTGACTCTGCCTCAGCGTCACCACCTCTCGCCACAAGATCTCGTTCTGCCTGGGGAAAAGGGTAGGAGAACGCTGAAGCATCTGGGTCTGCCCGGGTTGCCGTGCCCCGCAGAATGGAGAGGTCCAGACTCTGTGACCAGCAGAGGGGACATGCATCCCATAAGACTAAAGTTCCAGAGATGGACCCATGGCGCGGAGGCTCCAACCAGGGAGCTGCCCAGAACCCCTAGGTGGCCAGTCTCCTCTCACCCATCACTCCACCCTTCCTTCCCTGTCCCGCACTGCCTGAGCTCCTGCAGCCGCGCCTCCGTGCTCTCCTGCATTCCCCTCAAAGCTTGCACCTCTCCCAGGAGTCGGCCCAGGTCTTCGGGACGCCATCGACTGTCGTCGCCGCGCAGCGCAGGTACCTGCAGGCAGGAGGCACCAATCCGGGACAGGGACACATTAAAACAGAGCCAGACGTACCAACATTGGTGTCCCCCCCCCCCTTTTTTTTTGTTTTTTGGTGTTTTTTTTTTTTGTTGTTGTTGTTGTTGTTGTTGCAGTTTCTCCCACCTTACGGCGCACGCGCTCCAGGAGCTGCTCACGGCCTCGCACGAAGCTCGGATGCTGAAACTCGACGTGGTCGCGCTCTGGTCTGAGCAGGCCACCTTGCTCAATGCTCACCACCTTCCGAAAACCATCTGAGGAACCGGTGCGCGGAAGGGCGGGGCGGGGCGGGGGCGGGGCGTGAGCGTGAGTCGCTCCATCCTCCGCACTAAGTTATCCCCCCCAGCCCGCTTCCCGCTTGGCAAAGGGGACTCACACATGTTGAGTTGACGAACAAAGCTCGCCATGTTGCTGTGCTTGAAATACTGGGGCAGCACTTCCTTGGCGAAGCGGCTCTGGTCACTTACCAGGAAGCTGGTGCCACTCTACGGAGAACGAACCACACACAACCAACCCGCAAGCGGGTGGGGACCACACTCCGTGAGTGGGTGCCATTCACGGCTGGGTCATACCCACTCACTGTGGGGTCCAGATTTGTACCTCACTGGGAGGTAGGACTTGGCCAGGTCAGTACCAAGTAAAAGCCTATCCTGCCACAATCACAAAGGATTCCTACCCTTAGACCTACACGCAGTTCTCAGAATTAGCACACACCAACCCGGGGTCCATCTCAGACTGGTCCCAGACCCACTACGTGACTCTGGGCCAGAGGCAGAGCCGGCTCGTCCCTTTTCTTGGCCTATTTTCTCAACAGTCGATGGAGTAAAGTGAGAATTACCTAGGTCCCTGTGGGCTCCGGGACCCTTACTTCTCCTCATCTTTGTCTCACACACCCCTTCCACCGTGATCCACTCTGGACAGCTGAATTGGGGTACTCACAGCCCAGACCCAGGAGGGGGCTGGGTGGACATGGGTGTTCACAGACATTGGAGGGATCCCGGGGACCACTGAGGGAGTTGAGGGGCCCCCAGCCCTCACCGGGCTCCAGCGGATGAGGTGGTCGGTGCCTGGGTCGCCTACCAGCGCCCATAGCTTGCCGAGGAAGGCAGGTACCGGGCTGGGGCCTGGCTCCGTGGGCAGCGCAGCTGGCGCTTCCTGCATGGCGCAGTCTCGGCCGGCCCGGGCTCAGCGTTCCAGCCCGGCCGCTGCGGGCTTGTCAAAGCCGCGAAAGTGCTGCGTTTGCCGCCCGCCCCGCCCTACTCCGCCCCTGGGCGCAGGGTCAGGCGGGGGCCGCGTGCGAACCCGAGAGGCGGGGCTCGGACAGCGGCCCAGCCACGGCCGGAGGGAAAGGGCTGGCTGGAACGTAGGTGTGTGCGTGGGTGAGCCCACGTTCGAGTCTCATCCTTCTCTTTCTGTGTTTGGGAGAAAACATCTGTGGGCTCGGAAAGTCCTAGCTACTCTGCGGACATAGTGAAGCCGAGGTAAGGGCGGGCAGATAGAGAGGGTGGTGGGTGAAGTTGAACTTGCCCGGCCTGCGACAGCGCTAGGGAACTGGTCATTCCGGGGATATAGGGTGCCCGGGTCCCGATCCCCCACAGTCACAGTGCAGAGGCCCTTGAGGTCTCCTTCTTGAATGTCGGGCCGGACTGCCTTCCCAGACTTTATTTCCTGCCCTCCCCTTCACAGCTGACTCGAGATCACAGGACGCAGCAATAGTAAAGGATTTATTCACTTTACACTCACCCTTGACTCTTGGCTCCTACTTGTGCCTGCCCTCCCCCCAGCTCTGGGCCTCAGAGCTAATGCGAGCGCACAGAGGGGAGGGAGAGCCCAGAATGGACAGAGACACAGAGGCTGGAGAGGCCTCGCTGAATATATGGTGCCTGGGATTGGTCTAGATGCTCTCCTAGGTCCCAGTTCCCAAGAAGCACCATAATAAACGGAGCCCCACAAGACGAGAGTAGCAGCTGGGGCGAGCCTGCGCAACTTGCTTAGGCCTTCCCGAGGCTTCGGGTTCGCGCAGTCCTGGGGGGGCGAGGATTGCCCAATCACCCCACCACTGTGGGCCGCCAGGGATGCCGCTCAGGCTTTAGTTTGAGCGTATAGCTGCGCAGGCGCGGGCAGTGCGCGCGGAAGGCGTCCAGTACCGAGGGTCTCACCACGCAGAAGCAGTGTATCTCCCTCAAGCCCGCGCAGCGCGCCGCCAGCTCCTCCAGCGCGGTGTGCAGCTCGGTGGAGGCGGACGCGCGCACCTCGAGGACGCGCAAAGTTTTGGCGTAGTGGCGCGCCGCGAAGCGCAGCGGTCCTACGGTGTCGCCCGAGAGGTTGAGACGCAGCACAGCCACTGGGACTGCTGGTTGCAGGATGCGCGTCACGGCCGCATCTGGAAGCACAGGCTCCAGCTCCAGCTCCACCTCCAGCCCAGGATGGCGGCAACTCAGCGTCGCCCAGGCTTCATCTGGTAGAGGGGAAGCGCGAGCATCTTCAGGGCACGCGCACCTCAGTGCCAGGAGTGCAAAAGGGTCGCGATGCGGAGCGGCTAGCAATTCCAGCGCGGCGCGCGACATACTAGCAAGGTGCAGTCCAAGGACGCACAGGTGAGGGCAGGCCTCCAGTAGCTCGAGCACAGAGGTGGGTTGCACGCCGTTCACCAGGGCATGGTTGTCCAGGAAAAGACTGCGGAGCTCGGGACAGCCACCAGCAGCTTTAAGCACCAGAGTGTTATCCAGGGTGTAGGGAAAGTGGCGCAGGTCGAGGTGGCGAAGTTGGTGGGCGGCTCCGCAGAGTTCGTGCAAAGCGTCCAGGATGTCGCGGCCCGCATCAAAAAGCTGATTCTCCCCGCGGCATTCCAAGCGCAGGCCTCGAAGCCGTGGGGCTCGGCTGGCCAGCGCAATCAGCAGCTCGGAGGCCGTTCTGCGGCTGGCCTTCTTTGACGGTTCATATTCCAGCCTTAGGTTGCGAATGTGGTCCAGGCAGCCGGACAGATACGGTGGCAACAAGTCTTCCAGCTCACAGTCACAACTTATGTTAGAGAGAAACAGAAAGGAATTAACGCCTTTAATTCCAGCGCTTGGGAGGCAGAGGCAGGTGGATTTTTGAGTTCGAGGCCAGCCTGGTCTACAGAGTGAGTTCCAGGACAGCCAGGGTTACACAGAGAAACCCTGTCTCAAAAAACAAAAACAAAAACCGACAACCAAAAGAGAAATTAGCAGTGTCACCATGAGCTGGGAAAGCAATATTTAAAAAAATTTTTGATGTGTGTGTGTGTGTGTGTGTGTATGTATGTGTGTGCATAGATGTTTTACCTGCATGTATGTCTGCACCACAGGTGTGCCTGGTGTCTGAGGAGGTCGGAAGTAGGTGATGGATTCCCTAGAGCTGAAATTACAGCCACAGCTGCAGGCTGCTCTGTGGGAGCCAGGAATCGAACCCAGGTCTTCTAAAAGAACCGCTAGTGCTGTTAAGTGAGGAGCCATCTCTATGTGCCCCTCACTTGGGGTTCCACCGGCCCCCTCTTTCCTATGACAGGAATTTCCATCCTATTTCTTTAGAAGACTTTAGAGGTTTCTGCCTGAGGTTGAACCCCCTCCTAGCCCCCCTCCTAACCGTGTGTGTGTGTGTGTGTGTGTGTGTGTGTGTGTGTGTTATTTAAGGAACTGGGCATGCTCAGTAGTCCGTGGAGATGGAGCAGAGCCTCCAGACTCAAGTGATTAAATCTCTAAGCCTCCATTTCCTGTCTGTGAAATGGAAACACTGCTCCCGACCAGCTACGGGAGTTTCCTGTGAGGATTAAATGAATTAATTTATGTAAGGCACTTAGGGTACTAGTTGAGGGCTTGGGACGGAGCTCATGGTAGACTCCTTTGCCTAGCGAACGTGGGACACTAGGTCCAATCCTTTTTTCCGGGAAAAAAATAATAAAAAGACAATGCTAATTGGTATATAACAGGCAGCCAACGAGTGTGTCTTCAGGTATGAAGATGAGCGCAACAGGAAACGACTCACCTGATGCAGGTGTCAGACCACACAACACTGTTGGTGGCGGCCGCAGCCCAGGCCCTGCAGACTCTGGCAGCGGCAACGCGGTCCCTGAGAGGCAGGTCGCGGAAGATGAGCGCCAGCGCTTCCTCCGGCAGCTTTTCAACCGGCTCCCCCATGGTGTGGCTGGAGGGGAGGGGCCTGCCGCTCCCAGGGGCTGTGACTAACGAGAAAGAGGGAGTGCCGGGCTCAGAGAGGCGGGTGTACGCTTGCGCACAGGAATACACGGGGAGCCCAGGAGGCGCTATGTGTCCTGTAGAGAAGGCGGAGACCCCAGGCTGTGAGAGGACGGCTCAGCAGGGAGAGGCACTTGCCCTGAACACGGATGGCCTGAGTTCTCTACTTGGGAAAACTGTCCTCTGACCTTCTGTCATGCATGTCTACCCTGACTGGCGCACTTCCATACACATACACATGTGAATAAACAAACAAAAACCAAAAATAAACGAAAAGTTTAGAAAACACAAACAAAAGAATGAGACTGGAGGGATGGCTCAGCAGCTAAAAACAAACACACAAGCAAACAAACAAACAAACAAACAACAACAACCACAAACCCTGGCTGTACTTGCAGAGGACCCAGGTTCTGTTCCCAGCACCCCACATGTGGTTCACAATTGCCCTTAATTCCAGTTTCAGGAGATCTGACGCCCCCTTCTAGTCTCCGTGGGCACCAGAGACACACAGTGCACATATATACATGCACGTGAGCCTCATCCACACAAAATATGTAAATCTAACAATCGTTTTTTTAAGACAAGGTACTGGAGAGAGAGCACATCTGTGCAGAGCGTTTGCTGCTTTCCAAGAGTTCCTACTTGGTCCCCAGCACCTCCACAGCCAGGAAAAACTGTTCATAGCTATAGGTCTAGGAGATCTGACAACGCGTAACCTCTGTGGCGCTGCACGCTCATGTTACATGGGCACGCGTGTAAACCCATACACGTTAAATAAATTAGTTAATTAAAAAAAAATAAAAGAGCCGGGCGGTGGTGGCGCACGCCTGTAATCCCAGCACTTGGGAGGCAGAGGCAGGCGGATTTCTGAGTTCGAGGCCAGCCTGGTCTACAGAGTGAGTTCCAGGACAGCCAGGGCTACACAGAGAAACCCTGTCTCAAAAAACCAAGCCGGGCAGTGGTGGCACACGCCTGTAATCCCAGCACTCTGGGAGGCAGAGGCAGGCGGATTTCTGAGTTCGAGGCCAGCCTGGTCTACAGAGTGAGTTCCAGGACAGCCAGGGCTATACAGAGAAACCCTGTCTCGAAAAACCAAGCCGGGCAGTGGTGGCACACGCCTGTAATCCCAGCACTCTGGGAGGCAGAGGCAGGCAGATTTCTGAGTTCGAGGCCAGCCTGGTCTACAGAGTGAGTTCCAGGACAGCCAGGGCTATACAGAGAAACCCTGTCTTGAAAAAAACCCAAATTAAAAAAAAAAAAAAAAGAAAAGAAAAGAAAAAAGAAAGAAAGAAAAAGAAAATGTCCCGGGCAGTGGTGGTGCACGCCTGTAATCCCAGTACTTGGGAGGCAGAGGCAGGCGGATTTCTGAGTTCGAGGCCAGCCTGGTCTACAGAGTGAGTTCCAGGACAGCCAGGGCTACAGATTGCAAAATGGTAAAACCGCTCTGGAAATCAGTGTGGCGGTTCCTCAGAAAATTGGGCATGTTCCTTCCAGAGGACCCTGGCATACCACTCCTGGGCATATACCCAGAGGATTCCCCTGCATACAATAAAGACATATGCTCCACTATGTTTATAGCAGCCTTGTTTATAATAGCCAGAAATTGGAAGGAGCCCAAATATCCCTCAAAGGAGGAATGGATACAGAAAATGTGGTATATTTATACAATGGAATACTACTCAGCAATTAAAAATAATGAATTCATGCAATTTGTAGGTAAATGGTTAGACCTGGAAAATATCATCCTGAGTGAGCTAACCCAATCACAAAAGAATACACATGAAATGCAATCACTGATAAGTGGATATTAATGAGCCCAGAAGCCCTAAATACTCAAGGCACAATTAGCAAGTCAAATGATTCCCAAGAAGAAAGGAGAGGACCCTGGGCCTGGAAAGATTGGATCCAGTTTTGTAGAGAAACTGTGGGGGGAGGGGGAATGATTGGGGAATAGTTGGGGGGGAGAGGAACTATGGGACATAGGGAGGGGGGGAACTGGGAAAGGGGAAAGCCTTTGGAATGTAAACATAGAATATAGAAAATAAAAATATATATATATAAAAATAAAAAAAAACAGAAAAAAAAAGAAACCCTGTCTCAAAAAACCAAAAAAAAAAAAAAAAAAAAAAAAAAAAAAAAAAAAAAAAAAGAAAAGAAAAAGAAAATGTGCCGGGCGATGGTGGCACATGCCTGTAATCCCAGCACTCTGGGAGGCAGAGGCAGGCGGATTTTTGAGTTCGAGGCTAGCCTGGTCTACAGAGTGAGTTCAAAAAAATAAGCAATGGGATCTGATGCCCCCTTTTGGTGTGTCTGAAGACAGCTACGGCGTACTCACATGCATTAAATAGATAAATAAATAAATAAGAGGTGTCTGTTCAGAACATTAAATCTCCCTAAAGGGTTTCAGTGGTTGTGCTTACACACACACACACACACACACACACACTTCCCTCTCTTTTTTTCTCTTTTCTCATCTCTGCTGTGTATCCATGGCTGGTATTGAACTTAAGATACTCCTGCCTCAGTGGTTTGCTTGTTTTTTCTTTATTTTTTTTTTAAGATAGGCTCTCACTGTTTAGCCTTGGCTGGCCTTGAACTCACAGAGAGAGATCCACCTGCCTCTGCCCGGAAATGGTATGACTAAAGGTACACGTGGGTAGTCAAGCCTGGTTCTCCAAACTACTTTCTCATTGTTGAACAAATGAGAAATAGGTTTCAAGTTGAGGAATCCTGTCCATTAGAAACTGACTCCTGGGTTAATAAGGTTCGAATCTTAGAGAATGTTTTTGTTTGTTTATTTGTCTGTCTGTCTGTCTGAAATCACAAGCCAATCAGGAAGTCATGGTGCACATACCGCGTCCCAGAAGGGGAGGTTCCTTTATACCCCGTAGAAACGGACTGACTTCCTGCATGCTTTCTGTGACAGACAGACCTGTGGTAAAAGGCTTGTGGCTCTGTCTGGGGCCGGACCGCTCTGGCACCTTGCGGGGCTGTTGTTCAGGTTAGGATCCTGACCCTTGCGCAGCTCTGGTCCCTACTAGCTAATAAAGATTCGTGGAACCCTGCAGACACTCCAGGGCTTGGCTTTTTAGAAGGGTGGGATTGTTGGAATCTGTGCGTTTTCTCTGAAGCTGCCAGTTTTGCTTCAAGGTACTATAAGGTTTCTATATTTCCCTATGTCTTCCAGGCGTACGGTCTTTCTTACTTCAAGTACACTCTAGAGTTTCGGATACTCCGAGCCCAGCTTGTCCTGGAACCACGGCACCCCATTTTCAGTGCTAAAGACCAGCAGAGATTAGATCATCAAATCAGATTCCTAGGGGGCGCCAGAAAAATTCACATCTCCAGGAGATGCCCTCTGATCGAACCCCGGGAACTGACTTAAATTTGGCGGCTCCTCTGGAGCCCTTTCGGCTTCAAAAACCCCAAGCCGCTAACGTCACGTCCAGTGGGCGGTTCGTCCTGCCATCTAGCCTTGGGTGTCGTTATCTTACCTGCTCAGCGGACTAGATGGGCTTTGACCGGGGACAGGGCACTGGCCACGGAGGACAGCTGGGGCAGGAAGGAGAGGCCCTGGGCGGAGAAGGCGGGACGCGCGGGCGGACCCGGCGACTCGGGCTGGGGCACCGCCCCTGCGTCTCCGCGCACACCCGGAAGCCGCGCGCAGCGGAGCCAGGCGAGTGTGTGGCGGCCAGGTTAGTGCGGAGAGTGGGTGGGCTCCCTCGCTGCAGCCCGGGCAAAGCGAGAGCTCTGGCTCCCCGAGGGTGAGCACCGCGCGGTGGTGACACGCGGTTGCTGGCCAGCTAGTGGCAGCGGCCGGTCGGACTGTTTTGGTGGGAGACACTAGGGGCTTCGCACCTCCTCCTACTCTGGTTTCTTGTCCCAACTAAGGGTTTCTGGAGGGTGTCAGGGCCCTGCGGACGAGAGGATGTGACTGCAGGGCTGGCCGGGAACGGTTCTGAGAACCCTCTTCCTGTCTGAGCCCAGTCGTGCGCGAACCCCCAGCTTCAAGGCGGGGTAGTGGGCAGACTGGGAACCTCCCTCTGCCAGGTAGCGTACTGCGCAGCCAGGCGTAGCCGAGCAGGGGGCGTGCTCTGATGGTCTGGGAATCTCAAACTTTGATTGAGTTGGGAGCCAAGTCCTTCCTCCTAGCCAGAAGTGGAGCTACCTGGGGACTGTTCTGGGTAGGGGCATTTGTCCTGGAACCCAGCCTACAAGCCTCCCGGTGATGATGGGGCTTTCGGTGGAAGGATGCCTGAGAAGGATTCTTTTTTCTTTTTGGTTTTCTGAGACGAGATTTCTCTGTGTAGCCCTGACTATCCTGGAACACACTCCGTAGTGCCAGGCTGGCCTCGAACTCACAGAGATCTGCCTGTCTTTGCCTCCTGAGACAGACACCACCACCCGGTTCTGGGAAGGATTCTTTTTTTTTTTTTTTTTTTTTTTAAGATTTTATTTATTTTATATATATGATGAGTACACTGTAGCTGTCTTCAGATGCACCAGAAGAGGGCATCGGGTCCCATTACAGATGGTTGTGAGCCACCATGTGGTTGCTGGGAATTAAGGACCTCTGGAAGAGCAGTCAGTGCTCTTAACCATTGAGCCATGTCTCCAGCCCTCTGGGAAGGATTTTTTTTTTCGAGACAGGGTTTCTCTGTGTAGCCCTGGCTATCCTGGAACTCACTCTGTAGACCAGGCTGGCCTCAAACTCAGAAATCTGCCTGCCTCTGCCTCCCAAGTGCTGGGATTACAGGCGTGCACCACCACACCCGGTTCTGGAAAGGATTCTTAAGGGACACTAAGACACCAGTCCCTCCATCGTGTCTGTCCTATTACCTCGCTTCTCCAGCTCCAGCGGACTCCAGCGCGGCGACTTCCCCTCTTTGCCCAGTACTGGGGATTTTACATATCAATTTCCATCTCCCGCACTCCAGTACCTGTGCCTGACCAGCCTGGTGGACAGCACCTGACACACAGAAGTACGGTTCCAAATCTCTTCCTACCCCTTGGGGTGGGACCACATCCACCCGATAGGAGGGGAGGAGAGTGAACTAGATGTTTCAGGAGTCCCCGCGCAGCCTCTGCGGTGTCCTCACGTGTTACCCCTCCTTAGCTCAAGAGTTTCGCTGTGATTTGTTGCCTTACTTTTTAAGGAAGGCATTCATAGGCTGGGGTGGGGCTCAGTGGCCGAGAACTTGGCTGCCTTACACATGGCCCAGGGTTCAATCCCAAGTGCTGGGATTACAGGCGTGCGCCACCACGCCCGGCTATTCTCTCTCTTTTTTTTTTTTTAAGAAACATATCTCTTATATATAAAATATAAGATATAACTTAATACAAAGAAAATTAAAATCATCCCCAACCTGCCCAGATAGACAATTTTCAGACTGTATATATATATATTTTTTCTGATGGAAGAGTGTATTTATTTATTTATTTATTTATTTATTTATTATATTTGAGTACACTGTAGCTGTGTTCAGCACCCCAGAAGAGGGGGGGTCAAATCTCATTACAGAGGTTTGTGAGCCACCATGTGGTTGCTAGGATTTCAGAAGAGCAGTTAGTGAGTCTTAACCACTTGGCCATCTCTCCAGCCCAGAAGAGGAGTTTCAAAATCTATGTCCCTTAGCCGGGCAGTGGTGGTACACACTTTTAATTCCAGCACTCTGGAGGAAGAGGCAGGTGGGTCTCTTGGGTTTGAGGATAGCCTGATCTACAGAATAAGATCCAGGACAGACAGGGGTACCTTGTTTCAAAAACAAACAAGCAAACACCCAAAACAAACAAATAAAAACCCTGTGTGCCCAGTGCTTAGTGTGTGTCCTGAGATGTAACACAGTGTAACAGTTGAGAGTGCTGTCAGCTCTTCTGGAGTAGCCGGGTTAGAATCCCCGCCCCTCACTGTGGCTTACAGCCATCTGTGACTCCAGTCCCAGGATATCCGATGCCCCTTTCTGGCCTTCATGGGCCAGACATGCATGTGGTACATAGGAAATCGTGCAGGCAAACCAATAAAAAAAAAAAAGAGTGTATGTCCTGCCAGGAGTGGTAGCTCATGCCTCTAACCCCAGCACTTGGGAATCAGAGCATGCAGGTCTCTGTGAGTTGGAGGTCAAACTAGTTGACATTGTAAGTTCCAGGTCAGGCATAGACATAGACCCTGTCTCAAAAAAAGTATGTCCTCATCTCGGCTTTATTCCATGTAGACCTCCTCCTTCCCTCAGATAGGGTCTGCCTAAGCAGGAGCCAGAGAACTATTCTCTCTCTCTAATTACACACCAAAAATGGCTGCATACAGGGGCAGCGCGGGTGGCGCTTTTGACTGGCAAAGGCTCTGGGAACTGAAGCTGAGGGCAGAGCTAAGACACGAGTCCGGCTGGTTTTGAAGCATGAGCACCATCCGGGAGGAAGATGTCTTTTGTCAGCTTTAGTAAGAGAAGCATACTGGCCTAGGGCTCTCTTCGGGGCCCACCTCTGCTCTGCCATCACTGTGACCTTAGACTTTTTGTTAAAGGCGATGAAGGGACGATCCTGGAGTCATGTCTGGGTTGGGCAGGACTATGAGCAGAGTCAAAAGCTGGGACTCTGTGGAAGGACAGCTGGGCCTCATGAGACCGGAGAGTTCTTTCCAGGTCTGGAGATGATCTATTTGCATCTCCAGGAGGCAAGATGGCCGCCGGTCAGAATGGCCACGAGGAGTGGGTGGGCAGTGCATACCTGTTTTTGGAGTCTGCAGTGGACAAGGTGGTCCTGTCTGAAGCCTACACAGATCCCAAGAAGAAGGTGGCCATTTACAAGGCTCTGCAGACTGCACTGTCAGGTGTGTGGCTGGACAGGTTTAATGACTCTGGGACTTTGTGGGAGGGACTGGGATTGAGGGCTCAGACACCTTTAAGAAAAAGTTTATTTGGGTGAGGGGTTGGAGAGAGGGAGCACTTCCGGTTGTGTGGGGGTCTGCAACCGTTCTTTCCTTATTGCACACATGTTTCCTGCGTGCAGACATTTGTACCCTTGTCTGTTTCTACCGGATCCACCTGTTTCTCTTCCAGTGCCGCCTGGCTTTACATCTCTCTACTTCTGAGCAGCCAGTTCTCTTTGCTACTAATTGCACTTTTCCGTCTTTTCTTCCTTTCTCACTGCAGCATTCCTTGTCCAAACTCCTTCCCCAGTACCCTTTCTGTTCCCCTTCTGGGCAGAGAGCACAAGAGGCTGAAGTTGGGGGTTGGGAGAGTAGGCCGACTACGGTTTAGCTTCCTCCTCTGGCTTGGGGAACAACGAGTGGCCTGACTGCTCGCCTCCGCAGAGAGTGGGGACAGCCCTGACGTACTGCAGATACTCAAGATCCACTGCAGCGACCCTCAGCTCATCGTCCAGTTGCGTTTCTGCGGGCGCCTGCTGTGCGGCCGCTTCCTCCAAGCCTACCGCGAGGGGGCGCTGCGCACCGCGCTGCAGAGGTGCATGGCCGCGGCGCTCGCTCAGGAAGCGGTGCGGTTGCAACTGGAGTTGCGTGCTGGAGCGGAGCAGCTGGACAGTTGGCTGACGGATGAAGAGCGCTGTTTGAATTACATCTTAGCCCAGAAGGTGCTGCCGTCTGTAGTTAGGATGGGATGGGCGGGGATTTGCGGCCAAACCCCGCACTTACTGTGCACCCCTTCGCGCAGCCCGACCGGCTCAGGGACGAGGAACTCGCGGAGCTGGAGGATGAGTTCTGCAAACTGACGTGTGACTGCACTGGCCAGGGTGGAGCCACACAGGTAGTAGCTCCAGCAGGTTCGAAGTCCCTGGTTTCCTCTCCGACCGAGGAGAAGCCACTGCCGGCCGCCTGCCAGACTTTTCTGTTCCAGGGTCAGCCCATAGGTGAGGCTCTCTAGCAGAAGCGGGGTCACCAGCAGGTCGATCTGAGCTGGAGCAGGGCTGGGCCTAGGTATCCGCAGGCTGGTGCGGGAGGGTGCGGGCTCCAGGGAGCCGGTGCTCACTCACCTCTCCTCACTTCCTTCGCAGTGAACCGGCCACTGAATCTGCAAGACCAGCAGACGTTCGCGCGCTCAGTGGGTCTCAAGTGGCGCAGGGTGGGGCGATCGCTGCAGCGGACCTGTAGAGCCCTGAGAGATCCTGCCCTCGACTCGCTGGCCTACGAGTATGAGCGCGATGGGCTGTATGAGCAGGCCTTCCAGCTGCTGCGCCGGTTCATGCAAGCCGAAGGCCGCCGAGCCACACTGCAACGGCTGGTGGAGGCGCTGGAGGAGAACGAGCTCACTAGTCTAGCGGAGGATTTGCTGGGCCAGGCGGAGCCGGACGGCGGCCTGGCCTAAGTCTAGTTCTGTGGGAAAGGGCGGCCAACCAGTACTTCTGGCAGTGTTTGGAGTCCACGGATGGCTGTTGGGGTCTTTTTACCATTGATGTCGCTACTGCTGGCCACTTTCCACACACTGGATTCGGAGAGTATACACACTCCCCTACCTAGCTGAGCTGCTGGAGTGGAACTAATTCCTTCAACCCCAGGAGCCGGGCAAGCACCGCAGGGGTACATCACTGATTACCATACGAAAAGTGGACTTCCTGCAAAAACCCACCAAGTCCCCGGACCTTCTGAAACCTAGATGTCATCCAAGGTGCTACAAAACCCATCACGGACAGGATGCAGGGTTTCCCCCACCCTTGGCTCATACTCATCGTGGGACCTAAGCACTTGGCAGCAATAATAAATGTAACTCTTTTACAGACTTGTGGAAATACCGAGGTCTAGTCCTGGCTAGGGTTAGTGAGCCAGGTGGAGTCGGCAGTGGAGAGAGGGGTGGGGTTTTGGGTACAGCAGGCTCAGGTGGGGCCTTGAGGAAGGTGAGACGGAGGGGTTGTTTCCTGTCCTGTTAGTGAAGGTGTGTGTGTGTATGGTCTTTTACTTTCTTATTTTTTATTTATTTATTTTTTGGTTTTTTCGAGACAGGGTTTCTCTGTGTAGCCCTGGCTGTCCTGGAACTCACTCTGTAGACCAGGCTGGCCTCGAACTCAGAAATCCTCCTGCCTCTGCCTCCCAAGTGCTGGGATTACAGGCGTGCGCCACCACCGCCCGGCTCTTTTTTATTTTTCTTAAGATTTACTTATTTATTATATGTAAGTACACTGTAGCTGTCTTCAGACACTCCAGAAGAGGGTGTCAGATCTCATTACAGATGGTTGTGAGCCACCATGTGGTTGCTGGAATTTGAACTCAGGATCTTTAGAAGCGCAGTCAGTGCTCTTAACTGATGAGGAGCTATCTCTCCAGTCCGTGGTTTTTTTATTTATTTATTTATTTATTTATTTATTTTTTTGTTTTTTTGTTTTAAATGTGCGTCCTTCAACCATCTATGGTGTGCCTGATGTAGAAACCTTCAGCCAGCCGGGCATGGTGGCGCAGGCCTGTAATCCCAGCACTTGGGAGGCAGAGGCAGGCGGATTTCTGAGTTCGAGGCCAGCCTGGTCTACAGAGTGAGTTCCAGGACAGCCAGGGCTATACAGAGAAACCCTGTCCCGAAAAACCAAAAAAAAAAAGAAAAGAAAAGAAAAGAAAAGGAACCTTCAGCCTTTAATCCTACCTAGTCCTGGCAGCAGAGTCAGGTTACAGTCTCTGTTACACGCCAGCCTGGTCTACAGAGTGAGTTCCAAGACAGCCAAGATTTTTTCCCCCGTTTCTACTGAGGTCTTCGCCCTTGTTTCCACAGAGTCTGAAGCATATAAGATTCAGACATTTTACATCAGGCATTCAGGATGCTGAGGCAGGAGGATTGCTTTGATTTGGAAGCCAGCATGAACTACATATTGAGACACCCTCCCCACCCAAAAACAAAACAAAAGCAAACTGACAGTCTGGGCTTACCCACTTCCCCTGCCCCAGGATTTCCAACTAATTTACATTGTTACTGAATTCAACCTTCAAAGTTTATTTAAGGTGGGAGGCTTGACCAATGAACTTAAGTCTACTTTACACATACTCAGAAACCCTAGTTGGCCAATTGATTTTTGTGGTAGTGGAGGCCCTGAGGAAAGTTCTACTGCTGAGCTACAGTCTGGCTCTTTTTTTTGTTTTGTTTTGTTTTTGTTTTTGTTTTTTTTTTTTTGAGACAATCTCATTATGTAGCTCAGGCTGGTTTTGAACTCATGATTCTCCATCCAAATACTTTAACTCCTGAGTGTTTTCTTTTTCTTTCTTTCTTTCTTTTTTTTTTTTTTTTGTTTTTTTTGTTTTTTTGTTTTTGAGACAGGGTTTCTCTGTGTAGCCCTGGCTGTCCTGGAACTCACTCTGTAGACCAGGCTGCTCTCGAACTCAGAAATCCGCCTGCCTCTGCCTCCCAAGTGCTGGGATTAAAGGCGTGCGCCACCACCACCCGGCTTGTTTTTCTTTTTTTTAAATGTCTTTTGAGGCACGTATGTCTGTGTGAGGGTGTCAAATCACGTGAAGCTGGATTGCAGACTGTTGTGAACTGCCACGTGGGTGCTGGGAATTGAGCCCAGGTCCTCTAGAAGCGCGGCCACTGCTCTTAACCACTGAGCCATCTCCAGGAATGCACACACAAATGCCCCTTACTGCCAAACAGTTGTTGGAAGTACAGAGCAGCGTGTCCAGTCCACGGAGCTCAGATCCTCACTCACTGATCCACCATGTGACCCCACACACCACACTTGTACATCTGTGTGTGAGGGTGTGCACACGGATCCCTCAAGTTCCTCCTTCAGTGGCTGTTTAGACTCCAGGGTTTAGATTTCACCCCGCCCCCTTTTCTGAGACAATGTCCCATGTAGCTCAGGTCGGCATGAAGTTCTCTGTGAAATCAAAGATGGTGCTGGACTTCGGGTCCTCCCAGCGCTGGGACTACAGGTATGGAACCATGCCCCGTCTGTAGAGCATGGGGTTTAAACTCAGGGCTTCTCACATGCTAGGTCTGTACTGGATCAACTGAGGTATATATAGCCTCAGCCTTCCAGAGCTTGGATTTTATAGCAAGGCCAGTGAGACACCTTTGGAGGCGTTTGAGCAGGAGGCCTGGAGGGAAGAGAAACAGGCCAAGGCAGCGACTCAGCGACTGCAGAGACAGAAAATGGGCCGAGCATCGACAGCTGTTTGGGAGGAAAAATGCATCAGGTCTGTGTGTGTGTGTGTAAGCGGATGGTCAGGAGGTCTGTATTTACTGGTGGGCTGAAGGCCTGGGGGAGGCCCCGATTCTCTCTTCACTGAGAATGATTATCCTACAGGACTTTCGGGTGAACCTGGAGCTCAGCTGACTCTATAGTTCCCAATTGAGGAAACCAATCAAGGACGAACCTGGAACACCAGTGCAGGCTTGGAATCCCAAGCCTCAGAAGGTCGAGGCAGGCAGGTCATCAGCTTGAGGTTACCCAGGGCACATAGCACAGCCTGTCCTCAAAACCCTCAGAGACCAGCGGGCCGGTGAGAGTGGGTGGCCTCAATGACAAGGCAGTTCAAAGGGGTGGGGAAACCAGGGAAGAGAGAGCAGACAGCCGACCTTGACTCAACGGGCCCTTCTAGAAGCCTCCCCTAAACACTAATCATCCTTGACAGCCCAAACCGTACTGAAGAGGCTCTCAAGGATGCTCTGCTGGGGAGCAGGGGACTGAGTTTGGGCATGGAGAGGCAGAAACGAAGTGCTTGCCTGGGAAATCACTGTAAGAAGTGGTTCCATTGCCTGTGTCCACTGGATGGAGAGAGCAGAGAAGCTGGGTGGGGGATTCCTGGGGGCAGCATTTCTGGCTGTGTCGCCCTGGGGAAGCCACTTACCTCACTAAGTATTGGCCGTCCTTGGGGGGAGCTGCTGGCAAGTCTGCAGGAACAGAACTTGCTGTCTTGGTTGTTGGGGTGCGTGGCAAGCAGGCAGAGTTCTGAGTAAGGAGAGCTTTATATTACTGGGGTAGTTCGTGGCTCCTGCTTGGTGAACCAGGGCTGCTGAAAGATGGCCCCGGATGGTGGCCAGAAGAGCTGAAAGTTAAAGCATCCAGGCTTAGGGGTTTGGGACCCATTAGCCATATACTTCTTAAGCTTTAGAAACTCGGAGTTCCAACGTAACTATCAGAAAGGCTAGGCTTTCTGAGAGTTGCCCGTGAGAAACTCTCTCAGGGTTCAGCCTGCAGTCAGAGATGGCACTCCCTGCACCAGGGCGGAGCTGAGCTCCAGATGTCGGGGGCGTACACAGCTGGAGGATCACGTGGCACGGCCTCAGCCCCCTTCCTGCCAACGCTGCATTTGGCTCAAGCCCGGGTCATGGCTGCCCTTGGGACCCTGAGCTGACAGTTGGAGGGTCCTGCGTTTTGGGGGTTGTGAACCTTTCCCCGCGGTCAAGCGTGAGTGCGGGGATCCTAAGGACCAAGGTCAGAGGCGGGGAGGGGGAAAGGTAGAAGGGACTCAGCCTTGATGTTCTGGGTGGGGGACGGTAGGGGAGAGGCCTGCATCTCCCTGCACAGCCTTTGGGATCCTTTGTGGGCTGGAGATGAGGTTAGATGCTGAATTTTTTTGTCCCTTAGGCTGCTGCGCTGGGGCAGGGCCAGGGCCAGGGACGGAGGTCGACGGAGTGGATGAAGGAAGGATAGAGGACCCTGGGAAGGGCGGGGCTGGACATGAGGAGGAGGCGGCGCCTTTGCCGGGACGCGTGCCTTACGCTGCTGCTTAGCGCCGCCCTCGGACTCCTGCTCTACGCGCAGCGCGACGGGGCATCCCCCACTACCAGAACACCACCAGCGCGAGGACGACAGCTCCCGCGACCCACTCCTGGTCTCCGAGCACGCGAGCTCCCCAACACCGCCCGCGCGGCCCCGCCGGCCTACGAGGGGGACACCCCGGTGCCGCCCACACCTACCGACCCCTTTGACTTTGGCAGGTATCTGCGCGCCAAGGACCAGCGGCGCTTCCCGCTGCTCATTAACCAGCCTCGCAAATGCCACAACGACCGCACATCTGGCGGTCCCCCGGACTTGCTCATCGCCGTCAAGTCTGTGGCTGCCGACTTTGAGCGGCGGGAAGCCGTTCGCCAGACTTGGGGAGCCGAGGGTCGCGTGCAGGGGGCACTCGTGCGCCGAGTGTTCTTGTTGGGCGTGCCCAAAGGGGCCGGCTCTGGCGGGGCCGACGCGCGGACGCACTGGCGCGCCCTGCTGGAGGCTGAGAGCCGAGCTTATACAGACATTCTGCTCTGGGCCTTCGAAGACACCTTTTTCAATCTAACTCTCAAGGAGATTCACTTTCTATCTTGGGCTTCAGCATTCTGTCCAGATGTACACTTTGTTTTTAAGGGCGATGCCGATGTGTTCGTGCACGTGAGCAACCTGCTGCAGTTTCTGGAGCCGCGGGACCCGGCCCAGGACCTTCTTGCCGGTGATGTGATTGTGCAGGCAAGGCCAATCCGAGCTAGAGCCAGCAAGTACTTCATCCCCCAGGCAGTGTATGGGCTGCCCGTTTACCCGGCCTACGCGGGCGGTGGCGGCTTTGTTCTTTCGGGAGCCACGCTGCGCCGCCTCGCTGATGCCTGCTCACAAGTGGAGCTCTTTCCCATAGACGATGTCTTCCTGGGCATGTGTTTGCAGCGCTTGCGGCTCACACCGGAACCTCACCCTGCGTTTCGCACCTTTGGCATCTCCCAGCCTTCAGCTGCACCACATCTTCAGACCTTCGACCCCTGTTTCTACCGAGAACTGGTGGTAGTACACGGGCTGTCGGCGGCCGACATCTGGCTTATGTGGCGCTTGCTGCATGGGCCTCAGGGGCCAGTCTGTGCACATCCACAGCCTGTGGCAACAGGTCCCTTCCAATGGAATTCTTAGCTCTCTCTCGCGGCATCAAACTTCTGTTCCTCAGCTGCAGGACAGAAGATGAAAGAGCCCAAAGGGGTCGGTTTTCCGTGTGGGTTTATGGTGTACATGGCTTTTCTCCAGGTCGCTCAATGTGTAGTGCCGATCCACTGAGACAGCTAGGGCTAAGGTGTCAGTGACCTGACCAGCACAGCGGCACACTTAAATACTACAAGTCAACAGCACTGTTGTGTGTGCGAGTGGGGGCTTGGCTTTCCAGGAGGCATAGGGTGTACAAACACACGCCGACCCACCCACGGCCAGGCCAGGCTCACTGCAGGGCCCTCATGCACCTGGCAGGCATTTTCCTATAGTTCTTGGCTTCCTTCCTTCTCCGCATTGGATCCCCAGTGGCCATGTCTTATCTGTCCCCGTTGGGGGTCTGCTGTTAGAGCTAACTAACCCTTCGGGTCCAGGTTTGCCTGTAGCACGAGGGATGGGGCCATGCTGTGTCCTGGTCCTGCCCACTGTATTCACACATACAGCTATGCCAATGTACTTCTGAAGGGTGAGCCAGCCCCTTCCTGGAAGGGATCCTAAGATTCCTCCACTATGAAATTTCCCATGGTTTTCGACGACAGCTTCAAGGAAACCACCGGTTCACATTTTAGTACAAACTCCCCAGCAGCAGCACATGGCAAGCTGTCACTGAGGGCTTAGGTGCTTTATTGGAACGGGGACGAGGAAGCCTCCTCTGTTGAAGAGGATGGGAACAGTCCTGGCTACCCTGACAGTGGGATGAGCAGGGTCTCTGGCCAGACCAAGGTCCAAGTGGGAAGACACCTGTCAATCAGTCACGGGAGTGCCACGCAGGCCTGGCTGTAGGCCCAGGAACCATACAGACAGCTGGGGCAGGCCCCCTGCACATTCATCATGAACTATACAAGATGAGGCTGTAATGAGTTAATTACAAAAGTCATTATTTACAAAAATCTGTACACACATTTGAAAAACTCACAAAATTGTCATCTATGTATCACAAGTTGCTAGACCAAAATATTAAAAATGGGATAAAATTATATGTTTCTCTTCTCAATTCTTTTCAAAAGGATTACTATTTTAAAGCACATATGCTACTTCCCGTTAGCAAGACCCATGTAAGAAACCAAGCAGCCTAGTGTTCCTTGAGCCCCTGGGCCTTAAACCAAGTAGCCAGGCCAGGCCAGACCAGGCCAGTGCCCAGAACTAGGGCAAGGAGCTGGCCCACAGTGCACGACAGAATGCTGTAATGTAACAAAAGGAGGAAGGTGTCTTTGGCTAACACTTTGGCATTAAATAAAAGAGGCAAACGAGATGGAGACATGCAGCCCTGTCAGCCAGGTTGGACCAAGAGACACAGGTGACCTTAAAGTCTGGCTCCCAGAGCAGCAGTGGGAACCAGGCCTGCTACAGACCTGGTGGAAAACTGTATTTCAGCCACTTCGGTATGCCACCTGGGCACGGCAAGGAGCACTCACACAGGAGAAACAGGAAAGGGCAGTGGGCCACACCAGCCACAGCCAGCTCATCAAGTAACTAAAGTGGATGGAGTGCAAATATTGCAACCAACACTACCGACACTCCCTGCTCTGCTCACCTTAGGGCCACACGGCAATGCGGGGCCAGAAGCAGGACCTGTTCTCATCCTGGGTATATCCTCAGCTAGAGAAAGAGTCCTGTCTTCCCTATGTGTGCAGGACAGGGGCTGACGTGTCCTTTATTCCATGTTAGTTGAGAGAGCCCTCATCAAGGCTCAAAGTTTGTGCTTCTCTCTGCAGACTGTTCTCTCCTGGCAACAGCAGGCGTAGGACAGAGCATCTGGGTCCTCTGTCCCAAGGCCCAAATCCTACTTGCGAACCCTTCTGAGTCCCAGGGCCCTTCAACACTGCCAAGGTGCCCAAGACAACACACAGGGTGGCACGGAGACCCACTGGGCTGGATGTGACGCCGTTCCATGGACAGGGGACACATGGTGATGTCTTTAGGGCATCTCTGCTGTTCGCAGGTGGGCACCAGGCCGAGGGGGGCCATACAGGGTCACTGAGGCAATGTGGTTGTTCTGCATGACCTGGTGTAAGAAGAGAACAGCAGATCACGAGGGAGGGACTGGGCGGGCTAGAAGGTACCCATGGCATGCTTCACACGGGTGCAGGTCCTGCGTCTCCTCAACCATCAACTTCACGGCAGCGGGCTCAAGGTCTGCCGGTTCTTCAAGGGACACATGGCTTTTATAAACCCTCTAGTCTCTACAACTGCAAACGTCTGCTGAAATATGGCATCTAGATTTAAAAAAAAAAAAAAAAAAAAAAAGGCCCCCAGGCTTCTCAAAGCAGTGGGGTGCCTAGGGCTCATCAGCGTGGCACACCCAGGCTAGGCCATGCTTGCCCTGAGGTCCGTGCTCCCTGCTGTACTGCTTACTGATAGATAAAGGCATCCCTGATAAGCTCATCCTGCTGGATAAGGCTTCTTCAGGTTCTGTGACCCCAGAATTCCCCAACCTATTTTTTTCTTTTTTTACATTATTATTATTTTTGTATATTTTATATTTTGCGAGGGGCATGCATTTCCCACAGCATACACGTGGAGGTCAGAGAACTACTTTCAAGACACTGTTCTCTCTCACCCACATGGGTACCAGGAACAGACCTCAGGCCCTCAGGCCTGGCCGTGACCGCCTCTACCTGCTGAGCTGCCTCTCTGGTTCCCTAACCATCATGTCTGAGCTGTAGACAGCAGAGATGAGGAAGGCTTCATCCGTTCAGCATGGCTCTTATGTTAACCCACCTATAATCCTCCTCGATCACTTGCTTGGCCTTGGTAAAACTACAAAGCCCTTAGCAGCGTATTCGGCTTCTAGGACTCACCTCAAAGATCATCCGCTGAAGACCAAAGCAGAAAGTGGAGCCAAACGGGTTGGTGTTGTTTGGGGATGAGGACCTGAAGCCAGAGAATCCAGAATTAGATACAGAAGCAAAACAAAGGTCTAGCAGCAGCAGGCCCACTTCCTCCTGGGATGTGGGTGACAGGCCAGTGGGCTCCCATGACAAAGTGTGTCTGTCTCCTACAAAGGCCCTCAGGTCAAGTGGTAAGAAGTGGCTTCTTTAAACTCTGACTCAAAGATCAAAGAAAGTTGCTGTGCAGGTTAGTTTTTCTCAACACGAAGTGGATTCAGTTGGGAAGAGGAAACCCTTGTTGAGGAACTGCCTCATCAGACTGGCACGAGGGTCTGTCTGTCTGTGGGGTGTCTCAGTGACTGGTGTAGGAGGGCCCAGCCCACTGTGTATGGTGCTACTCTTGGGCACGGGGTGCTGAGGTGTGTAAGAAAGCAAGCTGTAGCTGGGCACGGTGCTGAGGGCCTTTAATCACATCCAGAAGGCAGGACTGAGTGAAGCTCAGAGTTCAAGGCCAGCCAGGCCACATAAAGAGATCCTCTACCCATTCTCCAAAGAAAGCAGAGCAAGCCAGTAAGTGGCTTTCCTCCATGGTTCCTGGCCTGACTCCCCAACAAAAGATGTTAATCAGACTGTGCAAGCCAAATAAATCCTTTTCTCTCCAAAGCAACAGAGATCAAACTAGGACAGTTACTACAGACCTGAATGGGATGGTAGTAAGTCAGGAAGGCCCCTCAGCATGGCAGCAAAAGGTTACACCTATAGCAGGTGGCAGATTTGGTGGGGAAGGAAAGCTGAAGACGGGGAGACAAAGAGCTGCTTATTTTGAATAAGGAGCGAGAGAAGCCCTAGAGACAGGGCAGGCGAGGGGGAGGCAGCTGCACCAAGGGCAATCTCTCACAGCAAACATGGCGAACAGCTGACCGAATCCTGACACGCGTGACACGCCAGGGAGTCTATTTTAGCAACACCACCTGGGGCTGGGATTCAGCCCAGGGCTGGCACATGCTAGGCAAATCCACTACACTGAGCTGAATCCCTAGTCCAGAAACGTAGGTAGTTTGTACATTAGCTACTGCTAGACTTCTCTGAGCAATCGCAGCAACCCCTCACTTACCTGTGCAAGACAACAGGCTTCTCTACAGGATGGCCCAGAAGCTCCTGGATGCTGTCCCACTGCAAAAGGGATAGGGGCAGCAGTGGTCAACGAGGACCAGCCACAGCTGTGACTAGTGTGCACTGCCCAGAGAACATGGCCCTAGACATGCACACCCCGTTCCTAGTCTGCCACACAAGAAGGTAAGGGCTTACCTTGCTGTAGGTTGTGCATATTTCAGTCTGACCACCTGCATTTTCTGGAAAGAGAAGATGGTGCAGGCTGGGTTGAGCTGGCCATGGTAACCTGAGGTCCACCACGGGCAGAATCCAGACTAGCCACACTTTGTGCTATGGCTGTAGTACACAGGGAGCAAAGGCAGGTTGTTTGAAAGAACTTGGAAAGGCAAAGGGAGGCCAGTCTTGGTGTGACCTAGGCTAGATGGCCGTGGGCACAGAGGGTGTGTAAGGCACACTGGGTGATAAGCTGCAGGCAGGGAACTCCTCTGTCCACCAGCCAATAGTCCCAGTCACAGAAGAAGGCCTTCATAGCCTCCAGAACAAAGCACCATCCTAGAGGAGCTAAGGCTCTAGGGAGAAAGCAGTGAGCAAGGATGTTACCAGCCCAAGCACCACCCTCCGCTGGCTGCTCTACTCCTTAATGCAGGCAGGTGAGTGCACACCCCTTTAACCTGAGGGGCTCCTGACTCACCTTTCTTTATGGCTAGTGGGATCTTGAACTCACAGCGGTGGTAACTAGAAAGAAGACAGACAAAGGTAAAACCTGTTTCTCGGGAGGTCTAACCTCTCTTACATCTCCACTCTGCATCCCAGAAAAGCCAGAACCCTGTTACAACCTGCCCAAAGCCCTGGCTTGGGATCTTTGACAACATTCACTAGGAGAGACCCAACTCAGACACTGAAGCCAAACAGGAAAGGACATGGCTGTCAGGTCTACAAAGACAAGGAATTGGGTTGGAGAGATGGCTCAGTGGTTAAGAGCACTGACTGCTCTTCTAGAGGTCCTGAGTTCAACTCCCAGCAACCACATGGTGGCTCAAAACCATCTTTAATGAGGTTTGATGACCTCTTCTGGTGTGCCTGAAGAGAGCAATGGTGGTGTACTCATGTATAAAATAAATAAATCTTAAAAAAAAAAACACCCAAAAAAACCAAAAACAAAAACCTACTATCTATAACAAGTAAGCTATAAAGGTTTCTAGTTGGGCATGGTGGCTCATATTTGTAATCCCAGAAGTAGGAGACTGAGAGATGAGGGTTGCTTTGAGTTTGAGGTCAGCCTACATTACACAGTGCAGACCAGACCAGAAGACCCTACCTGTAAAATGGTACCAGTTTCTGACTGTGTCTTCTATTTGTAACCTGAGCACACACAGGAGCACTGGGCAGGAACACAGCAGGCACTTAGCATACATTTACTTCCCACAAGCCACAAGTGTCAGGTAAGGCTGTGCGTGTCACCTGAATGCTGACAGTCCTCTCAAGGCCCTAGGCTCAACTGCCAGCAACACACTCAGCCACGGGTTCAGTTCCTTTCCTCACCTAAGGTATACTCACATGTTAAAATTATAATGCCCAGGGTAGTTGGTGTGTAGGACAAACTTCTTCACTTTGTGTGTATTTGCATCAAACAGGATGTCCTGACAAGGAAAGCAAGATGTTCAAGTATGAAAAAGTTACCAAGGCAGGTCAGGGGCCTTCCCAAGAGAATTCCAACTTGGAGCCTTCAATCATGAGAAGGCTAGAAACTTCCTTCCACATATTCAGAGGCTTTACCTAAGCGTCTTTGGTGGAGGGAGCCTGGCAGACAGGGGTTCCAGTTCCCCTGCTTGGCAACTTGAACAGCCAAGGAAGGGAATTCCCTTTTTTTCCAATGGGACCTAGATTTTTTTTTTTTTTTAACTAAATGCAAATTTTGGCTCAAAAGCCACCAAGAAGATTCAGGGCACTTCACTCTCAAAAGGCTGACACCTACCCACCTATGTAAACATTATAACCAACCAGACCCCTAGCTTCTAGAAAAACTGACAAGTAATGGAATTGCCATTCAACAAAACCTTTTTCCAGGATTCAAACCTAATTCGATGCCACCCGCTAATCATTTCCTCTTGTAACCACTAACTTTCCTAGTCCTTGGTAGGCCAGGGACCTCAGGGTTATTTCTTGTTCTGTTTCTTTACCCACAGCCAACAGAATGCAACCCAAGCCATCCATTCTCTTCCTCACTGGCCCCTGAACTCGGACTCCAGCAGCCCGGTTCCCTCCTGCTGCCACCCTCCCTCAGAAGTCTGTCCTCACAAAGCCCCCTATTGGCTTCCTGACTTGTGTTTGGCCTTTACCATAAAGGCCTCTCCCTCCCTATAATCTACTTTGCCTTTAGACTTCAGAGCATGGAAAGCTCAAAGCTACTTTTGAAGACTCATGGTCCAGCTAGGTATAGTAACATATGCCTGTAGTCACTGACATGAGATGATTGTGAGTCTGAGGCTAGCCTTGGCTACACAAGACCTTGTCTCAAACAAAAGTTAAAAAACAAAACAATGAGGACCAACGGCACATGCCAGCTTTGCCCTGAGATGTTCTTTCTGGCACAATTGTTTCTCAAACATGCATCCTATCCACCAGCCAGACTGCCAACCCGGATGGCAGCCACCAGCGCCATCTAGTGCCTTAGGTCCAGTATATACAGCTGCATTAACATGTCTGGGCTAGTCCTCTAAAACCACAAAAACACAATCTTAGTGCCTGGGCCTTTCCAGCCTCTCTGTTTTGGCAACTCTGAAGAATGTCTTATGTACTACTATGGGATATTTCCCCAAGCTGTTTAATGTGGTCTCTCCACAGTCCCCATATGTGAAGGATTTTTCTCAGGACAGAAGGCAAGATGTACCAGGAAAGCCAGTGTTCCAGCATTCCTCTGTAGTATTGACTATGATGGGATATCAGAACCCATGAAAGGTAGACCTGGCACTAACACGGGGAGCAAAGGTTCTCTGAGCCTGGGAGGAATGGTCACACAGCACTTGCCCTGCCTATAACAACAGAAGTGAAACCCGCTATCATACTTACCACTCCAAGAGTGAAATAGTTAAAAAAGTAGTCATTGCACTTGGATGGAACTTGTTTATGAGGGGAAGGAGAGTGAATTTTCATCTGTTGGGGGAAAATAACAAATTAAAATCCCTTTAAAACAAATTCTAGTTAAACTACACATTGTGTTCCTTATGTAACATGACGTTGCTGGATAAGTGAGACTGGGGGGAGCCAGAACTGTTAATATGGACACATCTCCAAGTGATAGACAGCGTCATTAGACCAGAGAGTCAGGGAAAAGCTTACTTCAAGTAGAACAGAGTCTATGCGGAAATAGACCTTCTTTATGCATATTAAAGAATAGTCTCTATTCACACGGTAAGTACCATTCCTTACCTTGTCTTCAGATTTATAGAAGACTTTGTGTGGAGAGCCAAGCATGCTAAGAACATCTTGGCAAGAATCACCAAAATACACTGCACGCTCAAATACTCTCATTTTGGCATCTGCTAATACTCCGGGTCCACAACCTGCAGACAAGGGACAAGGTGGTCTGGTCAGAGCTGGAGACACTGTATCCCAAGGGGCTCAACCTGACAACTACCTGACAACTACCTAACAACTACCTCCAGGATGACCAGAGCTAGCCAAAGGGCAAGACTGTATTCAAGTGTAAACACCAGATTAACAGGTTGATTAAGCAAGACTATTTAAATCACCATTTCAAAATTGTGCCAGAGATCCTAGAGAATTAACTTATTCACCAAATCCTTAAGTGTTTATTTTTCTTTTCTATCTTTTTTTAATTAATTAATTAATTAATTAATTAATTTTTGTTTTTTGAGACAGGGTTTCTCTGTGTAGCCCTGGCTGTCTTGGAACTCACTCTGTACACCAGGCTGGCCTCAAACTCAGAAATCCACCTGCCTCTGCCTCCCAAATGCTGGGATTACAGGCGTGCGTCACCACTACCCAGCTCTTTCTTTCTATCTTTAACACGTATTTCTTTCTGAGCCTGGTGTTGCACACACCTTCAATCCAGGCACTCAGGAGGGTTTCTCTGTATAGCCTTGGCTGTCCTGGAACTCTCTATAGACCAGGCTGGCCTTGAACTTAGGGATCCACCTATCTTTGCCCACCAAGTGCTGGAACTAAAGATATATGCCACCAGGCCCAGCATTTTCTTTTGCTTTTTGAGACAAGATCTTATATAACCCAAGGTGGCCTCAAACTTGCAAAGGAGTCAAGGATGACCTTGAGATCCTGATCCTCTTGCCTCCACTGTCAGTGCTACAATTATCCAGGCGGTGTGATAACATGCTCACGTTACCCAGTAGTTCTTTATTACCTACCACAGGCTAGAGCACTGTGCTAGTTGTTGAGGAAATCTTGTAGAGTAAAACTACCTATTTCTCCCAGAAAGGCCTACTGTTAGAGTTTACACAGATATGGTAAAATCAGCAGCAGCTGTGGGTATTATGAACATGAACAAAAAGCCTCAAACTTGTGGTCCTTCTGCCTCAGCCTTCAGAGTGCTGGGATTAAAGGCATGCAGTACCACACCTGGCAAGAGGTACTTTTTAAAATGACAACATCAACTGTACCTTCAAGACCACTTCTCTTCAGGAGAGCTACAGTGAACACCTATGTATCACTTCCTAACCCTACAGAAAGTCTGACAGGGTCTCCAACCCAGGGAGTAAGAGTGTTATCACTTAAAGAGGCAAACCAGGAAGAAAAATAACAAGAAAAGCCTTCTAATGTGCAAGAATTTCCTCTTTGGTGCAGTGATATACCTATTCAGAAGAAGTGCTTGCAGCGTAAGTGGCAGGCATAACAGCAGTAAAATCTCCACATTCTGTGTGTGGGAAGCATAGACAATATTTTATCCAAAAATTTGAAAGTAGCCAAACGTCAGAGAAAAGCCTCCATTTCTAGTGTCATGTTAATACTGACCCAACATGACTTCGAACAGCAATCATAATGGAAAACAAATGTTATTAAATTATAACCATGTTTGCAACATTTATGTGGATGCTTGTTTTTTATAAGGTTGCCTCTAACCTGTTGGCTGCTTTCCACAAATGATTACTACAATATCCACAAATGAGGAGAGGGGGTACGTAATTTAGGATTGAAGCTATGCTTTATAAAAGCTGATTGGGTGGGAAATCAGAGGCATGGATTGATACATTGTTTTCTTAAAGGCAGGTTAAATTTTAACAGACTGGATACATAGTAGGACAGCATAAGTACATAGTTTTAAATGATCTCAAGGTGAGGTCTGGAAAAAGTCATTTAAGGTCAAGGGATATTTTCATAGCTGGGCATTGGTGGCACAGACCCGTAATTCCAGCACTCTGAAGACAGAGTCATCCAGGACAGCCAGGGCTACACAGAGAAACCCTATTTCAAAGGGGGGGGGCGGGGTTTAAAAAATATACATCATTACAATCTTCAAGCAGTGAATGAAACAACAGTTGCATCTGTTCCTACAGTCCTATTCATAGGAATCTGGTACCTAAAGAAATGTGTAAGACAATTGGAGACTCTGGGCCTATAGCAGGGTGTCTTCTGTAGGTCACTCCTTAAATTAAAGCTGCATCAAATTGTTATTTAATAAAATATGTAACCATATTGCTTGTTCTCTATTAACTATTCAGTAATGGATTAAATGCTTATATTCTCCTAAAACTTGTACATTGAATCTGAACTTGGCTTTTCTTACTCTTATTCTTTTTCTTTTCCTTCTTTTTCTGTTAGAGACAGGGTTTGTTGGGGGTTGGTCTGGTGCTAGTATGTATTCAAATATTAAATACTGGTCCCCAAGATCTGGTTGCAGTCCTGACAAGCAGATTCTCATGTACACCAAATGATATTGTATAAACTTCTTTCACCAATCTTTTCTGACTGGTTAAATAAAAGTGGCTATAGCCAATTACTAGGTAGGCTGGGTTTCAGTTACTGACCACAAAGAGAGGGAGAAGGGGAGAGGAAAAGAGAGTCCGAGAGGTCTGCATTAGTGGGATGGAGCAGGAGCCTGTGGTGAGGGAAGAGCACCCTGCGGACAGACCACCCAAAACAGCCCAAGCTAGACTCAAACAGCAAGTGACTTGGGGAGCACAGATAGGAAATAGTCAGTCTAGTGTAGAAAAATGATTAGGGTAATTGGCCAGTAACTGCGCTAAAGCTGATTAAATAAATCAATGGGACTCAGTCTCGATTACTGAGGGGCTGGCCAGGTCATATTAAGAACAAATAGACTTATTAATAGAATTCACAGCAACAAGGGTTTCTCTGTGTAGCCCTGGCTGTCCTGGAACTACTTAGATTAAGTCTACCTACCTCTACAGGGATTAAAGGAGTGTGCCATCACCTCCTGGCCAAACCTGAACCAGTTAAGATGATGATATTAGGAAGCTCTGCTTTTTGGGAGGTCGAAATCTCACAATTAGAATTTGTGTCCATACAAGGAAACCCCTGAGATTTTATGGGCCCTTTTCAACACAGGGACATAACAATAAACATGTCAGCCGGGCGGTGGTGACGCACGCCTGTAATCCCAGCACTCAGAGGCAGAGGCAGGCGGATTTCTGAGTTCGAGGCCAGCCTGGTCTACAGAGTGAGTTCCAGGACAGCCGGGACTACACAGAGAAACCCTGTCTCGGAAAAAAAACAAAAAACAAAAAACCAAAAAACAAAAACATGTCTACAAAGCAGGAGCGCGCACTCAGCACACACCTCAGGTGGTAGGACAGTCTACATAGATGTGACACAATGGGACCTACCTGCAGCCAGTAGGCGAAGTCGCAACCCTGAGGGTCCAGTTCCATCTCGAAGAACATCTACACTCTCAGCATACACGTTCCCCAGGAAACAGCTCAGGGGCATCACGGGAGCCCTGGGGGAGGCATGGACTGAGCAAGGCGCAGGCCCCCCTCCCAGAAAGGCCCGGACCCAGCACAAAGCTCACGCTCCCACTCACTTGGTATCCTGGAGGCTGTTCCCACTATAGATGTACATTCGCTTTACAGTTGCTCCGTGGGGTATCTGAAGAGAAGCTAGACCATGGGCAAAATTGGGCTGCAAACAAGGTAAGAATTTTACTAAGGACTTTATGTAGATCACGTGATTCAGTGATTATTAAGAACTAGACTGGTCAAAACACATGATCAAACTTGACCTCGAGTCAACTAAGTCACTTTCAATAAGCAAGTGCATCTTTCATCTTTGAGTTTTATTGTCTGCCTGCCTTTCTTCCTTCCTTCCTCTTTCTTTCTTTCTTTCTTTCTTTCTTTCTTTCTTTCTCTCTCTCTCTCTCTCTCTCTCTCTCTCTCTCTCTCTCTCTTCCTTCCTTTCTTTTTTTTTTTTTTTGGTTTTCCGAGACAGGGTTTCTCTGTGTAGTCCTGGCTGTCCTGGAACTCACTCTGTAGACCAGGCTGGCCTCGAACTCAGAAATCCGCCTGCCTCTGCCTCCCAAGTGCTGGGATTACAGGCGTGTGCCACCACACCCGGCTTTCCTCTTTCTTTCTTTTGAGACAGGGTTTACTAATTCAGGCTGGCCTTGAACCAAAGATCTTCTGCCTCAGTCTCCTAATTCTGGGATTAGATACAGTGTGTGTCATCATTCTGGCTTATGAAACTTTGAAGCAACAAGTAACTGAAGAACCAGAGAATGGACTCTTCAGACTGTTTAGGATGTTGCAGTTAGAAAATGGCTGGATATACCACTGACACTGTGAGGGCCTCAATGGCCTCTACAGTCCAAAACACCCTCTTCCTAGGAATGCTGCAGCCTAGGAATTCTTCCTGTGAATTCTATCTCTTGGCTGTTAAAGAACGGTGCCCTACCCACTTCCTTATCCACGTGGACCTGGGAAGAACCCACAAGGACACAAGTGCTGACCTCATACTTGGGAGCCTCCGTCCAAGAGTCTAACTGGAAAGAGAAGGACAGTCCTCGGAAGTTGAGGTGGAAGAGCTGCTCGGCGGAGTTGTACACTGTGGATAAGTCAGAAACAATGACACAGGAGACTGAGGCTGCTTTCCAGTGTAAACCAGCTCGGCAGGCAGCAGTAACTCCACAGAGGAACTGCTTTTGTCTAGTTTCTGAACTGATCTACTGGATGAAAACAAGGGTCTAAGGAGCTACACACCCATCCAAGCACCTGAGATAAGGAGAGATGGCACCACCCACAGGCTTATCGCTACAGGCTGACCAGAGGAATCAGATGGACTTGGCTTACCTCCAGGATGGGTTGCGCCAAAAGACTGGTCAATTTGCTCAATGGTAGGAGCGATGGCCTGAGAGTTAAAATGCACCCCACTGAAAAACACAAGTACTTTTTAATATCAGGTTTAACAAGATGGGCTTTAGATCATAAGAAAAGGTGGCTAGAAGTTATATATTAAGTGACAGAATCCTGCTATGTACCCTGGCTGGCTGTGAGAATACCACAGTCCTCCTGTCTTGACCTGCTAGGTGTTGGGATTACCAGCATGTGCCACTGTACTCAGCATAAGAGTTATTCTTAGCCGGGCAGTGGTGGCGCACGCCTTTAATCCCAGCACTTGGGAGGCAGAGGCAGGTAGATTTCTGAGTTCGAGGCCAGGCTGGTCTTAAAAAAAAAAAAAAGGTTTTTTATTTAAAAAAAAAAAAAAAAGAGTTATTCTTAAAATATTACATAAAAATAAAACGACAATTAGCACTTGGGAGGCAGATTATCAGTGAGTTATAGGCCAGCCTGGTCTATATACAGAGTTCTAGGCTAAAACAAATAAATTTAAAATTAAATAAATTGTAAATAAGAAGAATTAATTAGGTGAGAATAGGTCAATTCTTGGAAGCCCATATATAGTGTTGACTCTCTGGGGATTCCCAATACATTACTGGCTCTAAATAAAAGGACAAAGATGACGTAGACCTTGAAGTAAGAAGGTTGGAGCGAGTAACACTGAAAGGACAAATGGATCTAGTGCCATTACATGTTTGTCCAGTCCTATACTAGCAAATACTGCTAGGACTGCTCCAGGAAGTGGGTCCTTGTCATGCTCTCAATAAGGGCATGCACCTTACTGGAAGGTGTGTCTTCTTTGTTGTTGCAGGAGTGAGGAGTGAGCCTCATATGCCGGGCAGGCTTGCTACCACGGGGCTGAAGGTGCTCCTAACTCCGGCAAGCTTGCTCTAAGTGTGGCATAGCACTTTACCAGCTGGCTCAGGTACCTAAGGCTGTGGACAGGCCATCCTGTTCTCATTCTGACAAGCAGCTTCGCCTCGCCTCGCCTCGCCTCGCCTCTGAAAAGGTGGTCTCATTAGCACTGGTTTGAGTCAGAACTACCTGGCTTGGTCCATTTCTGTTACTCAGAAACCTGAAAAGATGTGACAAAGAAGGGCTATGCGGGAAAGGGCCATTATGACTCAGGAGACTGTCACAGCATTCCTAGCACAAGTACTTTGATGGGAGAGTTGAATTAGATTTTATATATACAGGCAACGTGTGAAAACACCCAGCATGTTTTTAATGGGGCTTACTTCCTCAAGAACCCGAGTGGGTTGAGGCTGCCTCAGGGAACTACGGTAGCAGGCTCCAATTCCTGGACTGCAGGAAATGCAATCCTTTAGTACTTTAATGAAGACAGGAGATAAAGTTGGTCTTTACCAAATATAACATATACCAGTGACGAGAAAACTTACCAATACTTTAATTTTACTTTTGTCAAGTCATAAACTTCAATCACCTAAAAAATAAAGGAAAATGTTTAGGTACTGTCACTGCTCAAGTTGTTACCCTATCTCAAATAAAATACACTCTCCAAAAGCAAACTCGGGGATACAGCTTAACAAAAACATAAGTTTAATATGGCCTCAACGTCACCCCTACTGCCCCAGACGCCAAGACTCTGCCTGTCATCTTCTGTGCGTACTCTACGTTTTGGGAGGAAGGCCACAGGAGGAGCTGCACATCTATGTCCCATCCACTCGGGAGCGAGGATGGAGGTCAGCCTGAAGCGTGAGTCTGACACTGGCCCGAGCAAACAGTTCAGACTCTCCACATAAAACAAAGAACAAAACTGGGAAGAACAACACAAATCATAACCTTCCCCTGTACATGTTTCTTTTTGAGGCAGGGTCTGTTGTGTAGCCTGACTATCCTAGAATTTATTATGTAGCCCAGGCAGACCTCCAACTTGCTCAGCCTCTGCCTCCCAAGAGCCGGGATTATAAAGTGTGTGAAACCACGCCCCGCCACCACTTCCCCTTCTTGATAGTGTTTGAATGCTAACCACAGAAGCTTTGGATTAAGGCCCTTCCATCTAATCCAGTGCTGAGACACATTAGAACACATATCATTCTGCAATGCCACATCCCAGGAAACACACCCACCCAGCTTTTATGTGCTCAATACAGAAACCTTTTCCTCTTCCACACTGGACTTTTTGTGAGGGTTTCACCAGGTAGCCCTAGATTTCTGGAACTTACAATGTAGACTAGGCTGGCCTTGAACTCAGAGCTCTTCCTGCCTCTGCCTCTCAAGTACTAGGATTAAAGGCGTGTCCCAGTTCACCAGGCCTCTGCCATATTTGATTCATTATAAAAAACAAAACCCAAGCCGGGTGGTGGTGGCGCACACCTTTAATCCCAGCCCTTGGGAGGCAGGGGCAGGAGGATTTCTGAGTTCGAGGTCAGCCTGGTCTACAGAGTGAGTTCCAGGACAGCCAGGACTACACAGAGAAACCCTGTCTCGAAAAACCAAAAAAAAAAAAAAAACCAAACCAACCCCACAAATTAGCTTATTTTATTTACAGTATAAAATGAGAGAGGAGGAGGTCTATTCTCCTAGGAAATAGGCCGTACATTAGAGCAGAACAAGTGGAGACTATTAGATTATGTCCCTAATAAAGGGGATCTGGTTAAACCTGATGATCCTGGGGGCCCTTGTGAAATTGTCCCTTTGGCATCTGCCTCAGATGAAATGCCAGGAGTCAGAGCAGAGACAAATGAAAAGGCACTAAACACTTAGGCATTATTGGTACCAAATAATAAGCTCTATAAAGTCCTTGATACTGTGATGTCTTAGCGTCCAGCGACTCGGCTGGCTGGGGGCTGGAGGCACCACTTATCATCCTCTAGTGGGGGTGGCACAATCAGGCAGGGATGTCCTGCACTCTGAACTGAGCTGTGGAGGAGGTCGTGAGCAGCATAGCACTGACACAGAAACTGGGACACTCACACTCAAAAGTACTGAAGCTCCAACAGGAGTCTATGCCTCACCTGTTTCCTTCTCCTTTTTTGGAGACAGGGTGTTATGTAGCCCAGGCTGGCCTTATTGTCCCAAAGGTAGTCAAATATGGTCTTGAACTCTTGATCATCCTGCCTCTCTCTCCCAGTGCTGGAATTATAGATGTGTGCTTGTGTGCTACCATTTCTGGTTCATACAGTGCCAGGGACTGAGCCACAGGCAGATTCTGCACAGGTGAGCTATATTATATTCCCAGCCCTGTCCCAACCAAGTTCCTAAGTTGTTTTTTTTTTTTTTTTTTTTTTTTTTTTTTTTAAGAGAACATTAACACTGGGACTTGTGCGATGGATCAGAGGGTAAAAGCCTTTGCCATCAAGCCTAAGGATCTGAATTCAACCTCCAGGACCCTCACGTGAGAGAACGGACCTCGACATGTATTCTGTGGCACATGTGCATGCAACTTTTTTTTTTTTTTTTTTTTTTTGGTTTTTTCGAGACAGGGTTTCTCTGTGTAGTCCTGGCTGTCCTAGAACTCACTCTGTAGACCAGGCTGGCCTCGAACTCAGAAATCCGCCTGCCTCTGCCTCCCAAGTGCTGGGATTACAGGCGTGCGCTACCACGTCCGGCTTTTTTTTTTTGTATGCAACTTTTAAATAAGAAAACACAACACTGAATCAAGTTAGAAACCTCACTATTCTGAAGCTATTTTGATCCCTCCTGCTAGAAAGAACTGCTCTGTCTGCTGAACCTTTCTAAAGAATCCTTTCCTCCCAGCTTGTATGATCTGTTCACTGGTCCCATTAAGATACTTAGTGGGGGGAGCTGGAGAGATGGCTCAGCGGTTAGGAGCACTGACTGCTCTTCCAGAGGTCCTGAGCTTAATTCCCAACAACCACATGGTGGCTCACAACTATCTGTAATGGGATCCGATGCCTTCTTCTGGTTTGTCTGAGGAGAGAGACAGTGTACCCACAAGCATGAAATAAATAAATGAATGAATGAATAAATAAATAAATAAACAAACAAATAAATAAATAAATCTTTAAAAGAAAGAAAGAAACATTAAAAGAAAAAGACTCTTAGTGGGTAATGACTTACTCTGTGCAGGGAATATATTCAATGCATATTAGGTAAGTCTGCCTCATATGAAACTACTTCCGGGCAGTATGAAGCTTGTAAATATGGCAGCTGTTACTAAGAGAGGCCAAGGAAAGGAAGACAGGAACAGGGTAGTTCAGAAGGTGGCAAGGGTCCTCCTCAGAATGCCTGGGTATGGCATTATACCACGCCAAACTGGCTGCCACTTCACCCAGGTCAGGACCTTATGCCGACGGGGACTGTCTGCTTGCAGCCAGAAGCCCTGCTTGTAGAAGATGCAGGTATTCTTTATCTTACAATTACAACTATGGCTGGCCAATGACCCCCCAGAAGGATCTCCTCCAAGAAAATCCTTTCCATGTCCCATTTTTTCTTCTCAGTAGCTCCCTTGTGATTAGATGACAGGAGCCACAAGCATGCCAGCATTTGGAAGGGCTACTTCATAACCTAAGCAGGAAAAGAGCACTGGTGTGCCACTTAACCCCATGACTCGGAGTCAGGAGTCTGCTGTCACATGACTAACCTGAGCAGTCCAGGCGTTTGAGAACAGAGTGTATTAAAACATCCTGGACTGAACAGGTGCTGGCAAACTGCATGCCAAGTAAGATACCCTACACATCAGCGAGGAGTTCATATTTCCACAACGAGGCTAAAGAATCAACTCACTCCTGCTAGTATTAACAACAAACCCTAAGTCCCAGGAGAAATTTTCATGTTTCAATCTTTAGGTGATACTGTCTAGCATATAAATGAAGAAAAACAAGACCCATAAACCTGACTAAAGTCATTTGATCCTGCCCTATAGTTAGGCTCCATTCTCAGCACTTGGAACAAGACTTGGGTTACCATCCCCGCAAATCTACAGCACTCTCTTCTCAGCCCGAGCAAAGGGCCACAAAAGCTCTTTCCCACCATCCCAGCTCAGGGTACTTTTCTACCCACCTTTAGAGAAATGGGCACAGCTTTAGTTTTCTACTGAACCAATGACGTCTACACCCACTTATAAGTTTCCAGCGCACCTCACAATAGCACATGTTAATCAGCTCCAGACAGACTGGACGAGCCAGATGGAAACTATAGTTGTTATTTATGGTTACCTTAAGTCTCTGATTGAAAGCATCAAACAGCAGTTTGATCCCGTCCTGAGTCAGGTTAAGGATGAGGTCATGGCTTAGAGGAGACTACAAAACAAAAATAAAACACACTTTGAACAACCGATTTACTCACCAGCAGCTACTGAAAAGCCTTACGACAAAGCACCAACACACAGGGAATATGTAATGCAGTACCTTCCCCCAACTAATGAAGTTTGGAGCTTAAAACCAAAACCTGTGGATGAATGCCATGTCTCTTACTTCTGACCTGCAACTCCTGCTTTATAATATTGGCTGAAAAGAGCCTTTCCCTTTCAGACTTTAGTACAAATACAAGGGAAGAAAAGTCAGAATTAAGTGAGTGAACAGGTCATTTTCTGGGGCCCCAGAGTGATATCTACCTTAATAGTTTACCATTAAACTATCAGAGAGGTCTACTAGTAGTAAATGTCATGTGAAAAGTCTCAGGATCCAAACTCAGGAAGGTACTGGTTATGCACGTCAGCTGAACCCATGTCCGTACACAGGCTCTTGGTACTATGCATAGCGATCACATGTTTTTTTTTTTTTTTTTTTGTTTTTTTTGTTTTTTTCCGAGACAGGGTTTTTCTGTGTAGTCCTGGCTGTCCTGGAGCTCACTCTGTAGACCAGGCTGGCCTCGAACTCAGAAATCCACCTGCCTCTGCCTCCCAAGTGCTGGGATTACAGGCATGCACCACCACGCCCGGCTGCGATCACATGTTTTATTGGGCCAAATTCTTGGAATAAAATACCTTGTGATCTGGTTATACAAAAGATCAAATCCTTTCTTTTGCCCATTCCATACCATGATGCTTCTTTCTGAATGAAAAGCCCAAGATCTAAGGAGTGATATTTCTTTTCTTTTCTTTTTTCGGTTTTTCGAGACAGGGTTTCTCTGTGTAGCCCTGGCTGTCCTAGAACTCACTTTGTAGACCAGGCTGGCCTGGAACTCAGAAATCCGCCTGCCTCTGCCTCCCAAGTGCTGGGATTACAGGCGTGCGCCACCACGCCCGGCTAGGAGCGATATTCTACATCTGTCCCTTCTTGTTCCTGTGGGGAATGGCAGTACACAGCTATGAACTGACCCCATGACCTTAGATCTCGTCAAACTTTCATGATTCTGGTTCCTGCCTAGGAATAGGTCACCTCTTTCCTTCACGGTTGTTCTGAGGACAAAGATGGCAGGTCAGAATGTGCCAAGAACAGAGGCCTCCCTCATCTTCCTGCTTGTAGCCCAGTGCAATCACGTCAAAGACTTAATGGTTTAAAGACTATCACAGAATTGACTCAGACTGCTGCAGTGGAAGGGAAAAACACGGCTACCTCAAGCTTGATCCTTCTTGAACCCGGCAAAAATCTATTCAGAAGATTTTAACTAAAGTAAACAAAGTGAATAACAGGCGTGGTTAGAGACAAAGACACAGATTAGAAAGCCAGGCACTACCCTGGAAGGTACTTCAGGGAAATTCCCTCCCAAGAACCTTCTGGAATTAGCTTAAATTGTCTGCTCTCCTTCCCCACTGACTCCACCAGGGAACAGACCTAGGACTTACCATGAATGCTTGCTTTGCCCTCTAAAAAAGATGAGGGTCACTTGATAAGCAGGCTTTAAATTCCAAGGTGTGAATTGCACAGATAAGGTATTCCTCCGGGGGTGGGAGGTGGGGTGGACCTTAGTGGTAGAGTACTTAGGAGACTTGAGGCCTCAGGTTTCATCTCCAGCAAAGGGGAATAAGAAAAGAGGGAAGGAAAGAGGAGAAAGAGAACAGGATGGAATTTTTTTTTTCTGGAATAGAAATAAAAGTTTTCTCAACTTGGAAGCAAAGAGGAAATACACGGAGGAAAAAAAAGTAAGAGAGAACAGTCCCACACTTAAGAAACAGTGCACAGAGCCGGGCGTTGGTGGCGCACGCCTTTAATCCCAGCACTTGGGAGGCAGAGGCAGGCGGATTTCTGAGTTCGAGGCCAGCCTGGTCTTCAGAGTGAGCTCCAGGACAGCCAGGACTACACAGAGAAACCCTGTCTCGAAAAAAAACAAAATAACAAGAAACAGTGCACAGTAGTTAGTGTAGTGGCACATATCCAGGATCCCAGCACTTGGGAAGCTGACACAGGATTACATGTTGGAGGCCAGCCTGGATTTATGTCTAATTTATGGATTGTGTCTAAAAAACAGTTCTGTGAGCTGGGCGGTGGTGGTGTGCGCCTTTAATCCCAGCACTTGGGAAGCAGAGGCAGGTGGATTTCTGAGTTCGAGGGTCTATAGAGTGAGTTCCAGGACAGCCAGGGCTACACAGAGAAACCCTGTCTCAAACAAAACAAAACAAAACAAAACAAAACAAAACAAAACAAAACAAACAAAAAAACCCAAAAAGAAAAAAACCCAACAGTCCTGTGGGCCTGTGTCCTGTGGGCCTGTGTACCGGAGGCTTTCTGCAGAAATCTCTGGCCCAGCGACTGTGAGAGTTCTGGCAGAAGGGAGAAGGTGCTAGCAGAGAGAGGAAGCTGCCTCCGCCTGCGCCATGCCACCTGCACTGAGTGGGGCGGGCTGGGTGGACGAGAGGCCGACTAGCCAGGGAGGAGTGCAGTAGAGCTGCAGGAGGTGTTTCGGGAGAGCAGACCTCTTCCCAAGTGTTATAGCTCTTATGACAGAAGCTCTTGGACAACAAAGTAGTTCTCACACACCTTTAATCTGATCTATAGGATTCTGGATAGGATTTATATACAGTTTTGGGGTGGTTCAGGGTCTGATAGCAGGTACTTCTCATTGGCTTGGGCTGAGAGCTTGGGGGAACCTTATCTGTATGTGGGAGGACTTGGTGCTGCTCCTGCGTGACTGATGGCCACAGACCTCTCCTGTGGGAGGCTGACGCTGTGACAGTTGGGCCCAAGATGAGTGGCCAAACACCTGCCGGTCCATGTAGGTGACGAGCATCCACTGGGTCTCCAGGGTTCAAAGGCAGAGCTCAACCTGGGTCCAGGATGTCTGTGCACAGATCACCTCCCCACACAGTACTACATCGGAACTCTAATTATCATCTCTAGATCCTTGTCAAACACTGTTCAAACGCCAGCATGGTGGCATACAACCTTAGCCCCAGCATCTGGAAGGCAGAGGCAGGAAGACAGCACTTGAGTTTGGGGACAACCTATATAGAGTTAAAGACCAGCAAGTTTCAAAAGACTGTTCTAGTAATATATGAATTTAACAGAGTAGTCATTAAATTTTCAGAAGCTATGCAACTAAAAAATTAGGAAGAATGTAGATCTAGACTCAAAAATCTGGTTTTGGTTGAGTATATTATCATCTCTCTATAACCCTAGCATTTGGAAGGTAAGGACAGGAGGCTCAGATGTTCAAGCCCAGCCCTGGCTACATGAAACCTGGTCTTAAAATTCTAAAGCCAACTATGTCTATTAAATAGTTAGAGATGCTCAGAAAATATTGGGAGGAGCTAGAGAGAAGGCTTAGTGATTAAGAACATTTGCTGTTCTTGTAGAGGACTCAATTTGAGTTCTCAGCACCCACATGGTGGCTTACAGCTATCTGTAACTCCAGTTTCAGGGATCCATCCCCTCTTCTGGCCTCTGTAGGCACCGGGTACTGCATGCAGGAAGTACATACATGCACACACTGGCAAAACACTCATACAACTAAAAATTTTTTAAAAAATTTAAATAAAGAAAATACTAGAGAAAATGAACTTAACGTTAGCATTTCTGCAAACACTGAAATGATAAGCGATAACCACATATTTGTATAAAATGGCTGGAAATCATAAAGCGTAATTTTCAAAGCCAGAACTGTACAGCTCAAGGCTTAGAAGCAAGCCCACTTCCTTATTTTAATGGTCTCTTCTTTTCAGGTTAGGGATAACAGAGAGAAAAGAGTTTAAAAAACCATCATCCATCCTTTAGAAATGAGACCCCACTGTCACCGTGACTCAAGGAACCCTGTACATTCTGGCAAGTTCTGAATTTGTGGCAGGCAGCACTCACTTGGAGACTAAGCATTCTCTTTTCGGATCCTTCAGAGGAGCCAAGAGATAAGGTCTAATTCAGCCGCTGCTCTAAACCAAATGGGGCAGCTTGACTGGAATCTTACCTACTTATAATCTAATTTGCTTCAAGAGTTGAAACTCATTAAGATACAGCCAGTACTCAAAAAGTCTCAGCAAAGCCACAAGGACAGTCTGGCCTCCGTAGGCTCTCAAAGCTTTGCAACACAAAGGCTGTTTTACAAACTGCACTTGTTCTAATGTCACAGAAAACTGCAGGCTTCAGAGCTGGGTGGAGAGAGGAACAGAGGAGTGAGTTAGGCCAGCTCCCTGTCAAGGCATATGCTCTGCTAGCTAGAGATTGTTCCTGAACCAATTCTGAATATAAGACAACCAACAAAGCAAAAAAGATATTCTAGAGGATCTGAGGCAGCTTCTGAGGTGACTTCCCATGAAAAGACCCTCATGTTAAGGGTTAGTAGTTAAGCACAGATTTAAACAAAACAAAACAAAAAAACAGGTTTAGGGTTTTGTTGTTGTTGATGTTTTTTTTTTTTTCTTTCTTTCCGAGACAGGGTTTCTCTGTGTAGTCCTGGCTGTCCTGGAACTCAACTCTGTAGGCCAGGCTGGCCTTGAACTCAGAAATCCAGCTGCCTCTGCCTCCCAAGTGCTGGGATTAAAGGCGTGCGCCACCACAGCCCCCGGCTTAGGTTTTTGTTTTTTTTTTCTTTTTTAAAGCTGTTCTATTTAAAACCTGGCAGCACTAGATTATCAAGACCGAAGTTTCCAAACCAAGACAACGTACTAGCTAGCAGAACCAAACTGACCTAAAACTCCCGCTGAAACACAGCAACTAACTCCTCCCACCTATCCTCTCCCAGTATTTTCTCTGGAGGTAAGCTCACTGACCAGTGACCAAAAGACTTCTAGTTCAATAAACAAATCAGCCACCACTCACCTGATCACTGTAGAGAACCTGGACATTTTTGATGCTGCGACAGTGCTTCTGAAGAATGGCCACTGCCTGAGCCAAAGGCATTCCTGAAAAGAAGGGAGGATACGTGTGGTTACTCGGTCTGTCCACTGACGGACACCGCCACAGTGCTAAGCCTGCACGCAGGGCTGGATCATTAAAGTCAGTCAGGATAAAGTTAAACAGCAAACACCAAGGGACCACTCAAGATTGTCCAAGGGGAGAAAATGAACAAAGAAAACACCTTTAGAGAGAGGACAGCCAAACCGATATCGGGCAGCCGAAGGGCTAAGCCAGTGCCGTGACTGGAGGCCGGGCCTCTGCCCACTCTGCACTGGTTCCTGTGACCCACCCAGCACAGCCCATCTCTTCCTCTCTGGCATCTGTCTCAGCATCTCAGATCAGAGCTTACTGGGGCATATCACTTATACGCATTCATTAAAAAAGTTTAAAGCCACTAGGCATGGTGGCATTTGACTGTAAATCTCAATTCTTACAAGGCAAGAGGCAGGAGGATTGTGATTTTGAGGCAAGTTTCAAAAACAAAACAGAACAAAGGAAAGTTTAAAGTCTCACACTGATCAAAATCAACTTTTTATTTTTACAAAGAATTTAATTTGATTCTTACTTATTCTACAAGTCTCTCTCTCTCTCTCTCTCTCTCTCTCTCTCTCTCTCTCTCTCTCTCTCTCTCTCTCTCTCTCTCTGGCTTTTCCAGAGTTTCTCTGTGTAGCCCTGGCTGTCCTGGAACTCACTTTGTAGACCAGGCTGGCCTCAGAAATCTGCCTGCCTCTGCCTCCCAAGTGCTGGGATTAAAGGCTTGCGCCACCACCTGCCCAGCAACAAGTATCTCTTAAACACTTAATTTTGAAGGCACCAAGCATTACAAGTAGATTCACACATGCCTCCAGCTTACGTGATCCAGACACCTCCAACATTCTAGGGACCCACAATCTTAACAAAAGTCTGTTCTCAGGGTTCATTAACATTAATAAGAAGCCGAGACAAATTCTGCAAAATCTAAAAACAACTCAGGTTCATGAGTGTAGTGCCGTGTGCTGTTTACTACTCTCCGATTTTCCAGCCCTCGGCTCACAGCTAACCAGCTATTTATCTAGTGGCTTTAGAATACTTACTCCTGGTGCTAAAGGATTGTAGAGTACGTGACAGACGAAAGGGAAGGAACCAAATATCACCCAGGGCCATAGGGAAAAACCATCTGCAGGCAGGGACTCTAGATTGAGATGAAGTATGTATGTAGAAAAGACTTCCGGATGAAGAATTAGAAGTGGTGCACACATGTGTTCATGTAGAGGCCAAAGGACAACTGAAGGTTGAGTCTGCAGAAGCTGTGCATTTTGGTTGTTTTTTGTTTTTGAGACAGTATCTCCCATTGGCCTAGAGCTCCCCAAGCAGGAGCCTCAGGAATGTACTTGTCCGGCTGGAGAGATGGCTCAGCGGGTTAAGAGCACTGACTGCTCTTCCGAAGGTCCTGAGTTCAAATCACAGCAATCACATGGTGGCTCACAACCACCCATAATGAGATCTGATGCCCTCTTTTGGAGTGTCTGAAGACAGCTACAGTGTACTTAGATATAATAATAATAATAATAAAAAAACTTAAAAAAAAAAGGAATGTATTTGTCATCACCTCTCCAATGTGTGATTTCAAGCCCATGCTATCACACCCAGTCCCTTTATCTATCTATCTATCTATCTATCTATCTATCTATCTATCTATCTATCTATGGTTTTAAGATAGGGTTTCTCTGTGTAGCCCTGGCTGTCCTGGAACTCACTCTGTAGATCTAACAGAGTCTTGTAGGCTGTAGTGGCTATTCCTGGTTGTCAACTTGACTATATCTGGAATGAACTACAATCTAGAATTGGAAGGCTCACCTATGATCCTAATATGGAGGCTCAGAGATATAAGTTTCTGACCTGGACTTAGCAAGGAGATCTTGAAGCATAGTGGCTATGGATTCCAGTTCAAGATCATCTGGGATTAAAGGCATGGAGACATACACCTTTAATCCCAGATTATGGCTATGGATTCTAGTTCAAGATCATCTGGGATTAAAGGTATGGATACACACACCTTTAATCTGGGCTACACCCTCTACTAGAGACATATATAAGGACATTGGAAGAAGGAAGACTGATTCTTCCTTGCCGGCTTGCCTTGTGGGACTGAGCAACTGCAAGATCCTTGGACTTCCATCCACAGCTGCTGCTGACTATTGTTGGGGAGTTGGACTACAGACTGTAAGTCATCGACAAATTCCCTAACTACATAGAGACTGCCCATACGTTCTATGACTCTAGAGGACCCAGACTAACTTCAAACTCAGAGATCCACCTGCCTCTTCCTCCCAAGTGCTGGGATTAGGTGTACACCACCACCGCCCACCTATTTTTATATTTTAAAATTTAGCTTTAATATGAGTTCTGACAATTAAATTCAGACCCTCATGCTTGCTTTACCAAACTAAACCCCCAGTCCTGACTTATAATCAATGAAAACAATTTTTAGCCTTCTATAACAGAGCCTACCGCACGGTGGACAACGGACTTGTCATTCAGCTTGCCATCCATGCAATGGGAGAGCATCTGTGCTACACACAGGTCTCAGACCACCATCTTCCCATACCTCTCTGTAAAGACCACTCCTTCCTGCTCTTCCTCCAGCCTCCTTAGTCTCTATGGGTATGTCTTACACAGTTCACTTCGTCTGCTTATGACTTATTCGCCCAGCTTCCCAGATTCCACCTTGAATGTCAATCTGCTTTCTGTGTATGAGTAAAGGCAAATAAGATCCAGCAGAGTCAAAATGTTCGTTTGGTTTTTTCATGTTCTTGGTACTCTGGGTCTCTTTTACCATTTCCAATATCCAGTGACTGTATTTGACATCAAAAACCTCTAAATTCTTTCTTTTCCCTTCCTCTCTTAATTAAGTTTATCAGCTGTACTTCCTAGTGGAAGTCCACAACAGACTTTACCTTCTGTCCCATGAACCCAGAGCCTTCACAGCATTCCAGACAGCTAAAACCAAACAGACTTGAGGGGGTGGGGAGATGGAATCAAGACAGGGTCTCACTGTATCCCTGGCTGTCCTAGAACTCACTATGTAGCCCAGACTGGCCTCAAACTCACAGAGATCCACCAGTTTGCCACCTGTATCCTGGGATTAGAGGTGTGCTGGGGGTGTGTGTGGGGGTGCACCACCATGCCTAGTTAGTATTCTTTTGCCAGCACACCATGCTTTAATTATAAATCCAGACTGAATATGTTTTCCTGCATACATCATCTATCTTCTCCTGTAGGCTAATATCAATTCTTCTCTGGGAACCCTAGGCTAGGTCAAATCCCTTCTTCTCTACAATAGCCCACACATCTGTTATAATAAAATGAACCATTAACCTAAGTTCTTCAGGGGATAAGATCATTTCCTACACAGCTTCCAATATTTATGACCACAGACATGCAGCAAGCCATTGTCTCCACACAGCAAGGCAATGCTGGAGAATGTTTACTAAAATGACCCTTTAAATCTGCCTTTAGGCCTTCTAAAGATGAAATTCAAAAGCAAATCCGAGCCAAGCCTAGTGACTCAGACCTGTAATCCCTTAGTACCAGATACTAAGGCAGGAGGACTACTCAGAGTTCCAGACTAGTATGGACAAGATTTTGTCTCAGAATATTAAAAACAAATCTAGACACATGCTTTTACATCAATACATTCTGCAAGTCTTATTGAAACCATCATTTCAACTTCTATTCCACAATGGTCAAAGCATCTGTGGTATTCGCAGAGATTCTGCTTAGGTTTTCTGGTCTCTGTTGCTGGCATTGTCCTGATCTTCCAACATTATACAAAGACCAGGAAGGCAGCCAAGAGGCTGGATGCAGCTCTCCATTATAATGCTAGGCAGTGATTACAAGGGCCAGATACTTCTGCATTTGCACAGATTACAATCAGAATCCTGGGGTAGATCAAAATGTTTACCAATCTTTACAGGAGAACCTAACCTTGTTGCGGTGACAGGCAAGCACCGCCTGATTCCCTAACCTATGAACATACTTCTAAAGCAGACTCATTTTCCAAACTCACCTCCACTTAACAGTCCCAACTGTACTTTGGATGGTTGGGATCAGGAGAGATTAAGAGAAAGGAAAACTGATTTTTACCTCGCCCCCACATCCCCAACTCAAGATGAAGAGAATGCTGGGATTAAAAATGAAGACCAGGAAGCCAACTGAAGTGGCCCATGCCTTTAACCCAAGGATTTGGGATGCAGAAGCAGGCAGAGCTCTATGAGATCAAGGCCAGCCAGCCTGGGGCTACATAGAGAGACCCAGTTTCAAAGACAAAAATAAAACAAACAAAAGCTTAGCTAAATTCATGAGTGATTGGTTTCTAGAAGACTATAAAAGCCTGTTAGGAAGCTATTCCTTAAACCTGAAGGCTGGAACCCTGAGAAACAGACTAAGTAGATGTCTTTCTGCCACTCTGTCAAAGGCAAAACACTAGGGAGCATATGCCTCCTGCTTGTTCCAGTGACAACTCAGTAAGTCACTGCAAAACATAGCTGAGATAACATGAGGATGCAGGGATGCTGGCAGAGCCCTGTGCCATTCCTCCTCACGACAGGCTCGTCACTAATCTATCAAGAGTCCACTGAGCCTCCCTGGGCGGAGCAGCCATGTGACCACTCCCTAGCAGAATGCAATCCTTTCATTATTCAAGATGAAAAAGAATGGTAGAAGTGATGGGCCCAAGGTTGCTGCTCCAGGGTGGTCCAAGAGAGGCTAGCTAGTGTGGAAATCCAAGTCCAGAGGCTGGGGAGACGGCTCCGTGGTTAAGACACTTGCTGCACTTCCACAGGGCCTGAGTTTTGTTCCCAGCACCATGGTCGGCTGCTCATAAATGACTGTAATGCCAGCTCCAGGGGATCCTAATCCCTGTCAGCTCCGCAGGTAGGCATACACACGCACGCTTGCGCACACACACATGCATATGCACAGGACAAAAAAAATCTTGAAATGTGCCTCACAATGACCTAAAACACTGTCTGGAGTAAATTAAACACCTTTAACGTACATGATCTAGAGCCATGAGATCCTGCAATTCCTTTTCTGCTCACCAACAAATGTTTTTATCTTTTTTTTACTATAAAGTAGATAAAGGTAGAATTCGAATGCAAAGGTGAGATGAAGACAGACCAGAAAGAGAAAGAGCAAAGGGCAGGGCAGTGGCAAATAGGGACAAAGCATGACAAGGCCAGAGCGACCCCCATTTCCTTGTATGTTAATAAAGAAGTAAAGCACACATACGACCCAAGGGCAACCGAGCAGCATCTTCTCAGCTCTGCAGCCTTTCGAAGGTCCTTCAGCCGGACCGCTATGTGAGATCCACTTTGTTCATTTTCTGTATCTTAACCACTTTCTAAACCGCCGCAATTAAAAATACCTTTTTTTTTTTAATTTGTGGTTCAGTATCTTATTGGGTAATTCCTAAAGTGAGCCTTCTATTTCCTTTAATAACAGAGTTATAACAGATTATAATCTTTTGCTGGGTCTTTTGGTGAACACCGGAGGCAGGCAGATCTGTGGCCATCCTGAGCTACAGAGCTGAGTGCACGGACGGCTAGGGCGCTGTGGAAACACTGGGTCCTCACGCCCAGCCCTCCATCTGCATCGTCTAAAACGCCAGGTCAGATGGCAGTGAGCAAGGGTGCTTGTTGGCAAAGCTGGTGACCTGAATCTATCTGATCTCTAGGATTCACCTGGCCAACTCCTGTACGTTGTCCTCTGACTTTCAAACGTGCCCACTCTTCCCTGAGACTTTTTTGAATGTGTATGGATGTTGTTTTGCCTGGAATGTTTGTATACTCATGATGTGTATTCAGTGCCCGTGGAGGCCAGAAGTGGGTGGTGCTAAGGGTCAAATCCTGGTCCTCTGAAAGAGCAGCCAAGACTCTTAACTACTAAACTTCCCTACTAAATAAATGATTTATTTTTTATTTTTTATTTATTTATTTATTTTTTTTTTTGGTTTTTCGAGACAGGGTTTCTCTGTGTAGTCCTGGCTGTCCTGGAACTCACTCTGTAGACCAGGCTGGCCTCAAACTCAGAAATCCGCCTGCCTCTGCCTCCCAAGTGCTGGAATTACAGGCGTGAGCTACCACGCCCGGCTCATAAATGAATTTAAAATTTAAAAATGTATACTTTCGGCAGGGCGGTGGTGGCTCACGCCTGTAATCCCAGCACTTGGGAGGCAGAGGCAGGCGGATTTCTGAGTTTGAGGCCAGCCTGGTCTATAGAGTGAGTTCCAGGACAGCCAGGGCTTCATAGAGAAACCCTATCTCAAAAAAAAAAAAAAAAAAAAAAAAAAAAAAAAAAAAGTATACTTTCGACTGATATAGTGGTTCACCTTGGTACTTGCCACTGGGTTGATCTCAAGTACTACATACTACATAAACCCAATATGGTGAGAGAAAGATTGTAAGTTCAAACTCAAACTTCAGTTGCACTGGGAGTCTGAAACCAGTCTGGGCTAGTAACTGTCTAAAAAACAAGCAAACAAAACCTAACTTAAAAACAATAATGAAAATGTTATGTGATCACAAAGGCTCAGATTTGCTCTATGAGTTTCTCCCAAAGTTCAATTCCAAACCTAGTGGGCTATCATTTTTGACTGATATGAAGAGAGTGTACACACACACACACACACACACACACACACACAAACTCCTCAAATTCTTGGTTCTTGCAAATTTGCCAGAAGAAGCCCTGGGTAGTTAGTTATTATGTTAGTTATAGTTCAGTGTTCTGGAAATTTCCTGACTCCAGCTGATCTCCTGTTTTCACTAAATCAAACAAAGAGACACACACAGTCTAAGTATACCATCTGTAGGCTGTAGGCTGTGGGTCTTAACCAGTCCTGGGAAGTCCAGATTAGGTAGGAGTTGTCCAGGGGAGGAAAAAAAATGTTAATCAGAAGTCAAACATCATTTGCTTTTCAAGCAAGCTCTTGATGCCTCATAAGAGGCTGAATGGAACGTTTTCATAGCAGATTAACTTTTGAGAAGTCTACAGGAACAGGCAGTCTTAAGTTCTGAGAACCAGAGTCCTTGATAAAACTTGTGTTTATAATGGGCAAGAAAAGAGGCAGGCAGCCACCAAGCCCCAGCATTCGCCCCGGCTAGGTTATTCCAGTATGCTGTCTCTATTGACAGTCTTCTACATGCAAGGATACGCCATAAACAAATGGAGCAGCTGACTCAGTCCAAGAGCTCCCGGTAGAGACAGAGGTTGAGGCCCACACAAACAGGCAGCAGGAACACCTTTTCCCGGCCCCTTCGCTTAGCGCTGCCACAGAGTAAACACACTGGAGTTACCAAATGCAAACACTCTTTTCACATCCAAGGGCCAACTATCCCCAAAATAACCACACTGATTGGTCTACCAAACCAATGTGTAATTTCCACTTCACTCAATTTCAACTTTTAACTCTGGTATCTGGTATTACGACACCACACGTTAAGACTACATTTCAAAACAAGTCAAGAGTTCCTTTAACAAAAGCAAGCTCATTTCCCCCTACCATCTGATTGTGAGACATGAGTTTAGGTTTCCCCCATTCCCCAGAGGGTTGACTAGGGGTGCTACCTATTTCTTAACTATTACAGAGTCAGCAAAATGGGCATAATACTATCGATCCTCAAGACCTCAGGGAGGAGTATTAGCGATAAATCCAAAAAAGCAGCACCTTCCCACTCCACTAAGTATCCGGAGTGTACTGGCTATTACTATTACGGCTCCAAAGCACCCTGCTGCGGCCCTAGGCGAGGCATCGCTGAGCCTATGACAGGCGGGAGGAGCGGGATTCTAAAGCCTGGAGCCCAAAGACTAGAGGGTGAGAAAAGGAAAAGAACTGCGGGCGTAGGGGCATCTGGGGCAGAAACCAGACGCGGAAGGGGCTAGCGAGAATTAAGGGCCAGCGAATAGGGTCCCAAAAGGACCCCACACTCACCCAGCGTGAATTCCCATTGCTCGTTCCCCAGAGAGCGTTCAGGCACCACCTCCAGGTCCAGCATTGGCTCGGTTCGCCGGGCCGGGCGGCCTCCCTGCGGCAGCGCAGACAGGACCCGGCCTGAGGAGAGCACGCAGCTGCTGACTGGCCGCTCTCGCCAGCCCGCGGACGTCCGGCTCTCCACTCCGTTCCGGGCGGCGACGGCAGCACGAACACAACAACACACTTCACCTCCCTTCACCTCCCGGGCAGCAGCCCCGGCAGGCGAGGCTGTAGCAACAGCAGCGCCCAGAGCAACTGCAGCAAAAGCGCCGTGCCGGGTCGTAAAGCGTGGCAAAGGCGGAGCTAAATCCTAGAGGCGGGGCTTCAGGCGGAGTCGCGCACGCGCAAACTCTGGGTCGGAGGCCAGACCCGCGCCAGTAAAGCTGGAAAGGCAGCTGCTCTAGAACTTAGGGGCCTCGTCCCGAAGGTCCTACAAACTGCACAGCACCCATACATGCCTACGCAAAACGAGGTAAACGTGTCAACAAAAATAAGGTCTGCCGTCTACACACTTGTCTCACTAATGGGCACGAGGACCAAAACAGACAGGAAGGATCCAGTCCCAAGAGACTCACGGCCCCGCGGGCCATCACCTCGCTTGTCTCTTACGGACGCTGGCTGCCACTTCCTAAATTGTGCAGAAACGTACTCTCCTTGGACCCAGGGGTCTCTGAGCAGGGTCCACTTCAGAGTTGAGGATGTGTGAGCTCCGGCAAGGGCTAGGGCGAGAGGATTGAGTTAGAAGGCTGAAGGGTTCCGGGCCAGGTCTCATTTCCAGAAATGCTCAACCCTAGGGAGTACTTTCTAAGCACAGAAGCTGCCTCCTGCAGCTCCGCCAATGCTTTACTGTCTTAAGTGTTCTGTGCCTCCGTTTCCAGTGCGTAGAAGAGGGGCTCCTTTGGCTATTCAGTCAGAATATTCGGCTTGCTTGCTCTAGAGCATCCTAAAATTAAAAGGCAGCTGAAGTCTCTTTTGATGACAAGACCTCACACCCTCAGTCTCATTTTATAGAGGAATAAATGAGGCACAGGGAGGGTAAAGACTTTACCCAAGGTTCCTTGATCCTTGGCAGCCAAGCTCAGATTTCCATTATGTTTCCTAAGGATAGTCTTTAGCAGGGAACTAAGTGAGAGGCTAAGTACTCAAGCTGGCTACCAAGGAGCCTGACAGTGGTCACCAAAATTTCAAGTCGGTGCTATGGGCATTAAGCAAAACAAAACAAAAATAGTAGGATGTCTTTGGAGAAGCATTGCGGCATACCAGAACAACTGGGTCACTGGGCTGTCCAGTGGGGAAGTGGCTGCGGAAACGCTGACTGTGTAGTTAGTTATGTTTAGAGGCTGGTGTGTTGATCTGTGACTGCCTGAAATCCCAGGAGTTGGGAGTCTGAGACAGGAAAGACGTTCAAGGTCACACCAGGCTACAAGATGAGTTTAAGGCCAACTTGAGATAAAGTAGATTTAGCCTCAAAACAAAATAAGTGATCCTTCCTCCACCAACTTTCTAAATTGAATTCTAACCCAAACCAGAGTAGGAATAGTTATGCTAACAACAAACAAACAAACAACCACAAACAACTCGGTTTTATTTATCTGGAGGGGAAGTTGCCTGGGCCCCTGAATTGGAATGCAGTGGAATTTCAGGAAAAGCAAGTCAAAGACAAAAGCCCAAGGCTTCACAAACCAGGAAGAATATTGAAGTAACTCCTAGGAGACTCCCAGGGTAGTGTGAAGTGATTTCTGTGAATACAGAATGGGTATCTTTGCTTATTTAAATCTGACCCACTCGGCGGGCGGCGGTGGTGGCGCACGCCTTTAATCCCAGCACTTGGGAGGCAGAGCCAGGCGGATTTCTGAGTTTGAGGCCAGCCTGGTCTACAGAGTGAGTTCCAGGACAGCCAAGGCTACACAGAGAAACCCTGTCTCAAAAAACCAAAAATAAACAAACAAATAAATAAGTAAATAAAAAAAATAAAATTGACCCGCTCAAATTTTATCATGAAAGAAGCTTTGAAAAGCAGAAAAGCTCCAGATAGAAGCAACAGAAGCAAATTCCAGGTTAGCCTGACCTATTGAGTTCCAGGAGATCTAAGGCTATCTAGAGATCCTGTCTAAAAACAAAACCATAAAACAAACAAACCACCCAGTGTACAGTAGGGAAGAAGCTTAATTCCAGAGGATACCTTTAAATGACAATTTTCCTAAAATAAGGAATATTCAAAGATATGAGAAAGTAATAAAGACTGTTCAGGAAGATAATTCTGGTATCCTACAAATTGGATTTAGAGGGCAGCCTCAGAGAACAGCAGCTAATTAATAACAAAACAGATGGACTGATAAATCCCAGTTCTATCTTAGCTCTGTATCTTGGGCAAATTAGTTCATTTCTCCTGGCCTGTTTTCTGTTTGTAAAACAACAATGCACCTACCTCACAGATCTATTAGTGGGTCTGCACTTTTGTGTCTGGCTTATATGAAAACATTTTTTAATGTAATTTACAAATTACATTAAAATTGATGGAATTGGCAGGAGTTACAGACTGCATATAGGAGGAGAGGAAGTGTGTGTGTGGGGGGTTATACCTGGTGCTTGAGAGATGACCCAAGTTCGGTCCCCAGAACTCATACCAGGCACCTCACAACCACTTGTAACTCCAGCTCCCGGGGATGTTGTGATGCCCTCTAGTCTTTAAACATAGGTCGTGCGTGTGTGCGCGCGCGCACACACACACACTTAGATCTTAGCTCAGGTGGATGACTGAGTCATTTAATGGGCTGGAGTAGCACACCATTTGGGTAATAATCATGCGTTAACTTGGAAAGCAAGATATGGACGAGCTTAAAAGACAAAGAAGTCTCCTCTGAAGGGCTTTCCATGAACAGTTCCTTCTTTTTTTACTTATGATTTATCTTTATGTGCATGGGTGTTTTGCCTGCATTTGTATCTGTGTGCCAGCTTCAGTCCCCTTGGAATGGGTGTTCCAGACAGTTGAGAACTGCTATGTGAGTGCTGGAAATTGAATCCAGGTCATCCTAACAGCTGAGCCATCTCTCTAGAGTCTCTGTCTCTGTCTCCCTCCCCCTCCCCCCTCTCTCTGAGACAGGGGTTCTCTATGTAGCCCTGACTGTCCCAAAACTTGCTCTGTAGACCAAGCTGGCCTCGCCTCTCTACTTTTTTTTTTTGTGGTGCTGGGAATCCAACCCAGAGCCTTACACATGCTAGACAAGTGCTGTCATATAGTTACATTCAAGTATTTAGTAATTGAGTGGTATGTGGTAGTCATTAGAGCTATCCATGAACATCCTGATCCTTCTAGCCAAGAATTAGGACCGCAATCCCTATTCTTGGAAAGTGAGAGCTGCAGCACAGACAAGGGCTGTAAGTTGACTATGGTAACTCCATTTTGGTACCTCAGATGAATTTTGTCTTGCTGAGTAAAGTGTCAGTGACTGTAAGGGGAACTTAAGGAAAATCATTCTTGGAAGAAAAATAGCTCAAGGATGGGGCTCTTTGAAAGGTCGTCTGACCTTGCTGTTTTTGTTAACTGGATATTTTGGCTTTTGTGATGATCTGTTTAGCGTGCAGCTGCAGGAAGGAGCCTTGGAGCTTCCCTCCAGCGTCTGCAACTATCAGCTTGCAGTTATGAGAAAGGAATTCTGGGGACTTTCCAACCAGAATGCGTGTGTGTGTGTGTGTGTGTGTGTGTGTCTGAGTGGTCTTCTCTGGGGGAGCCCCACAACACTGTGACTAGCTTGGTCCAATAAAAACAGAAGACATATGTCAGCTCCAGGTATTTCCAAATCCCTCTTTATGATACCATCCTTTCTGGTCTGTCTCAATGGTTGGCAGTGTTCAGTTCTGCTGTATAAGGCTTAAAGCATACTATTGATACTTGGCTCAAAAATTTCAACCATATAGATCTTAACCATTGAGTCATCTTACCAGCCCCATCATTTGGTATGTTTTAAGATAACATGATGGAGCACTTTTAGCAGATAAAATGGGTACAATATTTAAAAAATTACAGTGCCTATACATTTCCCGTTTAACTGAGTCTCCATACCCACCAGGCTACTATATCTAAAAGATTATTTGATCTTTTCAACCAAGAAAATGTCTCAAACCAACTAATCTGTTGATTTTTTTTTTTTAAAAATTTACTTGTCCCTTCAAACTTTTTTTAAAGATTTATTTATTATATGTAAGTACACTGTAACTGTCTTCAGACACTCCAGAAGAGGGAGTCAGATCTCATTACAGATGGTTGTGAGCCACCATGTGGCTGCTGGGATTTGAACTCAGGACCTTCAGAAGAGCAGTTGGTGCTCTTAACCACTGATTGAGCCATCTCTCCAGTCCTGCTTTCGACTTCGTGTCCTTGCCTAAGCAGTAGGCCTGAATGTCTTCCCATGTGATTGATAAAATAAGCCTAGCACAGCTCCTGTCTCCCGTTCATGCCATATCCCTCATCTGATGTTCTTTCAAACCGGCTACCTGCATTGAGTATCTTCTCAAGCCTTCAGCTCAGAACTCTCCTCAAGTTAGTTGCTTGACTATCCAGACCAGCAGACACTGCAACAGCCAATGTTTCCTATAGAATTTAAAGGTTTCTACTACATTGGATCAATCTGGGGGCTAGACTAGGTTCCCGGAGGTCAGATGATGTCTGTTTAGGGCACTCACTTTATATTGTTTCCTTTAAACTACCCTAAATGATCAAATGTTTTGATTACAGTTTTCTTTTTTTAATGGGTGTAAGTGCCTTGCTTGCATGTATATGTATAACATGTGCATGCCTGGTACCCACAGAGTTCAGAAAAGATTGTTATATCCATTGCCAGCTGGAGTTAGGGATGGCTATTGAGACACCATGTGACTGCTAAGAACCAAACCTTCATCGAATGCTTTTAACTGCTGAGATATCTTTCCATCCCGATGCACTTTGTCTTAACAATTTTTTGTTGTTGTTGTTGTTGTTGTTGTTGTTGTTTTGAGACAGGGTTTCTTTATGTAGCTCTGGCTGTCCTGGAACTCACTCTGTAGACCAGGCTGGCCTCAAACTCAGAAATCCGCCTGCCTCTGCCTCCCAAGTGCTGGGATTAAAGGCATGCGCCACCACCGCCCGGCTGTCAACAATTTTTAAAACCATTAATATAGCTTCAACATTTTCTTTAATTCTTTCCACTTTATAATTCATTATCGATTTATAATCTCGATAATATTGACAGCAACATTATAAGCAATTCAAAATTTCCTGGTAGCTACATTAAATATTGTCATTTCATTTATTTATTTATTTATTTATTTATTTATTTATTTTTTTTGTTTTTTGAGACAGGGTTTCTCTGTGTAGTCCTGGCTGTCCTGGTAGCTACATTAAATATTGTCATTTCATTTATTTATTTATTTATTTATTTATTTATTTATTTATATTTTTTTGTTTTTTGAGACAGGGTTTCTCTGTGTAGTCCTGGCTGTCCTGGGACTCACTCTATAGACCAGGCTGGCCTTGAACTCAGAAATCCGCCTGCCTCTGCCTCCCAAGTGCTGGGATTACAGGCGTGAGCCACCACGCCCGGCTCAAATATTGTCATTTTAATATACAGTGTTAGGTCCAAAGCACCCCCATCTACACAAAGGACAGTGCTTGTGGCAATGCCTGAAATTCTGGGTTTCTGTTTATCAGGAGTCTCTTCAAAGGCACCAGGAACCTCTCCCTTAACCCTGCCCCAAAGGTCAACTACCTCAGGTAAGGGCATCTAGATCTTGGTCCATTCAGAGTTTGTCTCAGCAGCTCCAAGATCCCACAGTCGAGATAGTAAAAACTACTTGCTTTCCCTATTTTGCTCTTCTGTCCCCAACTCCTGAGATAACTAACTGCCTTGGCAGTGTGATTCCCAGAAAACCTTCCTTTCTCCCCGTGAACTGGTCTGGGTCAGTGGCTTCACTGCACCCTCTTATAGTCAGAATTCAAAATTGTTTAATTTTTTTTTCAATAGGGTCTCATGTAGCCCAGGAGGGTCTTAAATTCACAATCCTGCTTCAGCCTTCCTGATACTGGTTCGAAATTCCTAATACTGCCAATTTAGTATTTAAGGTGTTTTTGTCATTTGTATGACATTTGTAAATGTAACTATGAAATGCGTCTAAAGTAATTTTCTGATGTAGATTCCTGTTCTAGGAATGTTGGATTTAATGCCCACATAATAATGTGCATTACTTCTAAAACTAGCCTAAAGATTATACTAATTTGGATATATAATATTAGAAATTTATGGTCATACTTTAGAAAATGGATAAACCAGCTGGGCAGTGGTGATACATGCCTTTAATCCCAGCACTTGGGAGGCAGGGGCAGGTGGATTTCTGAGTTGGAGGCCAGCCTGGTCTACAGAATGAGTTCCAGGACAGCCAGGGCTACATAGAGAAACCCTGTCTTGGAAAAAAAAAGAAAGAAAGAAAGAGAGGAAGGAAAGAAGGAAGGAGAGGAAGGAAGGAAGGAAAGAAAGAGAGAAAGAGAAAATGGATAAAACCCGAGATTGTTGTTGCCTGGGGGTGGGGTGGGAGAGGAGCTTTCTCAAGATCTGGTCTCTGTGGTATAAATCCATGGTGATCCTCCTGTCTCGGACTCCCAAAGACCTGAGTTACAGACGTGACCCTAGTTTTCGTTTCTTTTATGTCTGAGTGCTGTGTACATGTATGCATGTCTGGGTGCTGTGTACATGTATGTGTACCACACTTGCACCTAAGCCTAAGGGGGCTGGCTGTATGTGGGCTTTAGGTTCCCTGGAACTGCAGTTATGTAGAGTTGCCACGTAGGTGCTGGAGGTAAACGCACAGTACCCTTAACCACTGACCCATCTCTCCACTCACCCCCCCACTTTCACAATCTATACTTAAAAAAAAAAAACCTTTGTAAGTTTTTTTTTTTTAAACAATAATTTGAGTATCTGCATTTATTTGCCCATGTGCACGAGTACCATGTTCACAGAGGCGAAAGAGATACTGGGTTCCTGGGTACTGAGGTGATTGCGAGCTGACACTCCTGTTCCTACTATAACCTTTAGCAACAACTAAAGCCCTTAACCTCGGAGTCCTTTCTCTAGCCTATTCTGGTTACTGAGAACTTACAGCTCAGGATGGCCTTGGACTCCTGATCCTCCTGCTCCTACTCCCCATATCCACACTCAACCTCAATCAGACCTTTCGAAACCCACATCATATAATGGGAAATTATTGTACATTGATTTAAAGGGCCTCTTTGGAATTAGATATGACCGCTAGATGGCACTGTTGTTGCTGTCCTTAAAAAAAAAAAAAAGTTAAAAAGGATTAAAGAATTGAAGCTAGTAGTAAGAAACAATCACGTATCAATAAAGAGTCATGACTTTGTTTTCACTACACAGAATTTTAATATGAAAGTAAATAAAACATACAAATATACAGTAAAGCTAATGGCAAAGCAATTTGGTAGCTTAAGGCAAGTTTTAATGGAGATGAATTTTTTAAAAAATGATGCAATGATGTCATTTTAAATATAGATTATGAAAAAATATGAAATTGCATCAATAACTTAAAAGTAATTTTCAAAGCTTGCACTACCGGAAAAAAGGAGTTTATGATCTTAACGCCAGCATTAAGACAGACAGAAGCAGTGCAGAACTAGTTGGAAACATTCACTATTTACAGAGGGACGGCACCAACATTAATACCATGTGATCGTATTTACTGCTGGACTGAAGCTCTTGGCTAGAAGCAACAGAGAAAATGTACTACCAACATGTTATTTTAAAAAATAAAGGATCACTTTAAAAAAGGTAACTCCCCAAGAGGAATCAGGGCACTGAGAGTGTAAACATGTGAGCTGTACAACACCAAATATCAACCAAATTCATTCATAGTGCTTAGTAATACAAGGCCAGCATGATCTTTTGTAACACATTATTGTTTATAATAACTCAAACACAATCCTTATCATGCATGACTTCAAATATATAACAAATATTTTTTATTTTGAGTACAGGGTACTTTTTATGAATTATAAGACCTATATACAATGAAAGACACACCTCCACAATCAAGTATCTTTATATGCTTTTTAAATGCAATGACCTTATTCAGACTTTTCTGAATTGACCATGTCAGTTTTTAAAATTCTCTAAAATAATGCCATTTTATGATAAAATACATTTTTGCAAAAATTCAGAAATGTAGTAACATTTAATGAATATGACCATGAAAAGTATTGTAAGCATGTGCCAATGACTTAGCACTTTTTTCCAGTTTTATATTTAAAAAAATTGCAATTTGACACTAAGCCTGTTTTAAAAATATTGTTACACTGATTCATCTCAAAAGGCACTATTAATAGTCCTTTTGTAAAATACCATCATATATAACTGTGAATGTTTTGCCCAGAATTAATGAAAGAAAATGTATCTTCTGCACAGACGAACATTTTCTAAGACTAATCTTCATCACCCAATTTTGTTCCTACAAAAGCATGCAATACAAAATACACATGAAAGCAGCTATCTTAAACATTATTTTAACACAATTTACCTGTGTAGCTGATTTATCACTGCCTCCAGTTTAATATGCTGTTACATACAAGAAGTTCCAGTATCCTTTTTCTGACTGATTAAAAAAAAAAATCCCTGAATAAAACAGAAGCCAGTCTGTGACTTCTTTGGGCATTTCTGTAGAGCATTATCACTTATGGAGAATATCTCTACCCAATCTTGAAACAAGGTCTGAGACAAAATTTAATACTAACTTAAAATTTTATGTTTAAAAGGTTAAGGAAGGGTGATTGTTAGCATTTAAAAGGATACTGTGGCTTTGACAACTGTAAACTTTCCTTTTAGGAGGCTGTGGCAGACAGCTCTAGTCTAGGTTTTTAGCTGGAAAAAAAAAATCCTGCAAACACATCTTCATTTGTAAAATGGTGCAGAATACAAAATCATAAAATGATACAGAGGAAACAAACAAAAGCCAAGGACCCTTATCTAAGAAGGAAAGCTGTGTAACCAACTCGTCTGAAAGTATAAAAGAATTTTAAGCAACCCTGATACAAATTTTAATTTCTTATCTTGTTTCTAAATGACATGAACTTTTAAGTTAAAATGAAGAAAGTAGATACTTTCAACCCAACTAAAATAATGCCAACAAGATAAGCTTGCATAGAAAAAAATCTCAAATTATTACTGGCTACATGTTTAAAAATCAGAAATGCAGGTATTATAGTGCAAAACCGTGGCAGCTGATGTCTTCACTGCCTCAGGTCATGAAGTATGCTGTAGTACCTCCAGTTCTCACAGTTTCTGGTCGCACGATGAGTTATTTATACCAACTAGAAGCAGTGTGTGTGTAAAGGGGGGCACATGTGCTGTGCTCCAGTTAACGAAGCTTGAGATCACCACCACCACCTAAGTTAGAGCCAGGACTAGGGTCTTGCTGTCTTCTTGCCTGCAATGACAAAATTGTAATATGATGTCATGGATGTGGTTTGAAAACCTAAATGACAGATATATAAGATATTAAGGCACAGTGTCATACAAAAAATGTTCATAACTAAAAACTTTTTAACCAGTATTTTAACAGGCAAGACAATCAATCACAACTATATGACATTTTTTTTTTTCCCCAAGACAGGGTTTCTCTGTATAGCTCTGGCTGTCCTGGAACTCACTCTATAGACCAGGCTGGCCTCAAACTCAGAAATCCGCCTGCCTCCCAAGTGCTGGGATTAAAGGCATGAGCCACCACTGCCTGGTCATGACATTTTTTAATACTCAATAATAATTTTATATTCAAAAGGTTATTGTACACATATACTACATATAAAAGAAAAAAATCTATATTTTATTTTTAGAATTAGAATGATTTTTTTCTTTTGTTTTAGATTTCTTTATTTTATGTATATGAGCACACTGTCCCTATCTTCAGACACACCAGAAGAGGGCATCAGATCCCATTACAGATGGTTGTGGGCCGCCATGTGGTTGCTGGGAACTGAACTTAGAACCTCTGCAAGAGCAGTCAGTGCTCTTAATCGCTGAGCCATCTCTCCAGCCTAGAATTAGAGGTTTAATATTGCACCAATAATTAATCATCTTAGAAGCAAACTTTTTCTTTCAATAATGGCTGACATTTACTTAAGCAACAATTATATGCTAGGCATTGTCTTCAAGTACTCTCCATGAATGAATTAAAAAGGTTCCAATAACTTACATAGGTACTTTTTCTTTTTTTTTTTTTCATTTTATAAAGAAACTGAATGGCTGGGCTTGATGGTACATGCCTTTAATCTCAGCACTCACATTTTTTGGTTTTTGTTTTTGTTTTTTGGATTTAGTTTTTTGGGAGACAGGGTTTCTCTGTATAGCCCTGGCTGTCCTGGAACTCACTCTGTAGACCAGGCTGGCCTCGAACTCAGAAATCTGCCTGCCTCTGCCTCCCAACTGCTGGGATTAAAGGCGTGCACTAGCCGGGTGGTGGTGGTGGCGGCGCACGCCTGTAATCCCAGCACTCTGGGAGGCAGAGGCAGGTGGATTTCTGAGTTCAAGGCCAGCCTGGTCTACAGAGTGAGTTCCAGGACAGCCAGGACTACACAGAGAAACCCTGTCTTGAAAAACCAAAAAAAAAAAAAAAAAAAAAAAGAAAAAAAGGAAAGGAAAGAAAAAAGAAAAAAGAAAAAAAGTAAAGGCCAAACACAGCATTTCAATGTCAACTGAAGAATGCACAGCCTATATAAATCACCTATGGCCAATCACTTAATAAGTAACATCTACTAAGTAAAATATCATGCATGCTATTCTCTAGCAATGTAAAAAAATATATATAATATAGTGCCCTTTTGGTCCATGTACAACATTAAAAGTAAATATTTATTTTTTATTATATTTAATAGTGTGTGTGTGGGGGGCGCGTGGGAGGTACATGCAGGAGCCTATAGAAGCCAGAAGAGGGAGTCAGATCCCCTGAAGACAGTTACAGATGGTTGTGAGATGCCTGACAAGGGTGTTGGGTTCTAACACAATCATCTTGCACAGCAGTAAGTACTGAGAACTAAACTCAGAGAGTCAGGCTTGGCAGAAAGTGCCTTTATTCAATGAGGTTATCTTACTAGCCCCCACATGCAACATTTTCTTCTGGTCTCTTGTCTAAATATTAATGTATGTTACAGTTTCTTCAGTCTTCCAAATGTCGGATTTTGGAACAAACATCTATTTGTTTCCAGAACCTGGTTCCTGTAACGCAGTCTTCCAAATGTCGGCTTTTGGAACAAACATCTATTTGTTTCCAGAACCTGGTTCCTGTAACGCAAGTCTTTCATTTTTAGATAGCAGCAACTTCATTTTGCTAGTTGTTTAGGCAGAAAACCTTGGATTACCTTTAACTGTTCTTTCCCCATACCCAACAAATTCTGATGGTTCATCTTGAAAGATACCTTTTTATTCCCCTTAAGATTTATTTATTACTATATGTAAGTACTGTAGCTGTCTTCAGACACACTAGAAGAGGGCGTCAGATCTCATTACTGATGGTTGTGAGCCACCATGTGGTTGCTGGAATTTGAACTCAAGACCTTTGGAAGAGCAGTCAGTGACCTTACCTGCTGAGCCATCTCAGCAGCCCAAAAGATATTTTTAATTTGACCATTTCTACTCCTTCTAATCAATTTCTCTCTAGATCAGGCCACAATCATGTTCAACTTCTATGTTCTTCTTAGCAGATATGGTATATGCTAGGAGTTAAGTAACTTTACCTCTATGATTTATTTAAATTTCTGGAATTATATACTAAAGCATTGATTAATTTTTCTATTGTCTATGTAATTTTTTGAAGCCAGTTTAAGAAAGAGATCTTACTTATTAGTTAGGCTGAACATGACACACAGAATTAGATTCTAGCTCTAGTAAGGCTGAAGCAAGAAGACCAAGAGTGTAAGTAAGGCCAGTAACCTGAAATCTTGCTTCAAAAACAGTTCTTAGAGAAAGAATATTCCTGACCTTCCTGCTTTAAAGTCAGACTTTATCTTTTTAGTGCTAGGCATCACAGCCAGGGCCCTGTGCACACTAAGAATGGATTCTACAAACAAGGCACAAGCAGTACCAAGACTAGGTGTATAGTCAGCCCCAAGACTGGCTTTGGTTAGACCGTCCAGAGTGTGTTATCAATTAAGAACATTATGTCATTTGTACAACTGCCTGGTGTAATGGCACTCTAGAAGCAGAGAAAGACAGATCTTATGAGTCTGAGGCCAGTATGACTACACAGCAAGGTCTAGGTCAGCCAGGAGACCCTGTGCCCAAAAAACCAAAAGAACAAAAACAAAAACCAAACCCAAAATCCAAATAAACACACCAAAATAAAATTCATCTAGCAGATGGATTTTGTCAGGAGACTTCTCACAATTCATTTTAACATACTCTTTTCAGTCAGAATACTCACAGTGATGTTATGGTGTGGAGCTAGCTGAGATAAAAAGCTATGGGTCCCCATGCACCAGAAAATCTATGCTCCACCCAATCAATGCCAAGTGTGCTGCAAACACCAGTCAATTCTGCAGAACCAGACTGTGATATAGGCATCTGGTTTCAGTCAGTGAAGGTCAGAAAGGGGCTGAGCAATGAAGAAACACTGAAGAAAATCAATCCCAATTATATATTTATAAATCACTAACCTACCAATACTAGTCACTTTGTGACTAGTATAGCCTTTGTCTTTGATGTTATTTTCAAATTTTATTCATGATAATGAAACAATTTCAAATGGGTGAGTCACCAACAACTGGAGTCCTGGCTGTGTTGAAACAGCCAAGAGACACTTGTCCACAACACTGTATATTCTGATAGAAAGCATGGAAAACAAGAGTAAAGGAAACTTGCTACTTGCTTGTGTTGTGAATTTCAGTCACTGCCTGTCAGGAATGAAAAGTAGGACCAAAAAAAGGAAGCGGGAGCAGAGAAGCGTGTGAGCTCTAGGAGATGGACAGACGGACGGACAGGCTGGACAGGCTGTCTGAAGGAGAGGTCAGAAGCAGACCTGTGACCGACGTCTGCATTTAAGACTTTCTCTGAGAAGCTATGCTACTATTTTGCTTTCTTTCTTAAACATAGGTCTCACTGTATAGATCTGGCAGTCTCAAACTCAGAGATCCACATCTCATGTAAAATTTGGCCATTTCTAACGAAGGTTGGATGTTTTAGAGGAAGACCCCTGGATAGCAAGCCACACACATAACGACAAAGAAATTCTCTCTGAACTCACTCTAAACACCAAGGCCATAGTTTGTTTTTAAAAATTAATCTAGACAACTCATTACAGATCACATATTATCTGTTCTGCTTCTTATGTTTTTATTACAACATCATTCAGAAATAGAGCAAACCCAGTTTCCAGGTTGTCACCACAAGACGAATATGAGAGTGACAAAGTCATCGCTAGCAAGGACTGGGAGAAATAGCCAAGAGCAGGGCTAGTTGAATAAACCAAAGGTTTTGATTGATTGCTGTTCTTTCATTAAACAAAAGAAAACAAAATGGAAATCTCTCCATGGAGAAATGTTTAATCACTAAAAAGAGCTGCAATTCACTGAGTGTGTACATGCAGACAGATATGGCCTTCTCATATACTCACTTTATATTTGATACACGGCTAAAAGTTAGTATTGAAGAGATCTGGCTTCACTCTCATTATACAGTGGGTAGGACAACAATATGGAAGGGTCAGTGATGCCTACACACATAGGGCGGTAGTAAGTCTAGGAAAAAAACCTAAGTGACAACATCCCGAGCCACTGCTATTTCTTCCTATTGCTAAGGCTCAGATACAAAACATACATTTTAAGTCCTGAGTTGATGCATTTCCCTTGTAACTAATTAAAAAAGGTTAAAACTAGGTCAGAGAGATGGCTCAGTGGGGAAAGGCATTTTTGGACAAGCCTGAGTTCAGTCCCTAGGTTCCACATAGTGCAAATGGAACCAATTGTTGCAAGTTATCCTCTGACTACCATATTACACACACACAAATACAGATGATGAATTTTTTCTTATAAAAAATGAATTATTTTGGCCGGGTGGTGGTAGCGCACGCCTTTAATCCCAGCACTTGGGAGGCAGAGGCAGGCGGATTTCTGAGTTCGAGGCCAGCCTGGTCTACAGAGTGAGTTCCAGGACAGCCAGGGCTACACAGAGAAACCCTGTCTCGAAAAACCAAAAAAAAAAGTTATTTTGTGCACAGCTAAATGTGCTTAAAATAACAAATATTGAGAAGTTTAAGATAAACAGAAGCTGAGTTATTATTTTTGCTTAGACTATACAGTCTCCAAAAAATGAGTACCAAGTCTAAAACTCACATAATGCTTTTGTTTTATTTCCAAGTGGTTTCTAATCTAAAGTCTCCTGATTTACAGGGAATTAAACTTTAAAAGGTAGAATATTCAGTAATTATTAATCCATTCTATGGTATCAAAAATAACTATTTACTAAAATATCATAATCTAACCAGAGAGAAGCATTTTGTAGACAATACTAGGGAAAATTTGTTATAGTGCCTTGTGGTCAAATAATTGGCCAACAGTGCTTTATTAGCTTAGGTCAGAGGACGACCTGTCAGAGAAATAGCAATGAGAAACTGAGCTAGCATTGAAACAAGGTGTCAATTACATACTGTGGTAGTTTGAACGAAAATTGTCCCCATAGGATATTGTCTGAATACCTGGCTTCCGGTTGATAATGAGGATCAGGAGGCGTGGCTTTGCTGGAGAAAGTATGTCAAGAGGTTCAGGTTTTAAGGTTTCAAAAGACTCCTGCCATTTTGAGTTGGCTCTCTCTGCTTCCTACTTTTTAACCAAGATGTGAGCTGCCAGTTTCTACAGCTATGCCTTTGTTCTATCATAGACTCTCCTAAAACTCCTAACATCCTAAGGCTAATTAAACATTTTCTTTTGTAAGTTGCTTAATAGTTATGTCACAGCTATAGCAAAATATGTTAATTCTACATATCAAAGGCCCCCCAAGTAATCCACTGCCAAGTAATCCTCTAAGTCCCTGAAAACACCGCAGGAACCCCAGAGGGAGATAAATAATTTCTATTGCTTTGACTAGAGAACTAACAGAGTTTGATTTCTACTTTATATATTGGGACACAGTACAAAATTTGAATTCAAGGGTTTTGCTGTCTAAAAAGTAGCCTATTTATTTTATTTTATTTTATTTTATTTTATTTTATTTTATTTTATTTTATTTTATTTTATTTTATTTTATTGTTGTTGTTGTTGTTTTGGTTTGGTTTTTCGAGACAGGGTTTCTCTGTGTAGCCCTGGCTGTCCTGGAACTCACTCTGTAGACCAGGCTGGCCTCGAACTCAGAAATCCGCCTGCCTCTGCCTCCCAAGTGCTGGGATTAAAGGCGTGCGCCACCACTGCCCAGCAAAAGTAGCCTATTTACCACAGGATGTAGTGGCATATGCCTGTGAGACCAGCATTTGGGAGCTATGGTGGGAGGATGCTTGAGACCAGTTCAGGCAACAGAGTGTCACTCCCTCAGCAAACCAAACCAAACCAAACCAAACCAAACCAAACCAAACCAAACCAAACCAAAGAAAGCTAATCTGCCAATTACATGCAGAACACAAATTAAAGAATCTTCTGTTCATTATTCTGTGTTATACCAAGGATGATTTTTCTATTTCTTAAAAAACAAAAACATTTATTTTATATTTTGTCTGTCTGTCTATATACACACACGTGCATGTTGGTTCCTGGGGAGGCTAGGTGGTGCCATATACCCTGCAGCTGGAGTTACCGATGGCTGTGAGTGCTCTGACACCCAATGTAGCTACAGAAAACCAAACAAACTCTAAGCAATGAACACTCTTAACCACTGAGCTATCTCTCCAGCCCCTTATATGAAATTTTCTTTCTTTCCTAAACAAAGTACAGATGCATGTGATACCAGATCCATAAAGTACTAAGCATATATAGTCAAAGATAAGCCTTCCATTTAGGTTTTTTAATTTAAAATGATATGTATCTCTATGAATTTGTATACATTAGTGCAGGTGTCCAGGAAGGTCAGAGGCATCAGACCACATGGCTCTGGAGTTAGAAGGCAGTTGACGTGAGCAGCTGACACGGGCGCTGACAATCAAACTCTGCAAAAACAGCATTCTTAATTGCTGAGCCATCCCTCTCCAGCTCCCTATGGCTTATTTAGATGTATGTGTGAGTTTGTGGGTGTATGTGCAGGTACCCATGAAGCCAGAAGAACATGTAGATACCCTGGATCAGGAGGTTGTCGGGAGCCATGCTTGGGTGCTTTCCGAGAGTGGTCTGAACTCTTAAATGCTGAATCATCTCTTCAGCCACTTTGCCACCCATCCCCCATATCTGGTTTCTACTAATTTCTAGTTTCAGTTTCTTAAGTTACCTACTAGAGAACTATGCATATTCAAACAAACATATCTTAAAAATACTTGTAGGATAAGATATTACACATGAATTTATATCTTTTTTATTTTAAGATGATTTAACAATATCTGATTGAAGTTACTATTTCTTTTTTTAGAAAAGGAGGTACTTATTTAAAAATAATTATTTTAGAAAAAGTTTATCATTTGTCATGTCAATTAAAAGGTAGAAAAAAATACTATACAACTGAAAGCCTTTTCCTGAAAAGACAGAAAAAAGAAATGCTAAATCTTACTGTGAATGATGGAAACACAATCTCAACTTTTTTTTTTTTTTTTTTTTTTTTTTTAGACAGGGTTTCTCTGTGTAGCCCTGGCTGTCCTGGAACTCACTCTGTAGACCAGGCTGGCCTCGAACTCAGAAATCCACCTGCCTCTGCCTCCCAAATGCTGGGAATAAAGGCGTGCGCCACCACTGCCCGACCAATCTCAACATTTTACAGATGGAAAATTGGAAGCATGTACATGGAGCCTTATGCAAAGAATTTCATATTAAGACAACAGTGAAAAAGTCTTAAGACATCAAACACTTTAAGTCCTGCTCCTCTCAAATACAACATTAACTTTAGATACATATTAAATGTTCATGAGTAGTATTGATGCAACTTTAGTATAGCAAGGCTAGATCTTTCAGGTTATTCAAACAGTGGTGGGCATCCCTAAGCTTCAGTGCTGCCAGAAACCTCAGGCTCCCAAAGATCACTACCCAGTGCCACCCACGAGTTAGTACGTCCCCTGGCTCTCGTTCCCAGGCAGCATCAGGACCACCCACTAGAACCAATGTTATTCTTTTCTGCCTCGGCCTTTTCCATTCCAGGGAAATGATTTCTAACGTCCCCTGACAGATTTTAATTTTCAGCATAATCCTCTCTACTTCCTACTGCTAAACTCTATTTGTGCAGATGCCCTGTTTCAAAAACTATGGCTCAATTTCTTGTTCTTTCTCTGGGAGTTTTGTTTTTACATGAATTGGATGATGTTTAAATCCCAAAGATATTTGATTGTATGTGTGTCCTTGCGTGTTTTGAGACAGGGCCTCACTAAATAGCCCTGGATGTCCTGAAACTTGCTATGCAGATTGAGCTGGCCTCTTTCTCCTCTGCTCCAGAATGGGTAACCATACTCAGACCCAAAAAGTCTAAATTATAGGGAGGAAATGTTTTCTTCCACTGTTGGCTTTTTTTGTTGTTGTTGTTGTTGTTCTTTTTTTGAGACAGGGTTTCTCTGTATAGCCCTGGCTGTCCTGGAACTCATTCTGTAGACCAGGCTGGCCTAGAACTCAGAAATCTGCCTGCCTCTGCCTCCCAACTGCTGGAATTAAAGGCCTGCGCCACCACCTGCTCAGCCTCCATTCTTGCTTTTTAAAAAGAGATAAAGAGCAAGAAAGCAAACTTTTTGGAAGTACTCATAGGTCAGACAGGAACATAGGGGAGAAGGGCAAAAAATATATACACAAAACACTACAAGACACACAAACCACAGTGCCCTCTTCAGTTGCCAGTGTGTACTCTGGAGACAGATTCCAGCCCAGGGCTTTTAGATGACAGCTCTCTAAAAGAACTAATGTTTTAAATTATTGATATAAGTGACTAGAACAGTGGTTCTTAGCCTTCCTAATGCCCTTTAATAGTTAGTTCCTCATGCTGTGGTGACCCCCAACCATGAAATTATTCTAACTGCTACTTCATTATTGTAACTTTTCTCCTGTTATAAATTATAATGTAAATATATGATATGTAGGATATCTGTTATGTAACCCTTGTGAAAGGGTTGTTCAACTCTCAGAGGGGTTGTGACCCACACACAGGTTGAGAACTGCTGGACTAGAGGCTCTTAAATCATTGATGAAAATTTAACTGTTTTTTCTATCTTCTAGGTCCTAATGCTTTAGTGAACTAAAAGGATGTTCCATCAGCCAGACAATTCAGTTAGCTGGAGCCAGCACAGGCAGAGCTTTTAGCACTGAGGAAGCACTTTAGAACTATTAGTTCTGTTGGCACACATGGGCTGAGCACTGTATTAAGTGCTTTCTAAGTGTTTCTCATTCAATTCTCACAATTTCTTTCTGTGATAAAACTGGGGTCTCAGAGACTGGGAAGTGACTGAACAGGAATATGGATTGAGCCTGACTACAAAGCCCAGGCTCCCAATTGTAGACTTGCTAGTGGAATATTCTATCTGAATGACAAATTATTTGGCACTTTTGTCAACAGGTTTTACTTTTGTTCACAACCATCAGAACAACAACAACAACAACAAAAAAAAAAAAAAAAAAAAACAACTAAAACCCATCAAATTATGTTCAAGTGACAACACTGTAAACTAAAAAAAGTATCTAAGTATTTATTGAAATAGACAATCTGTGCTAGGCACAGTGGCACACATTTAATCCCAGCACTAAGAGATTCTCTGGCAAGAAGGTCTACAAGGACTACACAGTAAGACCTGTCACACTTTAGTAATTGAACCCAAGCCGGGCGTGGTGGCGCACACCTGTAATCCCAGCACTTGGGAGGCAGAGGCAGGCGGATTTCTGAGTTCGAGGCCAGCCTGGTCTACAGAGTGAGTTCCAGGACAGCCAGGACTACACAGAGAAACCCTGTCTCAGGGGGGGGGGGTAGGGGGGGAGTGGAATAGTAACAGTAATTGAACCCAAGATATATATTCCTTTGCACAGAAAAGTCTTCCCCAGTCTGTCCACCCAACAAGCACATTCTATTTCTGACTCTCTCCTGTCAAGTTCCCAAGGAGAGCCTTCTCCTGCCTCCACCCTCCTCTGAAGTGCTTTCAGCTGGTGAGTGACACTGCAGCTGCCTGTTTTCACATCCACTTTCTGTCAAGTCTGAAAGGTGTGCACACCTTTAGTCAATTAATACAAATCAACAAATTTAAGTATTTTATTAAAATCTTTGCAGAAGCCAGGAGTGGTGGTATGCTTTTTTAATTCCAGCACTTGAAAGGCAGAGGCAGGTGGATTTCTTTGGAATTTGAGATTAGCCTGGTCTACAAAGTGACTTCCAGGATAGCCAGGGCTACAGAGAGAAACCCTGCCTCAAAACAAAACAAAACAAAACAAAACAAAACAAAACAAAACAAAACAAAACAAAACACCTCTAGCTCTCAGACAGGACAAACTGTTTTGGAAGATGTTCATTTACTGAGTAGACACAATGCACAAACACTATGGTAGATAACTCAGGGAACACAGAGAGTAAGGGCTTCATTTTATGGAATCTCAAGGAAGGGAAGGGCAGATATATTTATAGCTGTTTCAACATACAGTTCAATAAATGCTTAAACAGACCTAAGAGGCAGCTGGGAGTGGCGACACATTCTTCTAGCTCCAGCACTTACAAGCTGGAGTCAGGAGGATCAATAATCCAACTATGGTTCTGGTTATACAGTGAGTTCCAGGTGAGCTTGTGCTCGATGAGACCTTGTCTCAAAAACAAACAAAACCCCAAAGCAAATAAACCACAAACAGAAAAAAATTAGGGTAAGAGGGGCAGGAGGAAGGAATGTGGTCCAAGACATGAGGAGAGGCAAAAAGAGAAAATAAGGGATGAAGAAATTAATTGCTGTAGAAATTCCAAAGCAGAGGATGGTAAGGACTTGAGTGGGGCTTGATAAAAGTTAAGCTGCACCTGATGAATGGGTAGAAAAGTACATTTCATAGAGTACAACAAGCAAAATAATAAGAAATATAAGACATCAAGAACTGTAAAAGCTTAGCCAGGTGGTGGTGGTGGTGGTGGTGGTGGTGGTGGTGGTGGTGGTGGTGCACGCCTTTAATCCCAGCACGTAGGAGGAAGAGACAGGCGGATTTCTGAGTTTGAGGCCAGCCTGGTCTACAGAGTGAGTTCCAGGACAGCCAGGGCTACACAGAGAAACCCTGTCTCGGAAAACCAATAAACAAATAAACAAACAATTAAAATGTAAAAGCTTACACACAAACTGCATTGTGGGTTCTAGGAATGGAATTCAGGTCCTCTGTCAGAACAGCCTGTGTTCTTAAAGGCTAAGCTGTCTCTTTCACTGCCCCCTAATCCACAAAGCCAGTCAAATTTGGCAGTGGAAGCTGTGTACAACATTAGTGATATGAATATCAGCACTGACAACCCATTACCATTGGATTGGCGTTACTGGCTTTTTAAAGTCTGTTTCTTGAGCAGAAGAGAAGAATGCACAGCAGCCCCCGAGCTCATGCCGGGGAAGAGTCAGTTCAGAGGAAAAGAGGCAGAGGGAGACAGAATTCGTATTCCCCAAGAACATATTTAATTTAAAAATAATTAAATATTAACTTTTTCAACTAAGTCCATTTAAATTAGGAAACAACTTTATACAGAAAGACTAAACACATGAGTACTGCCACCACACAAGAAGAGAAGGAAGCAGTTACTATAAAAATTGAGATAATGATTACTTCTGAGTAGAGTAAGGTTATAATCATACATGCATACAGAGGGGATTGGTGTGATATCAAGGTTTTATTTTATTATTTTGAAATTAGTTATAAGATTAGATCTATAGTAATTGATCAGACTTCATATTTCTTCTATGTAGATATAATCTGTATTTTACTTCGTAATAAATTTTTAGATTTATCTCTCTAATCCCTAAATATATACTGAATAACCCCATTAAACTCCATTCTTAGGGTATTTGAAAATATTCAGCTATCCTCTAAAGAGTTACACAAATGACGATAACTATTCTGTTTCAAGATGGTCATTCCCAGTGATAAAACATGTATGTAACCTTCCTCAGGCCAGGGTTAAATGCCTAGCACTTTGAGAAAATATAACAAAGAAACCTACCTTTGTAACTTTCAAAATCAGGGTAAATATTCATAAAAAAAATAGAAAATAATATTTGCCTTTAAGTATTTTTGGTAATGTTTTATATTTTTGGTGTGAGCTTAGCTTTTAATGCTGAGTCATCTCTTCAGCATTTTAGCAATGTTTTACAGTTTTTCATCATACTCTATATTAACAAGAGGCACATTTTACACGTAGGTGTGTGATGGCTCACACCTGAAATCCCAGTACTTAGAAAGTGGAGGCAGCAAGAGGCAGAACAAAGATATTTGAACCAATGAATTAAAAGAAAATATACCTTGTTTTATATATATAGTAAGACTTTTTTTGTGAAGACCAATAAATGAGAAATCCATATACAACCTTAAAATCAGAATAATTACATTTTACAAACTATTGCATATAATTAATTCAAGCAAGAATATACACTTTTTAAAAATAAAAGACAAGTTGAATCAATTAAAAAACATTATGCACAAACATCAAAAACACAGCCTGAGAGTTTGGGGAAAGTACTAACCAGTTACTGCCAGCAGCTGTGAAACTCTCACCTCCATTTCCTCCCGGTGAGACCTGTCTCTATCCTCAAATTCTCGAGTTCTTCTTCGAGCCTCTTCAAAGGCCTGTTGTGCTAATGCATCTTCCTGCTGTCAGGGTACATGAAATAATTAGTTTGAATTATGTAAAAAAGTTCAAATTGGGGGATCTTTTTGAAAGAAACCAACTGGAGAGTAATTTTTAAAATATCAATACCAATCTACCCCATCCTGCACTAATACCAGGGGTACTTTTATTTTGGAGTGAAGGTCTTATTATAGCTTTGGCTAGTCTGAAACATAATCTCCTGTCTTAGCTTCTCCAGTGCTGGAATTACCGACATGTGCCACCACATTTTTTTTTTTAAAGGATTTATTTATTATTATATATTTAAGTACAGTGTAGCTGTCTTCAGGCACCAGAAGAGGGCGTCAGATCTCATTATGGATGGTTTCGAGCCACCAAGTGGTTGCTGGGATCTGAACTCAGGACCTCTGGAAGAGCAGTCGGTGCTCTTAACCCTCTGAGCCATCTCTCCAGCCTGTGCCACCACATTCTAACAAAAATCTGAACCATCTTTGATTTATAACCCTTTTTCTTACCTCTGCAAACTGGATTAGCATACTACCTATTTACTTCTTATAATTTTGCAATCTTAATTTCTATAAGCATTTTTTTGGTTTGGAACCCAAAGAGCTATAAACTAGATTATTATAAGTCTCCCCCAAAATTGCTCCTGTTTTGGCATTCTGTTACGGCACCTCAATGCTCCTTCTGCAGTCCATGTATATCTAAAGCACAGTGTGATCTCAATGACTCTTAACCTTAAAAGTTCCCTCCCTCACTGCTTACTGTCTTCAACATGAAATGTTCAAGCTTTTCCAGTCACATGACTTAGTATGTATGCGCTTATATTTTTGATGGTATATTTGCAGAAACTAAAAGATCCAGAACAATACCAAAAGAAAAAAAGGAAAAAGAAAAAAAAGGGGGGTGGTGGTGGTGAGCCATCAATATTCATTTTCCTAGAACAGTACGAAAGTTGACAGTGCAGCTTACTTCTGCCAATGAGGTATCAGCAGAAGGCATCTGATGAGGTTTTCAAGGCTATGTAAGAGAGATTTCACCGTTATTTCCTGGGACTGATACAGTGTTCAGAGAGTTAGCAGCCACTTGGCAAACAGGACAGAGCTGCAGACTAGCAGCAGCAGGAAGATGAAAAGACCCGGGCCTCTGATACTGTAATAAATATTATGCCATGTCTGACTATGCTAGCTATCTTACTGTGTGCAATAAATTATGTTAACAAGATTAGTGTTTATTTTTTCACAGTCCATTGAGGCTTTTGATTTTTGTGTTTTACATTTCTAGAGAAAGAACACTAAGCTTTTCTTTCCCTCCGGTGTTTTTGCTTGTTCATGTTCCAGTCTCCAGCAGAGGTTGTCAGTACACTGAAGCTGAAGTGACAGAAGTGACGGGTGGCAGCAGACTGTTCTGCTATTTTCTGGGTCTTTGACTTGCACATTAAATCTAGGGCTGATCACGCTACACTTGTTCAAGCTGCCTGTGAAGTTCTCCATAAGTTCCCAGCTTCTCCAACGTAACCACACTTCATCATCTAGTTAGGAACTAAATCTTGGCTTAGAACACGACTTAAAGATGCAGAGCTTGCCTCTTTTCTTAGCATTATTGATGCTTTTGAGAGCATCTTCCAGGACTTTTATGTGTACCATGGTGAGGGCATGGAAAGATGGCAGACATTTTCATTGCCTGTAACCTAAAGGTATGGCCAAAGTCCTACATTGGGGGCTGGAGATGGAGCTTAGTGGTGAGGCATTTGTCCAGCACGTGCAAGGCCCCAGGTCTACTCTCCAGCACCTAGGAATACAAAAGCACATTCCTTTTCCTTTCATAAAGGGTTTTTTGTTGTTGTTGTTGTTTTTGTTTTTTTTGGCAGGAGCGATATTTTGCCTACATGTGTGCCTGTGCACTACTTGTGTGCCTAAGGCTTGTATAGGCAAAAGAGGTTGCTCAGTTTTGAGTGGCTACATGGGTGCTGAGAATTGAACTTTTCTAGTTCTCTAGAAAAGCAGCCAGTCCTCTTAACTGCTGAGCCATCTCTTCATCCCCCAAAACACATTCTTATTATATACTTAGTAGTGTTAGGACCCAAGATAAGGTACTTAATTTTTCTAAGCCTCAGTAAATTTATTTAAAATACAGGCATAAATATTATTTCATACCTTTGTTAAAATTATGCAAGACAACACACAAAAATTCTTATGACAGTATTCAGTAAGTACTATTAATTTATAAGCACTATACACATAACTACTCTTATCTACTATACTTTCAGAATATTCTATATAGGCCTGAGCTATCTAAAAACGAATGCCGTCTGTCTGTAAGGGCATTCTATTTCCAGTTAATTATCGACTGGGGCTAGGACGACAAGGCATACCTTCGTTCTGTCGTTTACTTCTTTTCTCAGAAATCATTACATTTAGTGTGTGTGCATACACTTGTGCATGTGTGTCACACTGCAGCCAAGATGAGCGGTCAGGGAGCAACCTGCAGGGGCTGGCTCTCCTTTTGTGGGGCTTGAGACAAGTGTTTTTATACTATGCCATCTCACCGGCTCTTATCACTTTTCATTTATTTCACAAATATTTACTCAGCCTTTATTATGGACAAGCCATAATACAACATGTGCTTGGTGCCATTAATACAACATGAGACCATATAGCTGCTAGGGTGAGTGGCAAATAAACCTAATTAAATCCACAACAACACATCAACTGTGATTGTGTGCAACAGGAGTTACGAGGATAAAATGAGAGTATACAGGAGCTGTGACCTAATTCCCTAAAAAAGTTATTGAGACCCTGTATACTCTAGAAATGAACATAAACTCTCCCCATGAAACGATTGAACAGAATTACTAGTTGATGCAGAAAAAATGAGGTAGGAAAGATTTGGTAGTTCCCAATTTCCTAGTTCCAATTTCTGTCATGGTCTTTTCTGGTGACAAGTGAGGTGTGTGTATATGGTAAACAGAATTCTTACTCTGCAAATGGTGAAATGGGAGAGCTGCCGGGCAACGGCTGTTCTTTAACATCTCCCTTTAAGGACACTACCTGCTAGTTAAACCCAGGAAAGGAGACTGATGGCTCAGGGCAAACAACTTTATCCTGCCTCAGACAATGGTTAAAGGAATTGGCAAAACTTTAGTCTCTTCAGCCATGTGTCATACTAACTTGCTTTTCCATCGTTTATATGACAACATGTATAAAGCATACAGATGGGGCAGCATTACAAAGCTGGCGTGGACCACTGTGGCATGTACCTTTCCCACCATGTGGGAGGTGAGGCAGGAGGGTCACATGAGCTTTGGAGTTAAGATACCAGACTGAACAATATCGAGAGTCTTAAGAAAACCACAAAACAGGGACTAGAGAGATAACTCAATGGTCAAGAGCACTGGCTGCTTTTCCAGAACCCACATGGTAGCTCACAACCATCTGTAACTTCAGTCTTAGGGATGCAATGCTCTCTTCTGGTCTTCACGAACATAAGACACACACAGTACATAGACATACACAGAGGCAAAAAACAAAAAACAAAAAAAACCAAAAAAACCCCAAAAAACAAAAAACCTCTTTACATAGAACAGCCCCTCCAAATAAATGGGATTTAAAAAAAAGGGTCAGTAGGTAAAGTACTTGCTGTGTAAACATGAAGACTGGAGTATAGATGCCTAGGTCACACACACACAAAAAAGCTGGGTATAGAATAGCACATCTGGAAGCTTTGGGGAGGTGAAGACGGGTGGATTCTTGAGGTTCACTAGCAAGCTGGTCTAGACAAATTGGTGAATTTCAGGTTTTGTTAGAGACAGTGTCCCAAAAACTAAGAGAGAACAACAGAGGAAGACCTCCAACATCGACCACCAGCTTCCACATGCATGCACACACATATGCACTCACACCAGTACCCACACATAAACATACAGAAACACACACACACACACACACACACACAAACACAGATCTAAAATCTAATAAAAACAATCCAAAATGTAGGTATTCAAAGTCCCCAAGAAAATGAATGTTTAGCATCCTGTCATAGAGCCACTGTAGAATATTCTGACCAACTGCACTTCAGAGATTTTTTACTGTTACCTAAATCTATAATTGTATTTATTTAGCTTGGTGGTAACATCTTTCTTCAGCAATGAATTTAAAAGTGTGTAGTGAAAAATTAGTTATCAAAGCTGTGCAGTAGTGGCATATGCCTTTAATCCCAGAACTCAGGAAGTAGCGGCAGGTGAATCTCTGAGTTTGAGGTCAGCCTGGGCTACAAACTGAGTTCCAGAATGGCCAGGACAGTTACACAGAGAAATGCTGTCTCAGGAAGAGAGCGAGTAAGAGAGAATTAGTGAACAAATTTTTAAAAAGTTGGTGATTACTATATAATGTACACAAATACTGATATTTACTATTCTGTAAGGGTCAATATGATAACCACTCGCGGTAGGTCAAGTCAAAGGAAAGCAGTCTGCCCAAGTGTCTACTTCAGGTACTGTGCATGCACAGTGGCAAGTGGTACATTATTAACTCATCACTCTGTTGAACACAACTTTCATTGAAATCAAATGACTCTTTCCAGTTAGTTCTAGTTACATTCATGTGCATAGGAAAAAGCAAATCAGCTTATATGTCAGCTTCAATAGCAGGTAAACCTCATAAGCTATTACAGGACACAATGTCCTCAGGCTCTTAAACATAAAATGATAATTTCAATACTGGCACTCATGATATGAGAGTTGGTGGAACATAACTGTGCAACAATATCAACGACAACATAATGCTCTTCTGCTGGGTGTGATGAAAACAAACTCAGGAGTTCATCATCACGTTCAGCTATATGCTGAGTTAGACTAATGAAACCCTATCTCAAATAGTAATAATGTTTGTATTGAATCATATAATACAAAGTACGAACTTATTAGATTCTTCTGGCACGTATCAATACATATGAAAAACTGAGCTGTTGGGCTAATCACTTATAATTCAGTTATATAGCTTATATATACCCTTATATAACCAGAATTAAAATAAGCACTCTATGTAGTGCTTGTGACAAGTTGATGCTACTATAACTCCGCATGGAGCTGGAGAGATGAGCCAGGGGTTCAGTCCCCAGCGCCCACAGCAGGCAGCTCAGGACTGCCTGTAGAAGAGGTTTTCTGATCTCAGGCACCAGACATGTGACATATACACATAAATCTAGAAGCCTAACAGTACATATTATCTCTGGAACTTTGGAAAATTTGGGGGTCTTGAAGAACTTCTATAATATCTTTTTTTTTTTTTTTTTTTTTTTTTTTAATGGTTGGATCTTTCTATAAAGTCCTAGCTAGCCTGTAATTCACTATTACAACAGGCTGGACTTCAGAGATCTATCTGCCTCTGACTCCTGGGACTCTAAAGGTATGTATCAGTCTGTTTAGCTATTTCATTTTTAGTAAATGAATACTAGTCTGTCTGTCTGTCTGTCTGTCTGTCTGTCTCCTCTCCACCCCTCCCCAACTAGTTGAAAAGGTGGCAAGATGGCTCAATGTATAAAGGCACTTGCTGCCAAACTTAATGACCTGAACCTGATTAAAAGAAAGGAGATTCCCACAAACTGTTTTTTGATCTCTACACATCTGCTGTGAAAAACACATGTGGACTTCTGAATACACAAAACAAATACATTAGAAATATAATCAAACTATTTCATTGTAAAGTGTCAAAATTTTAGAACTGTATTTAAAAACAAGGCATTAAACAAACAAGCTCCCAAACAAACAAAAAGTGAAAACCCAAACCCAAACAACTGATATGGTAAACTCAGACACCTGACAGTAGATATGATGTAGCAGAAGAAAAATTAGTTGGGGCTGAAGAGATGGCTTAGCAGTTAAAAGCACTGACAGCTCTTCCAGAGGTCCTGAGTTCAAATCCCAGCAACCACATGGTGGCTTACAACCATGCATAATGAGATCTGATGCCCTTTTGGAGTGTCTGAAGACAGCTACAATGTACTTACATATAATAAATTAATCTTAAAAAAATTAGTATGCTTAAAATAGATGAATAGAGATTATACATTATGAAGAAAAAAAAGGAGGGGGGAGGAGACAAAATCAAAACAGAGCCTTAGAGACCTATAGGACATCACCACACACTAGCTCTACCTAGTAAATCTAGAGCAGGACAAGATAGAGGCACGCGGTGCCTATGTAGTGTGTCTCAGTGTGTTGTATGTAAGCTCATTCAAGAAGGACAACAGAGCTGGGCGTGGTGGCACACGCCTGTAATCTCAGCACTTGGGAGGCAGATTTCTGAGTTCGAGGCCAGCCTGGTCTATAGAGTGAGTTCCAGGACAGCCAGGGCTACAGAGAAACCCTGTCTCGGAAAAAAAAAAAAAAAAAAAAAAAAAAGAAGGCCAACAGGCCAACAGGACAGGATGTTGGGTATCCAATTCAACCATTCTTCATCTTGTTCCACTGAGGCAGATCTCTCACTGGCTTGTGTACTAGGAGGGCAGCCACAGCCCCCAGGAATCCTCGGTCTCTGCCCTTCCTCCTTTCTCCTAGTGCTGGGGTTACAGGCCTGCATGGCCAGGCCTGGCTTTTTATTTGGGTGCTGGAATCCAAACTCAGGTCCCCAGGCTTCCCTCCAACATACGGACATAGACACAACGAGCCAGGTTGATGACTCACAGCTGTAACTCCAGCAACTGGAAAGCAGAGGCAGGTGGGTCAGGACTTCAAGCCACCATCTACATTTGGAGTTTAACACAAGCATGAACTACCTGAGACCCTTTTCAAAGAACAAAAAAGGAAAAGAAAATTTTGAAAAAGCAGGGCACAATGATATACACCTATAATTCCAGTACTCAAAAGGCAGAGATAAAGCTAGGAGGATTACCATGTGTTTGACACCAGCCTGATCTACACAGTGTGTTAGAGACCAGCCAGGGCTACACAGATAGACACTATCTCAAAACAAGCCAAAAGAAAAAGAAATCTAAAAATGTAGCACAGTGGTCACGCTTTCCTAACAAATGTAAGCCCGGAGTTTAGGTCTCCAGTACTGAGAGGAAAAATAACAAAACGTGATGAAATAAAGAATGGGTAAAGACTTCTAAATTAATTTTTTTTCTACATGTTTTTGTTACTGTTGATTTCAGTGCTAACTGAACTCCAGACCTTATGACATAGGAGGCAAGTGCTCTACCCCTAAGCTACATTCACTATGTAAGCCCAGAATGGTCCTGAATTTATTTCTTAGTCCAAGAAGATCTTGAATTTGTGATCCTCCTGCCTCAGCCTCCTGAATAGCTAGGATTACAGCTTTTGGAAACTGTTCTGTTTCTATGTAGGCGCGCTGGAGTATAGATGGGTGCTACTGCATCATATCCATCTTTACATGGGTTCTGGGGATCTGACCTCCAGTGCCCACACTACATAGCAAGCTCTTTACCCAGTGTGCCATCTTCCCAATCCCTCCACTTTTCTTTTTAAGGCTTGCTTTCTGGGAGGTTACCCGTGGGTCAATATAGCTTAGCTGTTAAGTCAGTTCCTGATCTTCTATTTCCCTGAAATTCAGATCTATGTGTGTATGCATGCACATATGTGTATGTATGTACATATGAATCTGCATATATACCTTAGGTAAATGGTTTCCAAAGTCAGAGAGTTTACCAAGTCTACTCCGTGTTTACACAAGCAGTAAGTGCTTCCACCAGTCTTCTGTGTTCTTTTTGGAGCAGGTATAGCCTGCACGTGCACTAAGCTTTCCAGATCACATGCATGTGCTCTTGGTTGGGCCACTTTAGCTATCTGTTTCCTTGTATCTACATGAGACGGTAAATTCTGTCTGGTCTGTTAGCTTATTGTTTCTTGCAACAATAACCTTGTTAGAGTATGTGCCAATGAAATCTGTTGCTTTCTAACATAACAGCAGAACTAGCAGTCTGTCTGTCTTGCCCAGAGGACAACTTAAAGGACCACAGACTGGGGAAGGGCAGCAGCTCCTGACTACAATGTTCTAGACTTACTAATCTTAACAAAAATCAACAGCTATGCTTGAACATAAACATCTCAATCTGTATCCTTTGGCCAATTTCCAAAGTATTTACAAAAAGTGGTTTTGGTATGGTTTAGAGAAAAGGTCTCACTATGTAGCACTGGCTGCTTGGAACTCAGTGTGTAGACCAGACTGAACTTGAACTCATAGAGATCCACTTGCCTCTGCCCCTCAAGTCTGGGATGAAAGGTGTGTGCCACCCAGTTGTTTCCTTGTTTCAAAACAAATTTTGTTCAGTTTATTAATGCCTTTTAGGGAGATTAATTGCCAAGATCCTCAGTCGATCTAAAAGGGTATTTTCATATGTGCTTTTACAATTGTTTCTCTCCCTCTCCCCCATACTGTACTGATAAACTAATAAAAAATATTGAAAAGAATCATTTATTGGACTTTAAGTTCCCACCAGATACACACAGGTAATCTGATGATTAGCCAGTGGATTTCCATTGAAGGAAAGACTTCCAAATCAGGACTGGAATATAGTCCTCAACAGTTTCAAGATTATTCATTGTACAAGCATACACCTATGTCAGCTGGTTTTGTGTCAATTTGACACAAGCTAAAATTATCAAGGAGAAGGAAGCCTCAATTAAGAAAATGCCTCCATGGGATCAGGCTATAGGCAAGTCTTTAGGGCATTTTCTTACTTGATGATGGCAGAGAAGATGAGTCCAGCCTTTGTCAGTGGTGCCAAATAAACCCTTTCCTTCCCAATTTTTGGTCACGGTGCTTCATCAGAGCAAAAATAACCCTACTACTACTCTTTACTTTTTAAACATACTTTAAAGGGCTAGAGAAATGGCTTAGCAATTAAGAGCACCGGTTGGCTTCCAGAGGACGTAGGTTCAATTCCTAGCACCCACATGGAAACTCACACCTGTCTGTAACCCAAGTTCCAGGATTTCTGATACCTTCAGACTTACATGCAGGCAAAACACCAATAAACATAAAACAACATAAAATAAAAATAAATTAAAATTTTTTTATTAAGCCCGGGTGGTGGTGTCATATGGCTTTAATCCCAGCAGAGGCAAGTGGATCTCTTGAATTTAAGGCAGTTACACAAAAAAACCTTGTCTTGGGAGATGGGAAAGTAGGGGGTAGTAGTCACTACATTTTGTTTATTTTGTGGGTGTATACATGTGTATGGGTACATACCAGTTACATAGCATGTGCATGGAGGTCAGAGGAGTTGGCTCCTCCTCCATGTGGGTCCTGGGAATCGATCTCAGGTTCTCAGGTGACTTTTACCTGCTAAATCATCTCACGAGCCCTAAACATAGTGCTACTCGAAAGACAAGGTAAAATAGTTCTCCAAAGACAAGGTTAGGGAGTGAATAAAAGGACTATACCCAGTAAAGACTGAAATCACCCTACCTGGGCTCGCTCCTCATCAAACTCCAGGCAACCCATACCATCCAATCTGTGGAGATCAATCCAGCCCTTCCATATAACACATACTCCATTCAGAATCATGGGAGCCTTCAAGTATACCTAAAAAAACATAAAAAAGACTGGTAAAAACCAATAAATAAACAGACATGAAGTTTTCTTCTTTAGGATATATATAAACATATACGTGTGTATAACTTTTATTCTCCTGTTATAATTGTTGTCTCTTGAGGCTTACTGCCCGACTGTTAACCTAGGCCTAGTCCTAGAAGCTTCTAGGCTGAGTAAATCTTATCTAAACCTAGAATGTTTTCAGCCTCTGAGATTTGCTGCTGAATAAGCTCACCCATTCGTAGATCTTTCTGATCTCTAGTAGGCTGGTTCAACTCAGCTGTTCTGGCTCAAACTCCTCTCCAGCTGACTGATTCAAACTGGCTTCTCTCATCTTCTCCTGAACTGCTCTTCTTGGCTTCAGACTAACTTTTGGCAGGATGCTCTGATCTTCTGTCTCCTTCCGTCTTCCTCTGTGTCTAGCTTGCTCTCTCTCCAGCTGTCCTGGTAAACTGCCCCCTCTCTTTTTTCCCTCTGCACTGCTCCTCAAGTAGCTGCCTTTTCCTCTCTTCTCATGAGAGTTGGCATATCCTATTCTGTCAAATCTTTATCACTTTTGTCATTCTGCCACTCAATTAGACATCACTTTCAAAGATGGGTGCTTCCTTCTACAAACGAACTTTACCTTCATAGTTTGGGATTAAAAGTGTGTGCTAAGGGATGAGTCACACTACAACTAGAAACATAGGTTTTCTGTAAATAACACAATCATGGGGTTCACAGTATGATCAAATATCCTGCAACACATATGGAATTTTTTTCCTAAATGTATATTTGCACACCAGAAGAGGGCACTGGATTCCATAGGACTACAGTTATAGACAGCTGTATGTTGGAGAAATATCCAAAAGGAATACTCTGGGATGCTGTAACATCTTATGTCACTGAAAAAATGTAAAATATGTAATACACTTTAAGTTTAAAAAGGTTATCAATAAACATTATTTCAATTTACTGAGTTAAAAAATATCCATTCTATAAACCTTTAGCACTATCAGAAAATATCAGCATCCTCACACACTGAGGTGACCTGAACTTTTACAGTTTGATACTTTCTTCTTTAAAGGTAACCAATACAGTCACAAAGTTTTCAAATAATTAAATGACAGCAGAGCAAGTCACTTTAGTAGCATTTCCAAACTGAGGCTTCCAATCACAGTAATTCTCACATTGGCTGATTTTTCTCAATAAGGATTTAAATGTAAAGAATGGATGTCATTTAAATGTAAAAATAGATATGAACCAAGAAAGGAATTTATTTAATTAGATATATTCTTTATTTTTCAAATAATTTTCCCTTTCCTGGTTTTCCCCCTCCCCGAAAGTCCCATAAGCCCTCTTCCATCCCCTTGTTCCCCAATGAACCCCCTCCCACTTCCCTGTCCTGGTATTCTCCTACACTGCTGCATCGAGCCTTTCCAGGACCAGGGGCCTCCAAGAGAGGAATTTATCATAGTTCCTGTAATCTTCTCTGCCCTAATGTCAAGCTGTTATGGATTTCAGGATGGCTCTGAACTCAGAATCACTCTACTTCCACTTTAAATGCTGAGATTACATTTTAAAGTCACCACAACCACTAGGCTTGGTGGCACAAGTCTTTAGTCATAGTAGCACTTGTGAGGCAAAGGCAGGTGGATCTACTTGAGTTTCAGGACAGCCTGGGGCCACAAACAACAACAACAACAACAACAACAACAACAACAAACAAAAGTAGTTAAGGAGGAAGAAGGGAATGGGAAAATGATATTATAACCTCAAAGTTTATAAATAATTGTAATAAAAACAATTAAATAAAATCTGTTTATCTATCTGTGTCTCTCTCTCTCAAAAGAATATCATGCAGCCCAGACTGGTCTTGAACTGATGATCTTCTCAAGTCCTGGGACTGTAGACTGTGTCCACTGTACCTGGCTACTTCATCTTTTTCTTTATATCTTCTCTGCCTCACTTATCACAAAATAAATTTAGCATAAATTTAAATTATTCACTACTTTAAGTAAGATATTTAAAATATAAAATGGAACTCCAATGAATTTTCAAAGTTCCAAGTAATCAAACACATCTTCATAAGTGAGATTTTCATCTATGTACACAAAATATGTTGTCACTGGACGAATCAAGTGCTTCATGAGCTAACGCTGGCGTTTTTATTACTTACACGACAGGAAAATAGTAGGAAAGCTTCTCATTTTAAAAGAAAAGCTGGAAGCATACTGTTTTTCTTTACTCAAATTTAGCAGTCTCCTGAGGAAAGTTTTGGACTTTTGTTTTTCAGAGATACTTAATAATAACTGTCAGTTTATAAACAATAGAAAAGTAACTCCCCAAGTACTGGTAACATAAATCTACAGGCTTTATGTCTTTATGTTACATATGTACAGTTTTCTCCATATGTATGCTAACAACTTCTTTTAAAAATAAAAGTTCAATAAACTATGTTGAACCAATTTCTACTTGAAAAAGAAAGACTTTCTAAAAACATAAGGTTCTATTTCTCCTCCTATTCGAGCAAGGGAAACTGTCTACAGTTATAGTCACAACCGTCTAACCACATATTTCCTTTTGTTCTGATAAGTGCTCATTTCTTTCCACATTATAAATTCACTATTATTTATTTACCCTTTTTCGATATACAGGTTGGCCACTAACTCGCTACACAGCTAAGTGACCTTGAACTGCTGCTTTCATCTTCTGTGTGCTGGCAACCACACCCACACACCAAGTCCAGCCACATTTACTCCATCAGTGGGCACCTTTAGTCAAATGACAATGCTCTGTGCAACATCCCAGAGAAATGTAAGAACGATATCCCTCTACACAAATATCAAAGAGTTGCCTTACCATACCTCCAGCGAAGACTTCGATCCTTACAGCACATGGTAGAAAATGTAACATTTCACTAACAAAGCCTCTCTTATGCTAAATCCTGATACAAATCATGGATAATTCTTCTCATATAATAGCTGAGAAAAAGTTTTCATGCTACTTTTAAACCACATTTGTGTTCTTCACAATTGGCTTATATCTTTTAAAACTGCAGATTCTATATTTTTTTAGCTTATTCATATTAACATCCATAGTCAAAAATATTTCCTTTATGTAATTAATTTTTTAAAGTTCATCTTTTACTTCTTTATAAATCTTTCATGAAAAGGAGACCACCACTAATATGTTTTGGGAAATTTCTAAATGGCTTTAGAAAATGGATACATTCTAATTTAAAATAACATTTGATGATTCTAGTGATTTATTTAATGTTCATACTGAAATAAACAGTTTTATGTATAATCTTCAAAGTAAATGTTTGGTGCTTTTATATACTCATGAATAGCAGGCCTCAAAGTCTGAAGAAAATATACTGCTGTCTCTTAACAGCTGGTATTTTGTAATGTTAATTCAATAATGTCATTTAAACACAAAGACATTTTACTGAAAATGATGCCTTACTTCAGTGTTTGAAAAGAAATGTTATTGTATGTCCCAAGATGAAGCTCAATTGCCCAGGAAAAAAATAATGTTATAGAAAATGGATTCCACAAGGCCTTAAAAACTGATGATACATAGATGCAGCAAACCACAGGATGCAACAAAACAACTTATCTTTCTAAAAATTAAATACTACAGAATGAGACTTCACAGGTTTAAAAGTGACTATAGCCTCATTTTTAAAAAGGTAAAACGTGGTTTAGCAAATTTAACTCAAGACCTAAACATCAATATTTTGATGTCATGTTTAATCCAAATTATATAAATTACTTTCAACTTATAGTTTCAAATCCCCCATCATTCAAGCCAGAAAAGAAGTTCAATAAATATATGCTTGTATCATTCAATTATATTATTAATAAAAGGGTTTATTATTTGGTAATAAAAAGGAATGCATGCTGAACATGATGAGGGCACATGCCTCTAGTTCCAGCACTTACTGAGTGGAAGGAGCAGTACAAACTCAAGGTCAGCTTGCACTACACAGGATGACTGTCAATCAAGCAAACAAACCCTATCACCACAGTCACCAGCAAAACAAAAAACTCAAAAACAAAAATCAAGTGGTGCGTCTATAATACAGATGAACCCAATATTACACTACGTGAGTCATAAAAAGGTCAGAATTATTAAATTACCCATAACAGACAAATCTAGAGAGAAAAGTAAAACGAGGTTTCAATTTTCTAAGAGATCTGGGCTAATATAATAAATATGGTGACCCCTAACTAACAATATGGGTTCAAATCTGGAAGAAGGAAGAAAGATTCCTTGATGAATATATAGGGAATGGGGGCCAATGAAGAACTCTGATAAAGTTCAGCTTTTCAATCTGGGCAGAAGAAAGCGACGCAGAGCAGACTATGAACAGCACGCTAAGCAAGTGAAAACACACTGTATCACAGGTTGAAGTTCCCCTTTGTGGGGTGTACTATGCAGCTCAGTGTTAAAGGACTTTAGGTCCCTCAAGTCAGATTCCTCATATTTCATAACCAATGAAAATATCTCCTTTAGTAAAAATTAGAGAGATCAAAGTAAGTAAAATGTGTGAGACACAGACCAGCACAGAAACACTGCTTACATACACATTTCCACCAATGCTCTACATGACAGGTTTTTTTAAGGCAAAGAGCTAGCTCTCCACCCCACCCCCACCCAGACAATGAACAGTTGTTCTATCCACAAACTAATGAATCATCAGACAAGCTAGCTGTAATGCTAGACTGGCCAAAAGCATCCAGGAAAACAAGATTCCACTGATGAAATATGTACCTTGCTGCCCAGCTATAATCATTTTTGTGGACTAGATAACATATTCCTTTAAAAGACTTTTCTGATTCATGCTCCTTTAGCCACATGGTCTTTTCTGTACCTAAATTCAGTCAGCCACTGTCATATACTATAGTCATTCATTTACATTCTGAAACTGGGCTGCACACGTAGGAGAAAACATGTTTCTTTTCTTTCTCTCTCTCTCTCTCTCTCTCTCTCTTTTTTTTTTTTTTTTTTTTTTTTTTTTTGGTTTTTCGAGACAGGGTTTCTCTGTGTAGCTCGGGCTGTCCTGGAACTCACTCTGTAGACCAGGCTGGCTTCGAACTCAGAAATCCGCCTGCCTCTGCCTCCCAAGTGCTGGGATTACGGGCGTGCGCCATCACTGCCCGGCTAGAAAACATGTTTCTTATAGTGATCTAATGCAGGGTATAAACCTACTACTTCATACAGTGCAAAAAACTAGAAAATATTTCTGAAACATGTATGTCTACACATTTAAACACATAGTCAATAAAATTGGTATGCTGCTGGGAACAGTGCCAAAAAAAAAAAAGTAATCCTAGGACCTGGACTAAATAAAGTAGGAGGATCCAGTTTCAGATCAGGCTGAGCTATACAGTAAGAACCTATCTCAACAAAGAAAAAGCCCAGCACTCGGGAGGCAGAAGCAGGCGGATTTCTGAGTTTGAGGCCAGCCTTGTCTACAGAGTGAGTTCCAGGACAATCAGGGCTACATAGAGAAACCCTGTCTTGAAAAACCAAACTAAAACAAAAACAAACAAACAAACAAACAAAAAACAAAGAAAAAGAACTGTATGTTCACTGACCTCAGACTTCATGAGGGCTGGGCACAGTGGCTCACACCTGAAATCCCAGCACTTGGGAGAGGATCAGGAGGGTCATCCTGTACTTCTCAGCTAGTTCAATGCCAGCCTGGGCTACATTAAGACTGAGTTTCCAAACAAAAACAAACCACCACACACACACACACACACACACACACACACACACACACCCCTCTGCCACCAATGACATGAGATCTGTATGCTGTTCCACATAATAAAAATTGTACTAACATGCCACTAATAAACTCTCTATACACTTTTTACTTGATTTTACTGTATTTTTTTCTAAGTGAAATGCTTGTTATGCTTTTAGGTTAGAACCCAGAAAAGTGGCAGGCATGACAGCGCTGCTACCCGAGAGCCCATAAACACCCCCAACACAGCCGGACGCAGTCGCATCCTGAGGCTCCATCCCGCTCGTCCTCTAAGAATGTCATCTGAAAATGACAGTCCTTCTCTACACCTTCATCTCACTTATAAGCACTGTGGTTAGTTCCTTCTGTGAGCCATTAGCACACATTTACACCCTAGTCATGCCCATATTGTGGAATATGCATAGTTTTTAAGTCTAAGTTGAAATTTGGTAAGATGGCTCATTGGTGAGAGCAACTGCTGCCAAGCCAGGCAACCTCAGTGCAATCCCTAGAACCCACATGGTGGAAGAAAGAGAACCTACGCGCGTGTGTACACACACACACACACACACACACACACACACAATGTTACAAATCAAGAAGGAAAGTAAGAGGCAATGTATCTTAGGACAGAGGAGCCTACTCAAAAATTCTTTTTTTAGCCGGACGGTGGTGGCCCAGGCCTGTAATCCCAGCACTCTGGGAGGCAGAGGCAGGCGGATTTCTGAGTTCGAGGCCAGCATGGTCTACAGAGTGAGTTCCAGGACAGCCAGGGCTATACAGAGAAACCCTGTCTTGAAAAAACCAAATTAAAAAAAAAATTTTTAAAAATGGTATGGTGGGGTTTTTTTTGTTTGTTTGTTTGGTTTGGTTTGGTCCTGGAACTCACTCTGTAGACCAGGCTGGCCTCGAACTCAGAAATCCACCTGCCTCTTCAAAAATCCTTTATCCATTAGATCAAAATCTGTTAAAAATTGCTTTGCTATTTATCTTCTTAAGTGTTAAAGCTAAGCATGGTCAAGCCTATAATCCCAGTACTTAAAAGGCTAAGGTAAAAGGATCAGAAATACCTTATGACAAGCATAGTGCCTTTAGTCCAGGCACTTGGGAAGCAGAGGTAGGCAGATTTCTCTAAGTTGGAAGCCAGCTTGGTCTGCATAGTAAGACCCTGCCTAAAAAAAGTAGGACCATACTAAGAGTTTCTTTCTTCCCAAGTCCAATACAGGAACAGAATAATCAATTTCCTTGGGGGTGGAGGGAATGGGCCAACAAATGGCAAAAAATAAAGTTCATTTTTTGAAATAAATTTTCATACTTGTTAGACTAATGGGACCATATAATTACCATATATGGTCATTAAGTCAATCTCAATGAAGCTTTATAAAACACAATTACATGGGGGGAAAACATTGCGACCACTCAAGACTATTAATTATGGCCAACCAAAATAATTTGCACTCATCTGAAATAAAATATAATTGGAAATAGGACCTAAGAGGAAAGAGCAAAGAAATTAAGATGAGTCTATAAAATTTCAACTTAGGAATGATTCAAGGTCTGATAAGCTGCCTTTTCCCGGCTGCCATCTGACAGCTAACTTAAAAGGAAGCAGTTTAAAGAATTAAAAACACCTTGGTTATAAAGGTTTATAACATACCAGGATGAACTACTTGGGAAATATGAAGTGTTCCAGCAGCACTATATGCCTACCTGAAATGAACTTACCCAAGTCACATCACTAACTCTGACTCAGTTACAATTTACCCTACAAAGCCATCTAATAGCCTAACTCTGAAGAGGGGTTTGCAATCGAAGATGTATTTTCAGTGCTAAGCATACTGGCACATACCAATAATCCATCCATATACTTGGGAGGTAGAAGCAAAACAAATGATAGTTCGAAGACAGCCTGTCCTACAGTAGACTAGTCTCAAAACAAACAATTCAAATTTCAAAATATATTTTTCATATATTCTGACACTTCATTTAATCCTTACAAAAGGAATATTCTGCCTACCACAAATGGGTAAGTTGTGATGAGCTTTGACTCTACCTTTCCACTACACTGAATTTAAACCTTTCCTGAAAGGTTCTAAGAGCCGAAAGGGCTCAGAACAGAGTCAGTGGCAGAGTACTCAGTAAGTCATTCAAGGCCCTGGGTTCCATGCCCAGTACTATCTAAAGCAAATAAAAACAACATGCCAAATATAGACAGTTAAACTAGACAACTTTCAAATGGGGCTGGAGAGATGGCTCAGAAGTTAAGAACTGGCTATTCTTCCAGAGGACCAGGTTCTATCCCCAGCACCCACGTGACAGACAGTTCATTATCCTCTATACTCTAGTCCCTGGAAATCCAATGTCCTCTTCTGGCCTCTTCCATGGGCACCAGGTACAAACAGACTTACAAGCAGGAAAAACACCTATATACTTAATTTCTCTTTTTAAGTTTCAAGGCCAGCATGGTTCATATAATGAGTTCCAGGCAGCCAGAACTATGTACTTAGACCCTGTCCTCTCAAAAAAGTTTCAAGTACTTCAAAACAAAAATATATAATACTATGCTCTGACCTGATCGCACACAAGTGTCTATTTATAGGTAACAGTCACTAACAGATCTTCCTTATTAAAGACACTTGGTGTGATTTTTTTTTTTTTAATGAAATGAAAACAAAGGCTCCTAAGTTTGAAAGAAAAACTGAGTGGTGGGGATAGGGGGAACCTAGGGGGAACCTAGGGCTCACAGTGCCTGACAAGAGCTCTACAATTGGTCTGTATTTCCAGCCCCCTTTTTGCCTTTTATTTTGAGACAAAGTCTCCTTAAGTGGCCCAGGCTATCCTTGAACGAAATGAATAGGTCAGGAAGGCCTTGGACTTTTGATCCCATTTGGCTTCTGGAGAAGCTGGGATTATAGGCCTGTGCCAATTGGCCTAGGTAAAAATACTCCTGCTATCACAAAAGCCAAAGAATAAATAAAAGGGGCTATTTTCTGAAGCCATTTCCTTAAATCACAAAACTACAATTTTAAATAAAAGAATTATCTGTTTTTTCTTTATTAACATTGTAAGCTGTTCTGAATTCACTAAATTTAAGAATTATAATTGAGGCTGGACTCCAACATGGCCAATGATTCCATCATCCTGGTATTCATACCCAAGTGTAATAATTCCCTTCTCTGTTGAATGTGGCCTAGACTTAGTGACTAGCTGCTAATAAACCGAACGAGACACAAATGATTGGAGAAGTGGTCATAAGAAGCATGGTGACTTCATTCATTTTCTCTGTATAAAGCAGCACACATGTCTAGAAATAGAAGTCATATGAGCTTAGTTAGAATTATATCCTTTGGCTCTAGACAAGTCTTCAGAGACTGTCCAGCCTATCTAACAGTTTGACTGTAATGTAACCTCAGGAGAGACCCAGAACCAACCACACAGCTACAACAATCTCAGATTTGTGTAAGGGAACATGAGAAAATTTCTTGGCGTGGCTGAAACATTACCTTAACCATAAAGGCATTTATATGTACACAGACATTTGTTAAAGTGAAAATTATGCCATTAAACTAGGAGCATTTTATTATATTTAAACTACATTTCAATAATGTTGACCTTTTTCCAAGGTTACTGAACTCTTGAGATAAACAGATGATGGGTCCCTTTAAAAAGCACTCTTAAGAGTCTCTGCTAAGCTCTGGGAGTTCAGGGTAGTCAGTAAGGAAACAGAAGCTATAAAAACAAGCAAACATCACTAATCCACATGTTCTAAATTGAGCAAGCCTGTTCCTTACTCCACACACACACACACCCCTCGGATGATGGCACCCTTACTTCTAGTTGTTCTAGTCGTAGAGGTGAGTTGTTCTTAGCACTCATTCCCATCCACTGCATGCAATCCATAAACAAGACAGACGGCCTTCTTTCAGAACACTCACCTCTCTCTCACTGCACCTCTACTGCCTTGCCAAGATTCTTCAACAGCCAAACTGGTTTCCCTACTTCACTTTGGCCCTCACAGACTATTATCAACCTAGAATGCTGAGTGAGCCTGTCCAAACCTAACAAACCATACCACACATCTGCGAAGGACCCTGAAACCACTCTCCATTTCATTCAGAAGAAAAGTCCATGTCAAGCCTGGTGTAAGGGCTCACACACTTTACCCGGGACACTGGAGGCTGGGAAGAGTATCAGAAGTTCAAGACCAGACTCAAGTATATAGCAAAGTCAAGATCAATCTGACCTATGTGAGACGCTGACTTTAAAAACTAAAACAAATAAACCAGGAGAAACTAAAAAATAAAAGTAAAAAACAAAACAACAACAATAAAACAGCACCTTTGGGCAGATGAGACAGCTCAGTGGGCGAAAACACTAGCTGCAAACCTGATAACCCAAATTCAATTCCCAGGACTGACACAAAGAACATATTGCTACAAGGTGTCCACTGACCTCCACATGTACATACATACTCACATGTGTATATACAAATAAAAACACAATTTAAACAAAATCTTGTCATTCAGTTTGTAGTGATGCACAGCTTTAATCCCAGCACTTGGGAGGCAGAGGCAGGCAGATCTCAAGGCCAGCCTTGTCTTCAGAGTAAGTTCCAGGACAGCCAGGGCTACAGAGAAACTGTCTCAAAAAACAAACCAGCTCCTTGTTTTATTTTCTTTCATCTACTACTCCCATCCTAGTCTAATCTGGCCACACTGGCCTATTTGCTATTTATGCACCATATAGTGTGGGCTCCCACTCTGGCTCCTTTACAATAGTAAAGAACCTTTCTTTTTCCTTATTTAGAACACTTCCCCCAAAGCCTACATGGCACATCATTTCCTAATCTTCTCTAGGGTTTGTACAAACAACAGCTTCTCTCCCAATACCACCTATTTAAAATTGCAAATATTCCTGGTCACTTATTAGTCAAGAGAAATAAAAATTTGGGAGGTAACTAGGTTAAAGCAATGGGATTAATGCCTGTAATCCCAGCACTGGGGTGGCATAGAGTTCAAACAAAGTGGAAAAAATGAGATGATAACTCATTTGGTATCTGATAAAATGAATTGACATTGGCAAATAATTAGCATTTCAGAGAAGTTCTTCTAATGGTTTTTTTGGTAGTCAATCTTAAGTCTGTGGAGACAGAAAATCTAGTGATTAAAAAAAAAAGCATAAAAAGGGAGAAAGAACATATCTGACTCCATCGTCTGAATGCCAAGGATGAGAAAACCTGGCTTAGTATTCTTTAGTCAACCGAGTACTTTATCTTAGCAGCACACAGCAATATGTTAGGAGGGTGTTTGTTTCCTGCATTTCTTTTGTTGGCAAAACTATGTATGAAAGATCTGTCATCTATTTGTAAACTTAATTTATCACAGGAAAGACCCTGATTTTGGCTAGCATTACCACATTCTTGGAATAGGCCCACCCCCTTGTTCATGTGCAGTATTTAGCCCTCTAGACACAACTAGAGGTGAAGAGCTGCAACAAGAAGGCAAGCCTGCGAAACTGACAGTACTTACCCTCTGTCTCTCTTTTAGAAAAACAAACTTCTAAAACCAGTATTAATAAGACATAAATTTCCTAATATTGTACATGTTTTATCATTTGCTACTAAAATTGAAACATTATGAATACAAATTTTCATTTTCCAATTAAACAAGTTTATACAAGAAAGTTTATGTAACTATTACTCATTTTTTATACAAATCCTGCAGTCTTTCCCCTTTCAATCTGAAGATTAGCTGGTTACCCACAAAAGATAAAATATAACATCACAGAATGAAACAAACAAAATCCTTCACTGTACTTAAAACAGATAAATCTTTTAATTAGTGTATATGCTGCTGTTTCTTTTTGGTTGTTGCTTTTTTTAAAAAAGAATTATTTTATTATTTGTATGTGGTAGGGGTACAGATGTATCTGAACACCAGAGGATAGCTTTTTTGGGTCCCAGACCTTCTATTTTTGTTTTTAGGCAGGGTCTCTCCTGCACTGAGATACTTCCTCCACTGGCTTCCAGTAGATCATCTGGGCCCCACCTCCCATCTCATGGTCGGAATGCTGAAGCTGTGGTGACAGCTACAGTTCTGGGCTTTTTGTAAGGATTCTGAGGTGCCAGACACACATTCTTACCTGCTGAGCCACCTCGCCAACACTGTTTTGTTTTGTTCGACTGTTTTGTTTTGAGATAGGGTCTCACGGTAGGCCAAGCTGACTTGGAACTCACTAAGTCCGGGAGCTGTCCCCAAACTAAACGGGCAAAATCACTCAAAAAATTTTGCTACTCATAATGACACTTCAAAAAATAATTTAACATGTTGCTAGAAACAGGAATGGTAACATACTATAAGCAGGGTGTGGTGGCACACACCTATGACCTGATCAGTCCAAGGAGGAGTCAGGAGGAGTCAGAGTTCTAGGTTGGCCACAGCTACAAGAGACCATGTCTCAAACCAAAAATACCCAGAAAACAAACAAATAAAAATCCCCAAACACCAACCAAAAACAAACAAAACCATTCTACAGAGGAAACAGAAAACTGAGTATACAATTGGATACAAAAGTTCTTCAAATTTTTTCCATGAAATAAACTCCTGAACTTTTAAAAAAATGTTTGATTCTTTAAAGTTTCATAGATTTATATGTATATTCATATCTCCCTGACTCCTTGATCAAAGATCAACCAATCTAAAATTTTTATCAAGTAATATACAAATTTTTAATAGCTATCAGTATAAATATTCCCACCTATATTTTTCATAAATTCTACTTCTCACATAAAAATTATAAGACATATTTAAATTTCCAGAAACTTTTCTTAAAATAAATGAAAAATATTATTTTCAAGAGTTTTATTTTTCTAAAAATCAAATTTGCTATATTAACAAAATAGTTACCTATAATTTGTTTCCAAATACAGAAACTTTAAAAAAAAAACCAATCAACTTTTAAACATAGTCATGTCCGGTCCTATCATTCCCACACCACCAAATTTCACAGGCCTACAGTAACATTTTAGTAGACACAAAAAAAATTTTGCTAACTTTTAAAGAAATTAAAAATTTGAATATTAAATGTAAGATATTACCTTTCTATAAGAACTTCCTATAGTAATTATTACATATATGAATTTAGGAATCAAATGTTATGTTATTAAAATCATTTTACATTCTTTTAACATAAAAACAAATCTGATCATACATCTGGGTTGTCAGTCTAATAATCTTATTAAAATGCAAGTAATCAGACAATAATAAAACAATCAACAGTATCTGAAATTGCAAAAAGATGTTTCCTACCTTGCCTGCTTCTCTTTCTAAGTCAACATATTCCCGGCTAGGTGTTTGTCGCTGTTCTCCCTGCCAGCTGGCCGGAAAAAACTGGAGAGACAGATTGGTTCCTGTAGCCACAAAAGCCTTTTAGAAAAATCAATACAAACAGGATCAGAAGCAGGACATTACATAAATTATGCAGGCAGTCATTTATTTTTACATCAGTTTATGTCTTAAGCCAGGCAGCACCAAGAATACTTAAAAGTAAAAAACATGCACTCATCATTTTTCTTAAGTATTAAGTTACAAACATCTGATTCCACTTTAAGGACATTTGCCATTGGCTGCTTAAATATAAAATCAGACATGGAATCAATACTTTATTTCGGGTCATTTTTTTTGCTGACGTTAGGAACTCAAATTGCTTGTATCTAACCAGAACCTCTATCCTTGCATTTAAACTTTATTTTCAAATGTGAAAATCACTCATGGTTTTGAATTTAAAGCATCAAGTTGTATATATGAGATTTTTTTTCTTGAGTCTTGACTCAAGAAAATGTAACCATGTGTGGCATGTTAAAAAAAATGCAGTATTTAAATACATTTTTAAAACATAATCTCCAAAGCCCATGATAAAAATGTACTAGGAAGCCAGGTGTGATATCTTTGACTCCAGCAGCACTCTGGAGACAGAGGTAGGTGGCTTGCTATAAATTCAAGGCCGGCCTAGTTTATATAGTGAGTTCCAGGACAACTAGGGCTACAAAATGAGTGCCTGTCTGAAAAAAAAAAAGTTAGATGGCATAGTTCAAAACACAGAACAATCTAAAGCCATCTCTAAACGTGTCAAAATGTCATATTATATAGTCTCTGAGCAACTTAGCTCTAACTTCCCCACATACAAACAAAAAGCAGAAACACCATTACTCCTCTTTCCAAGAGATTTACAAAGCAATAAGTAAAAGCTGTATTTCAAAAGACAAAAAATATACATTTTCAGCTTTGCATAGTGACACATGCCTTTAACTCCAGCACTTGGGAAACAGAAGCAGGCAGATTTCTCTGATTTTGAGGCCAACCTGGTCTATATGGTGAGTTCCAAGACAGTCAGAGTTACATTGTGAGATTTGTCTTGAGAAAAAAACAAAAACAAAACCCCCCAAAAAACAATAACCACCAAAAAAAAAACCCCAAAAACCAAACCTGATACATCCCAGGGACTAGAGAAATGGCTCAGCTTTCAAGAACCTTGTCTACTCCTCCAGAGGACCTAAGTTCAATTCTTTCTAAACATTCTTGTGGAGGTTCCCAATTATTCGTAACTCCAGTTCTATGGTGTCCAATGCACTTTTCTGGCCTCTGTGGGCATGAGGCTCATTTATAAAACACACATATATGAAGGCAAAATACCTATATACATAAAAAAAAGGTGTAAAGTCATCTAGGTATAAACTCCTCTTTGCTGGAAGCAGTTTTATTTTGCTTATTAAACTTCAAAGCATCAATTCTTTTGAAACATAATCTTCATTTGAAAGCAAGGGGCTTATAATCAATCAGGGAATTTTGCTCAAAGTCGGTAGATGATGCACTTATCCATTAGTTCCCTGCACCCCCAGGATTGACAACTTCAGAGAAGTGGGCCCCACTATGCAGTCCAAACTGGGCCTGAATTAATCCTTTTTCCTCTATACCTATTTCTATTACTGATACTGTAGGTACATTTCATCAGCCTAACCACTCAATCTCTCAACTGGGTAAGTTTTACCCATTAAAAGCCCCACCAGTAGAAGCTCAAACGAAAAGCATTCATAAATTCAAGTTCATCCTTGGCTAAATCTTAAGTTTAAAACCAGCCTTGGCTATATGAAACCCTGTCTGACCCCATCCTCCCCCCAAGATGAAAACCATTATTGTAAAAAGAAATCTGTCTAGGCTATATGACTTAAGGCATACCTCAGTTCCCTTATTTATTAAGCTTGTGTGTACCCTAAATGTATGCTGAATAATATCAGAGAAATAATCCCTCCCCAACAGAATGTCCTTAACTCAGTATGAAGCCAGGCTGTTAATTCAAGGCAGCCCTCCTGTACCCAAGTCCTGTGATTGTCAGCATGAGCTGCCTGTCATGGTAACTAAGCTTTGTCTTTGGAGACTGTATCTGGCTATTCTGCCCAGGCTTTCTTCAAACTCCAGGGCCTAAGTAATCTTTTCCACTCAGTTTCTCCAGTACTGAGACGATGGGCTACAGGCACAAAGCCTATATACACAACCAAAGAGAAATTACTGAGAGCTAAGTTTCTTAGCCTCAGATAAAGAGCAGAGAGAAAGCAGGTTAAATCCAGCCTGTGAGACATGTTTATTGATAGTTGTTAAGAGGCAAATTCCTCAACCTCTAGTGCTCCAAAACAGCTCTGCACCAAGGCACTACAAACCTTGGTACCCACATCCTGTTTGAACAGCAACCTCAGACTGTTCCTAAGGTAGGTGTCACTCATACCTGTAACTACAGCACTCAAGAGGCAGAGGCACAGGCAGGACAACCAGAAGTTCCAAGGTTAGCCCGTGTTACAAAAGATCTTATCTCAAAACACAAAAAAAGGGGTCTGGAAGATGGTTCAGTGGATAAAGGTGCAAAACAACTGACTTTCCTCTTCTGTATCCACATGGTGGAAAGAAAACTGATTCCATGTAAAGTGTCCTCTGCTTTCCACTTTCTACAGCATTCATGTGAGAGTGCCCACATGCATGTGTGCCTGCCTCTTGTACATGTGTACAATAATCTTTTTTTTTTTTTTTTTCCGAGACAGGGTTTCTCTGTGTAGCTCTGGCTGTCCTGGAACTCACTCTGTAGACCAGGCTGGCCTCGAACTCAGAAATCCGCCTGTCTCTGCCTCTCAAGTGCTGGGATTAAAGGTGTGCACTACCACGGCCCGGCTCAATAAATTTAATATTAAAAAAAAAAAGTTTGTTTCCCTAACTTCATGCCTACTATCTAAAGATTCCTCTCATGAGGAGGGAAAGTGGCAAAAGCTGATAGGAACTGCAACCCCATCTTTTTCTTCCTTCTTTTTTTTTTTTTTTAAGACAGAGTTTTACTATGTAGGTAGGCCTGGTTAGCCTGAAACTCACCAGAGACCAGGCTGGCCTGAAATTCATATTAATCTGCCTGTTAATTCATCTGGTGTTTTATTCCATTAAAAGATGGGATCTTTTTAAAGGAATAACTAACTATACATATGAAAGAGTTGGGAAAACTCTGAAAACAGTAAAATGGCACACTTGGTTTTAGAACCCCTATACTTCTAACCATTCAGATTTCAGGATTCAAAGTATACATTAGTAAGAAAAAAGTTTAGCCGGGCAGTGGTGGCGCACGCCTGTAATCCCAGCACTTGGGAGGAAGAGGCAGGTGGATTTCTGAGTTCAAGGCCAGCCTGATTTACAGAGTGAGTTCCAGGACAGCCCGGACTACACTACATGGAGAAACCCTGTCTCGAAAAACAAAAAACAAAAAACAACAACAAAAAAGAAAACAAAAGTTTTTTTTTTTTTAAAGGGGGGGAGGGGTAAGGGGGCTGGAGAGATGGCTCAGCAGTTAAGAGCACTAACTGCTCTTCCAGAGGTCCCAGCAATCATATGGTGGCTCACAATCACATGGTGGCTCACAACCATCTGTAATGGGATCCTATGCACTCTTCTGGTGTGTCTAAAGACAGCTGCAGTGTAATAAATAAAAATAAATACGTCTTTTTAACACACACACACACACACACACACACACACACACACACGATCTTTTCTCGAAGTAGAATTTTAACTGACAAGTCATTTTTTCCTCATAATTATTTCTTGTTGTATTATTAGTCTTAAAGACATTTCCAACATGTTTACTCTAAGAATTGATGACCAGACTGTGCTAGCACATGGCTTCAATCCCAGCACTCAGGGGGCAGAGGCAAGTGATCTCTGAGTTCAAGGCCTGCCTAGTCTACAAAGCGAGTTCCAGGATAGCCAGTTCAGAAGACATAAATTTCAGACATTAAATTAAATGATATAACCTTTAAATTCAAACCTCAGACTATCAGGTATCTTTGATGAAAAAGAAAAAAAAAACTATGATTTATACTCAGAAGATATTCAGAATATGGTCTCTACTTCTGAGACCTAAGAGTCCTCTGTAAGTTTTCTTTGGAGAAGGGCTAGGCATAACCTCAACTACTAGCTATAGCAGCCCTAGCCCAGAGGATCCTATATTTAAATGTGAGGAAAAAGAATCAGTTCAAGGCCATCCTCAGCTCCATGCTGAATTAGAGGTCAGCCTGGGTTACTTGAGAACTTGCCTACTGCCCCTGTTCCTAAATCCATCAAAAGTAAATGAAATAAATATAGGTAACAAAACCCTAGCTAGTCAGAAGGCACACAGAGCTGCATGGTAGTGGCCCACTGGGAGGCAGGAAGATCTCTGTGACTTTGAGGCCAGCCTGGTCTCTGGAGCCAGTTCCAGGACAGCCAGGGCTACAGAGAAACCCTGCCTCAATGGGGAAAGATCAGAAGTTCAAATCAACTTAATTAAGACCCTCTCTCAAAGTTTAAAATACAATTTCTTTTCAAAAGGGTCAGGGATACAGCTCAGTTACATAATATTGCCTAGCATGCTCAAGACTGTCGGGTTCGATTCTTAGCACTGGGGTGCTTGGGAGAACAGGCAACAACTACTTACTCAGCAAAGGGTCAAAGACTAAGGTAAAGGTTCTTATAGCCAACCCTGAAAACATAAAGCCAAACCCTGGGACCCGCACGGTGATAGAAAGAACCAATTTCTTAAGTTATCCTCTGACCTCCACCCGTTCACCATGACATACATTGTACCCCCTCCACTAAATCAAAGAGTGTTTAAAAAGAAAAAATTAAAAAATAAAATACTTGTAGAGCCAGTCCCAATGGATACATCTATAAAAGTCCTGCACCTAAGGCGCAGGGAACACTGAGGAAGAGGATGATTATGAGGGCCGGAGAATTCTGCTGAGACTGTGTTTCCTAGTAATGTCAGAAGCTATATTCATAAAGTCTCACCAAGATGACTGCCCAACCGGAACTGAACAAGGATGACACTGGACATGCCAACGAGGCTGGGGACAAGCCCACGAGGACCCAACCCTCCACACAGAACCAAGGCAGCCAAGGGAAGCTGGGTGTGGGAGAGGCGGCCTCGCCAGGGAAGAGCACACTGACTGGCCGTCCTGTGCCAGACGGCAAGTCTTGAAAACATACTTTTTAAAAGCAACAGTATACGGACTGACCAGGTTATATTTGGAAACATATATGTATGTACATATTAGAACACAAGGACAAAGGAGAGTGAATTTGAAGGAGAGTGGTGGGCATACGGGAAAGCCTGGAGGAAAGAAAGGAGAGGGAGAAATGTAATATAATCTCAAAAAGACTCAGTATGGAATGAAAAAAATAACTCAACAAAATAAGACCTGTAACTAGGCATGGAGGCTCACACCTGTAATCTCAGCATACAGGAGAAAGACAGGAGGCCTGCTGCGCAGACAAGGCTAGCCTGTGCTATAAAGTCATGTTTTTGAGAAATAAAAAATAAAATGAAGAAACTATTTCCCAAGCCAGCTTGGAAAAAGGAAAATAAGAAAAGGGGGGACAAGGCCTGGTGAGATGGCTCAAATGGTGAAGACGCTTGCTGCTAAAACTGACAACTTCACTCCCTGGGACCCACACGGCAGGAGGACACTGCTGTCTGAACACCGTGTATGCACTGGTGCACTGGCACACGTACACACACTCGTGCACACCCAAATAATAAATACATAAAATGTAAAAAATAAAATAAAAAGATACAATATCATTGCAAACCTTACAGAATTTAATCCCCCTTCCCACTCCCTCCCTCCTCTCTCCAGGGTCTGTTCTGTAGTTCTACTTATCCTGGACCTCACTCTGCAGACCAGCTGGCCTCGGACTCATGAGTGATCAGTCTGCCTCTGCGTCCTGAGAGCTGGGATTAAAAGTATTTACCATTAAGCCCAGCTCAATCCATCTTTCTTTACATAAAATTTTCAGAAAAATAAACAAAGCTTATTAAATTAAGAAGCTAGTCATGCTTCTCAGTTGTACCAGGCATGGCAAACACCTATAGTCCTAGGACTTGTTAGATTGGAGCAGGAGGACTGTAAATTCATCCAAGGTTATATATTGCCAACCAAGGTTACCTCTAACCTTTTCTCAAAGAAAAACGGGAAGAATACAATTTGTAGGATCAAATATTTAGAAGAGAGCCTCGAATGTCTAATTCATTCTAAACAGAAATGTATGACAAATATAGCAAGCTATAACACTGCTGTGTCACAACATTAAAGTACAGCTGTTCAGACACACTGTGTGCATCATCACATGCCCAGTCTTTAAGTACATGAATCAAACTCTGACAGGACAAATAAACAAATCCTACTGGCAAATAAAAAAATCAACTCGGCTTTAACGTACAGCAAGTTCTTTTATTTTTATCTTCTATTTTATACTTAACATTAGTCACATCCAGGAAATCCTTTACCCAGCACGCCATCCACCTTTTGCTACTGAAATGCAGGCCAAGGATGCCATCATTACTGAAGGATGTTCTTCTACGGCTCAGGCCAAAACTAAAAAGCATTTATGTTTTTTTTGAATCCTGTAACTATCACAATCCCTCAAGAAACCAGGTATGGCCTGAAAGTGGTAGGCCTATTTTGTGAAACGCCTTAATGATCAAATATTCAATAGTTCTTGCTATATTTGCAACTCTATTGCAACAGTCTTCATTTTAAATATTAAATAACCCTTAAAAATAAATCTGGGTTCAGTGACAAAAAGTTGAGTTCATTGTTATATACATCTCAATTTAAAAAAAAATGACTGCGGAGCCGGGCGGTGGTGGCGCACGCCTGTAATCCCAGCACTTGGGAGGCAGAGGCAGGCGGATTTCTGAGTTCGAGGCCAGCCTGGTCTACAGAGTGAGTTCCAGGACAGCCGTAGCTACACAGAGAAACCCTGTCTCGAAAAACCAAAAAAAAAAAAAAAAAAAAGACTGCGGGACGGAATACATTCACCAATAGCCTTATATTGTTAACTTGTATTCAACTTGTACCTTTACTTCAAGTTTGGGCTAAGGCAATGGGCCTGTCACTTGAGCAAATATTTGGATTTCGATACATAGTGTTTTAGTTTAAAAAACAAACAAACAAAAAGCCCCACATAACCAAAAAGTCTCTTTCCTTCGGTTTCTTCTCTTTGTTGCTTCCTAACCAACACCTCTAGGGAGGATAACGAAGAGGCAAGAGAGGAACTAGATCACTTCGACATTTTTCAACCCAGGACTTGATGTGAACGTAGCTGTCTTCAAATATAAAATAGGAACCTCTAGGTCAACTATAGGGTTTGTTTTCTTAGCATCAGGCAATTCTTTAGCAGCTGCGATACTAAGCCGTGTTTAGGTTGGAAAAAAGGAAAATAAAGATTTCCTTCAGATTTGTAACATTTTAAGAAAAGAAAATGGTTCATCCATTGGGGCCCTTTTTTCCCCTCCCTCTGCTATTAGGACGACAGATAAAGTGGAGTAGATTAACTCTCAGCTGTATTAGGAGATAGCTTCTCATATAGATTTACCAATCTCGCTTCTAAGAAACACGCCAATTGCTGATCCCACAAACGATTCTTTTCAGCAAGGGCTGTATCCTTCCCACAAGCACCCCGATGTCTGATGGAGGTCACAGCCTAGACGACCGCCTCTGCCTGGCTCGGGCTTGAGCTCCGTCCGCTCCGAGAGCCGAGCCGGCACCGGGAAACGCAAACCATCACCCGAGCCACCGCAGCGGAGAACGCGAGTCCGCCCAGAGGGCCGACCCGCCAGCATCCGCCTCTTGCCTTTCGAATCCGGACTAGGAAGTGAGCCTGCGCCCGCTCAGTTCCGGGAGCCGCGGCGTCCGCGGCGCCGTCCGGAACACGCCCGGGCCGCGCGCAACAAGTGACTGGCGCGCGCCCGGGTCCCCGCGGCCTCCCCGCGCCCCGGGGCCCGGCCACTTACGATCTCCGAGCGGCCGTCGCGGCAGGCGTTCTGGAAGCGTGTCTGGCGCTCCTCGTGGGGCCGGTCCCTGAAGCCCGTGTACTTAATCTGCAGGGCAGAGCGACGGCCCAAAATCAGGAGTCAAATCCGCGGCGGCGCCCGCCCGCCCGCCCGCCCGCCGGCCGGCCCGCCCGCTCCCCGCGGCTCCGATAAGGGCAAGCAGAGTCTGTGGGCGGACTGCTGCCGGGGCGAGATTACCCCTCGGCCGGCGCGCCGCCTCGGGCTTCCCGGGAACCGAGCCACTCAAACTTTTCTCCTCCCGGGCCCACACGGGGCGCGCCGAGGCCTCCGCGCCTCCCAACCGGCCTCACCTCACACTCGCGGCTCAGCTTCCTGAAGAACTCCTCGTTCTCGAACTTGCTCCTCTGGTCCGGTACGACGCGCGGCATCTTCCCGCCCTCAGGCCGCGCCGGCCGGCCGCGCTCCAGGCTAGCGCGGGCACCCGCTGGCGGGCTCTAGCGCTGACCGGCTGACCGCCCACCCGCGGCGTCCGGACTCCCGCTTCTCTTTGTTTCAGGAGCCCGCCCGCGTGGGCTCCCGCTCCAGGGAGTCTGAGGTGCGGCCGTCTGCTTGAGCCCAACCCACGCTACCGCCGCCTGCCTCAGCCGTTGCCTCCCGCCCGCGCAGACACAGCTCTAGCCTCCCCCCGGCTGCGGCCGCCACTTCCTCTCGCCGCCCCCCTCGCTCTCCCGCCTTCCACCCCCACCCCCCCGCCCCGCGCCGGCCCCACCCCTCCTCCTCCTCGCGCGCCCGCCCGCCTCAAACTCCGGCAAACAAGACGCACCATTCACAACTCCACGACCCGCGCCGCGCATGCGCCACACCAGCGCCACACCAGCTTGCGGGGCCGCTGGGTTGCAGTGAAACCCTGCTCCTTCCGCAGCCCAGTCTCCTTCCCCTGGCCTGTCCGTGGGCTTCTCTGCAAACAACCGCCCAGAAAGGATCCGCCCCTCCTTTAGCAACTAGGAGCGGCCCCCGCAGACCTTTTTTTTCTGCCCTTTGTGGGCGATCTGGAACTTCTTGGCTCCCCCAACCAGCCACGCAGAGTAACCCCAAATGGGCCACTTGAATTCAAGGAAATCCTTGAGGACTGAGCATACTCCACACCGATAGGGAGGGAAAGGTGCAAGTAGGCATCTAACCCAAGCATGGTGGAAGAAAGGTGGTGGCTGTTGGAACTAGGCTGGCCGGCTAGGATTCCGTGTAGCTCTGTCTGCAGACAAGGTTTAGACAAGTACCAGACCAGTAAGTAAGTCTCAGATTAGTAATTTCCAAAATGCACACTCATAAGTTCATAGCGTTAGTGGGAGAGTGTTTATGTAGATCTAGCACATCATTTAAAGGAAAACTATCTTAATTATATGTAACCCCTCGCCAGTCCATATTTTTACCCAAATGTGCAATCAAATACAGAAAGAAGAAGAAGAAGAAGAAGAAGAAGAAGAAAAAAAACCAAGATCTGCAAATTCTAGAGAACTTGCCAGAGCAGAAGAAAATCTGACTCTGGGTTTGCAACAGACTTTGATCTAAAGCTGACCCTCAATAAATCCTGATTCTTAAAATCGCAGTTTGTTGAAAGTTCAGTTCAAGGATGGCAAGTAAGTGTCAACTCTGAGAGCAGCTGGCCAGATGCTAAGGATTGTGAAAAGACACCTCAAGTCACTGGAATCAGTTCTGAGGTCAGTCAATGCCTGCTTGAATACAGATTTTGGCAGAAGTTCACTGCCAGTCCAACCCAATCTCGTTTACAAGATAGGGACCTAAACTTGGGTAAGGAACTGTCCTAGTCTGCCATGGACGGCTCTTGTTTCAGCAACGACCACCCCCATCTTGCCTCAAGCCTCGGAAGCTGCTCAGTCCCTAACAAACTAGGAGGGGTGACCATCTTAACTGAAGTCTGGAGAGCTGATCACCCAAAGTTAAAGGTTTGGTGGTAGTGGTGTGTGTGTGTATGTTTTACTCTTTTACTGCTGTGATAAAACACTATGTCCAAGGCAACTTATAGAAGAGTTTCTGTAAGCTCCCCACTCCAGAGGGTTTGAGTCCTTGATGGTGGGGCATGGTAACAGAGGCAGGAAACTGAGAGCTCACATCTCGAAAGCGTAAAGCAGAATAAGAGTTAGGAAAGCCAGTGGCTTTGAAACCTCAAAGATGGCCCTGGGGACACATTTCCTCCAGCAAGGCCACACCTCCTCAACCTACCTCAACAGCGCCACCACTAGGGATGAACTGTCCTAACAGCGGAGTCCATGGGGGCCATTCTCATTCAAACCATTCCCGGCCCTCATGGTCAAGGGTTTTAACAGTGAGATGTATAAGCACCGTGGACTTACAGTGCCAGTGACTTCGACCACTGGGGTGGGAAGATTTCTTGAGCACAGGACCTGTGCCAAAAATGAAAAAGCAAAAAGGAGGAAGGAGATCCTTAGGCTGATGGTCTTAAGAGACGCAGTCCTTCCATTAGCAGCTATGGCATCAGCTCCTTCCTGGGGCAGAGGCCTCCCACCCTGCCCCAAGCCTGGTGTATCAATAGATGCCGACAGCTACTATTGATGGATCTTCAGCTATTTTACAACCTTTTTTGCTTATTATTCATTCACTCACTCATTTATTATTTTTGGTTTTTCGTAGCCCCGGCTGTCCTGGAACTCACTCTGTCCACCAGGCTGGCCTGGAACTCAGAGGCCCACCTGCCTCTGCCTCCTAAAGGTGTACACCACTGCCTGGCTTCATTTATTTACTTTTTTTTTTTTTTTTTTTTTTTTTGGTTTTTCGAGACAGGGTTTCTCTGTATAGCCCTGGCTGTCCTGGAACTCACTCTGTAGACCAGGCTGGCCTCGAACTCAGAAATCCGCCTGCCTCTGCCACCCAAGTGCTGGGATTACAGGCGTGCGCCACCACTGCCCGGCTTATTTACTTTTTTTTAATGTTGATGTATATGTGTGCCTGTGCACACACCCATGGGTATGATGTTTGTGTGCAGGCACGCGTGCCGTGGCTTGTGTGCGGAGCTCAGAGGACGGCTTTGTGGAGTCGGTTGTTTCTTGCCACCTTTGCCTGGGCTCCAGGGATTGACCTCAGGTCGTCAGGCTCTTCGGCAGCGAGCGCTCTCTAGCTTGCTCAGCTCTCCGTGGTAACAGACCACAGACAGGACAAGTGAACGTCCCCCGGACAGTAAGGACACACCTCTGCTTCTCCTCCCCCGCCGCTCTTAACCCTCACGGGCCCTCTCAGGCACCCAATCTGTTTCCTGGCAAACGATAGCATCAGCCAAAAATTATGGGGAAGAACGTGGATGGCTCGCCCTCGGTTCACATAACCTCCCTTCTGTAAACCGTCCAGACAGACGCGCTGATAGAATCTATCAGTTTACATTATATCGCCATTGTTCAGGGGGACATAAGGCCTGTGATAGGCGGCACCAGAGATGGTTTGATAAACTGAGAGAGAAAAGCCATTTTCCCCCATAGAGGGAGTGAATGAAAACGTGCTATGGGCCCACTGAACAATCCCCACCAGCTTATATCTGGCAAAAGATACAATTTCTGTTTATGTATTTATTTGTTATTTTTCTGGGCGGTAATTGTTTCTTATATTGAAAATAAAAATTGAAGGACGGGAAGCTGGGAAGGTCGACCCAGTCAGTCCTGTCAATGCTACACTGGTACTTGGAGACAGAGGCAAGAAAATGTCACCTGTCAGACCAGCTTGGGCTGCTACACTGGAAGCCTGTCCAACAGCAACAAATAAAACAACAACAACAACAAAGAAGAGAGAGAGAGAGAGAGAGAGAGAGAGAGAGAAAAGAAAGAAAAATCGATCATTATAGTCCCCTGAGAGGAAAAAGTTATCTCCGGGACAAGGGATCTGGAGATAGTCAGGCATTAGTTCAGGGGACACAGGGCGGGCTGGCATATTCTGTCAGCTGGATGGGGGTGGGGAGCAGCACAGCCTCTGGCAACCCCAGGCCACAGAGTAACCCACATTCACTATGGTCTGGCATGTGAGCAGCCTGGCCGGGAAAAGACGCCTGGGAGACAAGTCTTTGCTATAGGGGCTCTCCTCAGCTGACCTCTCTGTATGCCTCTTTTGCTTTTTGTTTTTGTTTTGGGTTTTTTTTTGGGGGGGGTTCCTATTTTAAAAATTAGATTTAAAAAAAATTATAAAGGAAATTTTCATCCGAATGAGATACATTTGGGCCTGCACCCCGAACAGCTCTGGTAGCAGTCCGGTTGAGTATGGACTGATTCGGACTCTCCCCTGGGAAGTTTACTCAGATCCAGTTCTAGAAGGTCCGAGGATGTGTCTTTGGGCTGCTTAGAAACACCCTCCCCGTCACTTGTCCCAGACACTCATAACTCCTCTGGAGCTCTGCTACCTGGAAGCTTTCTCTCCTAAGCATCCAACTAGGGACTCCCCTGAGCATTGCCCTACCTTTCTGTAGTCACTTCCTGGGACACACACACACACACACACACACACACACACACAGTCTGGTCTCCAGCAGGTGAACAGAAACGATACACTAGAGACGCTGGGGAGATGGTTCAGTCAGCAGAGTGCTTAACACCTAAGCATGAAGACCCTCGCCGGACCCCTAGATCCCGCCTCTTTTTTTTCTTTTTTTTTAAAGTGAGGTCTGGTGGACTGCGCTTAACACTGGGGAAGCAGAGACAGGAGAATCCCTGGGACTTGCTGGTCAGCCAGAATGCTTAAATTGATAAGTTCTAGGTTCAATGAGAGATGCAAAAAACAAGGTTGGGAGCAACTAAAGAAGACACCAGCCGGGCGTGGTGGCGCACGCCTTTAATCCCAGCACTTGGGAGGCAGAGGCAGGCAGATTTCTGAGTTCGAGGCCAGCCTGGTCTACAGAATGACAGGGCTACACAGAGAAACCCTGTCTCAAAAAAACAAAACAAAACAAAACAAAAAGACACCGATGCCAACCTCTGGCCCACCAACACACACACACACACACACACACACACACACACACGCGCATGTATACCCTTGCACACAATGTGCACACAAAGGAAAGGACTCAGTTATCCCAGCCGGAGTTGAGACGCGTTCGTTGTCTAGCCCAATTACGAAACTCTGGCCTGAGTGTTTTAATGCTCTCACCTCAGTTCATTCAGGCAAGCGTTTTTTCTAAGTCAGGTCTTCTGTGCCTGCCAGGCAGGTGTGGAAATTAGAGAGTGAGAAGGCAAATAAGGGAAATTACAAGACCCTGACGCGCTGGGTTATGCGCGCTGACTATATATCATTTCCATTTACTTCAAATGGCCCTGCGAGCCCGACATTATTGGGTCCATTCTACAGATGAGGAAGCTGAGGCTCAGAGGGGCTGAGTGAGCCCACGATGGTGTGAGTTTGTGTTTGGAGACAGTTTCTCTGTGTTGTCCAGACTGTCCCTAAATTTTCAACCCTTTTGCTTCAGCCTCCCAAGTGCCTAGGATTAAGCCACCATACATAGAAGGAATATTCTGTGTCACACACACACACACACACACACACACACATACCTCACTGGTGGCTGGGTCCACATTTAGGGTATTGTACTTGCTAGGCAAGCACTCTACCACTAAGCTAAACCTCCAATTTCAAAATTATTTTAATCATCCTTTCCTGCTGGTAGAGATGCCAAAAGTCCTGCCTGTATCGCTTACTGAGCTGTAAACTCACACAAGCTGAAGTCGGGGCTCTCCCACTGGAGGATCCACCATGTCCCGGGGGCTCTTGATTGTTGAATAAGGAGGGTGCAAGGCTTGTGTTTCAGTGTTACTCAGCCCTGACCCTGAACCCAGCCGTTCGTCCCGCTCTGTCTTGGAAAGTCGAGCTCCAGCAGGCTTGCCTCCCCAGGGCCAGCAGGAAGGACGGCTTTATCCGGTGTCAGAGCTACCCACGTCTGACTTCCCAGGTCTCTGAGCCTTGAGTCTTCTTCGTTCCTTGGGAAACAAACTTCCCTTCCGTTCCTGGGGAAGTACTGTACCATCTTGAAGCTGAAATGGGATCGGAGCCACAAATGAGACTTGAGGGGAAGGAAGAGAAATTGGTGGCTGGCACCATGCCCACAGGCCTGGCTCCTCTCAGCTTCTGGGTTTTAGAAGGAGTCGGGCCAATATCCAGGACAAATGCGTCCTCTGCCTGAGCGACGTCCTGGGCCTCTAACTTTTTTTTCTCTTTTTGATGTAGAACTCACATTCCATAAAATTCACCCCTGCGCCCTCCAGCATTTTTCTTTTGTCCCAGAGGTGACCTTTCGGCTTTCCTGTCATTCCCTCCCCCCACCTCACGCACCATCCCAGCGCCCAGTCATAGGGAAGGGAGAGAGGAGCAAATTTACCCAGAATAGCATTTCTTCAGTGTTGGGATCAATAAACCCTTTTGCTTAAAAGGAACCAGATGATTTCATCCTTGTAATTACAAGGTTGACGTTTGCAAATCTTGCCCAGGCTCCAAATGAGCCTCTTTGTCAGAGGCGGTGGAGGGGGTTCGTCTGGGTGCCCGAGAGGATGGAGCGGGAGCCCGACGTGGTGGGAAGAGGTCCTGGCTAGGGTCAAGAGACCGACCTGGCGGATCTGATGGAGCTGCGCTGACGCTTGGCCCCCCTCCCCCACTAACTTCTGGCAAGTGATGGGAAACAGACTAGACAGGAGGCTAGGCCGTGAACTTGAACCACACCAGGCTCCGCTTGAGACCCCTCCCCCGAGTCTCCTGGGTGTTTTTTTTTTTTTTTTTTTTTTTTTTTTTTTAATTTCTTTCCTGGCAGGAAGACAAAGGCCTTGAGCACAGCATTCCAGACCCGAGGCAATCTTTTCTTTCCTTTCCAGCTCTCATCTCTCCTTTCTCCCCTGGCACTCTGCAATCCATACTAGGCCGCTCATGTTTCCCACATGCCTCTGGCGGGACTGTCTCCCCCTTCTCTGCAGGGAAAGCTCATCCGTCTTTAGGGGCCTCTGTCTCCCACGGAGTGACTGAGCACCTCCTCCGCCCCTTCCATCTTTTCCTCCTCTTCCTCCTCTTCCTCCACCATCTCCTGCTCCTCTTCCTTCTCCTCTTCCTTTTGGTTACACTGTATTTTGGGCGAGTGGGGAGCATGCTTGCTATGGTACGAAGACGCACGGAGGTCAGATGACGAGCTGTGGGAATTGGGTCTCTCCTACCAGGTGGATCTCAGGGATCTCCGCCGCTAGGCTCGGAGGAGGCAAGCGCCTTTTACCCAGTGAGCCGTCTTGCTGGCCCCATGATTATTATTTTTTGTCTTTATTTTTGGTAGTGCTAGGGACTGGACACAGGGCCTTGTGAGTGCTGGACAAGCACTCCAGTAAGGCACACCCCTAGCCCTGCTCCATCCACACGCATAGCTCTGATGTTCTAGATGTGCAGTTTTGAAGGGTATCACCGTACACCTATAGTACCAGCATTTTTCACTTTGTATTCTTTTTTTTTTTTTTTTGATTTTTGGTTTTTTCCAGACAGGGTTTCTCTGTATAGCCCTGGCTGTCCTGGAACTCACTCTGTAGACCAGGCTGGCCTCGAACTCAGAAATCCGCCTGCCTCTGCCTCCCAGAGTGCTGGGATTACAGGCGTGCGCCACCACTGCCCGGCTTCACGTAGTATTATTAACGACATCTTCTTGATCCACTGTTCCAAGCCCTTATTTTGGACATCTAGATCATTTCCTGTTATTCGTTATTACAGATAAGGCTGCTAAGAAGCTTTTGATGCATAGACATTTTCTGAAAAGTTCTGGAGAGTGTTTTTAGTACCAGTTTCCAGAAGTAGAACTACGAGGACCAAAGACATAGACAGTGCAAATTTCCTGAAACATATTACGTTGCTAAATTTCTCTGACAACACCTCCTCCTCTCCTTTGTCCTGCCCCCTTCAGATAAGAACCCGCTGTGGCTGGACAGGCATGGTTTTGCCTTTGATCCCAATGCTTGGGAGGGAGAGGGAGAGAGGAAGGTAGGAAGCAGAAGCAGAGGCAGGAAGATCTCTGTGAGTCGGAGGCCAGCCTGGTCTACCAGGCCAGCCAGTGCTAAGTATTGAGACCCCGACTCAAAAACACATAAACTAGCAATCTTACAAACAAAAAAGAAGTAGCTCAGGCTATCCCTAAACTCATGATTCCCCATGCTTTATCATCCCAAGTACTAGGTGACAGGTGTGTGCCACCATGTCCTTTACCTCCCGTCTCTTTCTGAGTCTCAAAATCTATTCCCTCCCCTGTGTCCTCAGACACAGGAAATGCCAACCAAGAATAAACCAAGGCCTGCAACTAGAGATCAATGGATCAATAAAGGAGGTTGAATAATTTAACACTCACTTCTGGCTCGTTATTGACTCTGGAATCCAAATGCATCCTTTTCTGCCTCCTCCCCTTTTATGTGTCTCATGATGGCACCCTGACACTTTGTCCTGTTCTTGGATTCATTCCCAAGTTTCCCAGCCACACCCATCAGGCAGGCCTGGTTCCCACCATACTGTAATATTGTCTTATAAATAGAAAGGGATACTAAGCCACAGCCCCCTCAGCAGCCTGACATCCTCCTTGGAACACGAAGAAGAAGAAGAAGAAGAAGAAGAAGGAGGAGGAGGAGGAGGAGGAGGAGGAGGAGAAGGAGAAGGAGAAGGAGAAGGAGAAGGAGAAGGAGAAGGAGAAGGAGAAGGAGAAGGAGAAGGAGAAGGAGAAGGAGAAGAAGAAGAAGAAGAAGAAGAAGAAGAAGAATTAACAAAGCAGATGCCAGTTGCCTTCCTCATGAGTACAGCCGAGGAGCTGAGTCCTGGTCTATTGTCTGGCTCGTGTCTTGTCTAGTTAGCCTCTCTTCCCTTTATTAGCCAGACACACCCGTCCTCTTCCTCGGAAGATGCCCTAGTTCCACCTATGCTAGCCTCATCTCGGTACCCTTCTGTCCCAGGTGATCTCATGATGATGTCTGAGGCCTCACTCCTTACCTGCAGATTGTGGGAGAGCTGGCGTGGGTGGGGGGGCATAAGAACAGGAGAGCTGACCCAACCCCTAGCCAGCTGCCGCACGTGGACCCCACACATTGCTGGAGGTGCAGGTGATCCAGGCCCAAGGATGCGAATGTGAGAGAGCTGGTCCCACCCCTTGTCTGCCTCGTGCTGACGTGGGTGGGGGAGATATGCCCCCATTCGCCCCTATGGCCGACAGGAGAGCTGGCCCCGTGTAAATGAACCTCCCTGCCCCTCACCCGCTGCAGCACTTGGGAGAGCAGGCCCTGTACCGTGCCTGGGCAGCAGGGTAGAGCTGGCCCTGGAGAACAGAAGAGCCTGAGAGCTGACCAACTCAGATCTCTCTCAGGCCTAGAGCTAGGTCTTTGACTTGATCCAACCCAACATCTGTCCCATAGATGAACTGCCAGAGTTCATGAAAGGGCCAGTCCTACAGACCCAAAACTACAGGATCTCCATGATACAGGCAACGACAGGATATCTGAGAAGAGTCCCAGGGAAGCTCCAGTATTGATAGAGTAGCAGAAGCCAGAGGCCTAGTACCAGACCAATGAATCAGTGCAGTGAACATTTGCAAGCAAAGACGTGTGGACAAAAGGGTACCCCGTGGGACATGGTGGGGCACATTACGGCTTCCACAACAAGATTTTTTTCCTGGGGTGGTGGGGTGGGTTGGAGGTATGAGGGGAGGGGGAGATGAATGGGATTGGGGTGCATGATGTGAAATTCACACACACACACAAAAAAACAATAAAAGTTTTTTTTTTGTTTTTGTTTTTGTTTTTTACAGAAGAAGTGGCAGCAGGGTGTGTGGCACACGCCCCTCATCCCAGCACTTGGGAGGCAAAGGCAGGAAGATCTCTGGGAATTTGAGTCCTGTGTGGTTTACATAATTTTACATGTATGGGTATTTTGCCTGCATGTATGTCGGAGCACCTCCTGTGTGCAGTACCTGTGGGGACCAGAGGAGTGTCAGGTCCTCAGGAACTGGTCCTCGGCAAGAGGAACAGGGAGGATGGCTTCCTGAGCCATCTCTGTAGCCCTGGGGACGTTCAGAAGCTCCTTTTAACTCTGACAATAACAGAAGGTCTAGCGAAAATCTTATAAAGCTGAGATCATCAGGGACAAGCAGAGAAAACCTGAGGAGTTCACCTTTGCCTGTAAGAGCGGGATGTGCCAGTGACCTCCCTCCTGTGTAGGTAAGCTAAGACCAGCATACGCCAGGCCGAGGCTCTGGAAGGATCTGCTGCTTACATTGCCCTCTTCAAAACCTCCTCGCAGAGATTAACCAGCGTGGGTGCTCCGGGTGAGGTGGTTACCAATAATCATTGGTGGTTACCTAATCAGAGTTTTCTCTGCAGAAGGAACATAATGTGAGTGTGCATTTGTGTTGGAAGCCCTGTTGAGGCAAAAGACGGAGAGCAGCACACTTGCAAGGCCCCGGATGGACACAATGAGAACAGCGCCCCCTGGAGGCATGTCCTGGAGTAGCAACTCTGTCACCCATCCCTGAGGTTGGTGAGAAGAAATGACTGACTCCTGGCTTCTCACGTTAGCCCGGCTCACTACACGTGGTTGTTTTTGGGACAGTTGTGTTACCACGCCTCCTGATGTGCTTGGGATGTATTGGTCACATAAAATCCAAGCGGGTCAGGATTTTTCCTGACTGAGAAGATTGGAGACGATCACAGAGTTGGGTTGGAGATCTGGCTCATTCGTGAAGAGCACATACTGCTTTACTGGAGGACCTGAGTTTAGTTCTCAGCACTCACATCACACACTAACTTATGATCACCTGTGACTCTAGCTCCTGGCGATCCCAACACCCTCCTCTTCTATCCTACTCAGATTCCTATGTGTGTGCTTGTACACACACAGACATACAGACACACAGACACAGACCTTTTTTTTTTTTTTTTTTTTTTTTGAGACAGGGTTTCTCTGTATAGCCCTGGCTGTCCTGGAACTCACTCTGTAGACCCGGTTGGCCTTGAACTCAGAAATCCCCCTGCCTCTGCCTCCCAGAGTACTGGGATTACAGGCATGCACCACCACCGCCCGGCTCACACACAGAACTTTTAAAAACTAGAGTAGAGGCAACACTATGTTAAAGCGCAGGACCCTACCCCTACCTCTTTCTGAGCACTGTGGTTTGCTATGGCTCTTGAGGGGCAAATCCATGCTTTTGAAAGACCCAGCCGCAGAGGTTTGGAGTCCTGCGCCTGACGTCTTTGGGAGGCCCTGGAAGCAGCACTAGCCCCCCCCCCCCCCGGCCGGCTGAGCTGCTCTCTGGGCAGGCGCCATGAATCAACCGTTGGCACCTCTGCCATGGTGATAGATTTTCCTGCCACCAGTGCTAATTTCCTGAAAGCCCTTCTTTCCCACCTTCAGCCTCCCCATCTAAAGGAGCAAGATCTGTAATACTCCGCAGCTACTTGGCGAGGTCACCGCCATGGTTATCTACCAGGTCTTATGACCTGAAGAGCTGGAAGCAAACAACATTCTGTACGAATAGCTGGAGGGAGCTCAGGCCAGAGCCCTGTTTCCCCACTGGACCGTTCCCAGTGTACAGATGAGGAGAAGCAGGCTATGGGAGGCAAGAGGACGACCTGAAGATGGAATCAAGGCCAGGCCCAGACCAGAAGGCAGTGCTCCCAGACTCTGCTCAGGAGCCGTGAGGAATCCTGCTCTAAGAGTCCCCCCCCCCTTTCAGGGCTCAAATAGACTCACCCGCCCATAAATCCCCCCTCCCGCACCTAATAGTTCTCTAAACAAATCTCAGGTTCAAGCCCCATTGACCACAAAGCTAGTAGAAAGAGATTCCAGTCCAGTCTCGGTTAGCTTTCCCTGGGATAGTACGTGGCTTTGGCTCAACTCCCTCTTGGGGCCTTTTATGGGCCTAGTGGAGATCGGATGAGGTCTCCAATCCAGGGGAAGATTATAAGAGTTTCTAGGCTAGGCTGGCTAAGAGTAGGGCAGAATGCCTCAGGGGTTACCCTGTATGGAGGGCTGGGGCTGGTCAGAGCTGACCCCCTGCCCTTACCCATCGCTCTTTAGGAAAGCAGTGTATCTGAGAGACTTCTTCAACTTCTGCTTCCCTCAAATGTTCCCAAGCTCTAGTCATCCACTTTGTGAACATACTAGGTATAAGAGATCAGTTTTGGCTCAAGACCCCCAAGACCAAGTTCTCAGCAGAAAGGAGACTTATTTGCCCTGGAGGGATTAGAAGGCAGGGAATAAGAGACAAAGACAGGGGCTGGAGAGATGGCTCGGTGAGTAAGAGCCACTAAGCTCTTCAGAAGGTCATGAGTTCAAATCCCGGCAACCACATGGTGGCTCATAACCATCTGACACCCTCTTCTGGTATCTGAAGACAGCTACAGTGTACTTACATATAACAAATAAATAAATCTTAAAAAAAAAGTTTCTTAAAAAAAAAAAAAGAGACAAGGAGATACAGGGGAAGGGAACAAGGTGGGGGGCGGGGCAGGGCTATTTGTCCCAGAGGACAATGGACTGCCTCTGGATAGCGGATAGCATAGGAAGCAGACAGATGTGGCGCACAGGAAAGTGGTAGTTCACAAAGGCAAAAGAGGAAACCCCCGTGTTAGAAAGAGGTGTTTAATTTTAATTGGGCGTGTTAATTAGGTGAGCCAAAAGGGACTTTTGATGGCTGGATTTCAGTACTTTGATAGCTGGACCTTGGTAATTGGCCTCAGAAGGAAGAAAGCAACTAAATAACGGAGCAGACCCGGGGGGTGGGGGTGGGGGGCCGGCTTTAGGAGTGTCATCTAACAGTGTCTAGCAAGGCAGAGGGAAGAAGGGAGAAGGGCAAGGCCTGCCAGAGCCATGTTTGCCAGGCTGGCCTGGCCAGACAGAGTTCCTTTGCCAGTTCCCGTCTACGAAGAATAAACTCACTGTCCAATTCTCTACCACAATCTCTTTCGGTCAGCTTTCTCCTATTCCAGTTCCTCTACATATTTATGCAACCCCCGAGATCTTTCTGGAAAGTAACTGAGCTTAGGACATGTCCCTGTTGTCGTCCCCAGTGCTTCAGAGCAGGGTCTGTGCTTCCTGCAGACTTATGGGCCTGGAATGCCTGCCGAGCCACACAGATGGAAATAAACAGACCTGGCTGGAGATCCCTGACCCGCTGCTCCCTCTGACCCACAGAGCTTCCCTCCGCTCTCATGTCTGGTCTCTCTGCCTTTCCTTACTAGTCCTGTTAAAGGCTCCTTCTGGAAGCCCTTCTAGGCTCCCTGGCCCCACCCGAGTTAGGTGGTTTCCTCTGTGGTCCCATAACCTTCCAGCCTAACCATTCTAGGATCCTCCACACCCAGACTCTGTCAGTGGCCATGCAGGCTAAGAGTCTGGTCAGCTGCTGCCACCTTCCTAGTGGCGAGGCACTATTCTCTCCCAGGCTGGGCTGTTCTTATTCTCTGTCAGTCTGCCTATCTGCCCATGCGCCTGTGTGTTGACCAACTTAGGTCTCTTTCCTTTTGATGAACAGAAACTTGATGACCATCATTTCTTTTCTTTTCTTTTTTAAAGAGATATTTACTATATGTAAGTACACTGTAGCTGTTTTTCAGACACACCAGAAGAGGGCATCCAATCTCATCACAGATGATAGTGAACCACCGTGTGGTTGCTGGGATTTGAACTCAGGACCTTCAGAAGAGCAGTCAGTGCTCTTAACCTCTGAGCATTTCTTGGCCAGTCATTCCGTTGTCCTTTTATCTGTCTCTGTTTCTTTCCTCAATTCCCACCCTTTAATTTGCTCTTGCTCTATTGAGTACCGTGGGCAGTCTCATTGTCACCGAATGCCATCATTGATCCGTCTCCATTGCCAGTTTCTCACAGGCCTGGATTCTTTTCGACACGGTTAATGGCACTGGTACATAGAAAGAGGTGCCTCGACTCTTACGTGATCCTCTCCTCCCCAAAGTCTGGACCCACCAGGCTTGAGAGAGATCACACGCAGGAGAGCAAGGCAGGGGCTCACTCCTCGCCTGCTCAGGCCAACCCGAGAGGACTGTGGGGCATAGACGAGGCCACTGTGGCCAGGCCTCAGCCCCTCCAGCCCAGACCCTGAAGAACCTATAGAGAAAGACAAGTGTTGCACAGCGGTCTCTCTGGCTAGCCCACCCGTGGCCTTTCCTCCGAAATTCTTTCCCACCGCTTCTTTGAGGACTCTCAGCTCCTACCATTGTATGTCCTAGACATCGGGTCCATCACTCTAGGGCTCCGGTGTGTCCAGCAGGTCATGCTAGAAGGACCCTGAAATGTTTGGTGCTCTGTATCAGCTCCAACTACTGCTTTTCCTGGTTCCTCTTTACCTGATACTTCCTTGGATTTCAAGGTTTTTTACTAGGTTAGGGTCTAAGCCAAAACTCCCGAGACCTCTGCTCTTGCAGCCTGCAGACCCCAGAGGCGAAGTCTGATCCCTTTTCGTTCACCCAAAGCCCATTATATATCTATCTATATCTATATCTATATCTATATCTATATCTATATCTATATCTATATCTACAGCTATATCTATATCTATATCTATGTCTATGTCTATGTCTATGTCTATGTCTATATCTATATCTATATCATCTATATCTATATCTATAAAACATTTAATTTATTATTATTATTGTTATTATTTTTGGTTTTTTTCAAGACAGGGTTTCTCTGTATAGCCCTGGCTGTCCTGGATCTCACTCTGTAGACCAGGCTGGCTTTGAATCCACCTGCCTCTGCCTCCCAAGTGCTGGGATTAAAGGTGTGCACCACTACTGCCTGACTAATATATATTTAAAAATATATAAATATATTTAAATATATTCATATAATATTATATATAAAATATATATTTTTATGTTAAAGATAATAGTATATTTACATATAACATAATATATTATATGCATTATATTATATGTTATACAATATATGCATATAAATATATAATATAAATATATATAATGTGTATGTGTATTTATATACATTATATTGTATAACATATAATATAAGATATATATATATATACATATGTGTATATATGTATATATGTATATATATTCAAGGCAAGGACCTAGGGAAGGAAGTCCATATATTTTAGAAGTGTTGAGGACCTTGACTGAGCTCCATACTGCTTATTTACTGCATCAAGAGCAAGAACAAGCATGCACTGTGGGTTTCCAAAGCCTGGTCCTGCCACGGCCACCATCAGGGAACTAACTGGTTTGAGCACTGCTAACCCAGACCCAGAGAAATGATGAGGGCCCTGAAAAACCTAGAATTTACCAGGTACCTTAGTGGCAGTTCTAGGATTGTGGCTGTATTGTCTCAGCGTTCTTGCTGCCGCGGGATGAATTGATGATTAGCTCCAAGGCACAAGAGGTGGGCGGCTCAGGAGTCCTCTCAGAAGTGTCCAACCCTAGTGCTCTGCCACCAGGCCCAGGCGCCCTGGAGTCCGCTCTGGCTCTGGATAGGAGCCAGAGACACTGTAGTTGGCGTGAGGCCAGATGGCTTGTCCCCGGAGCTCGCAGGCAGCTGGCGCTGTCAGTGTGCAGGGAAGGCTAAGACCCGCTCCTAGCAGCCGGAGCCTGATGCGGGAGGAGGAGTCAGCTGCGGTGCTACGGGGCCAGTGGTCAGCGGGACCGGTGGAAGAACCCTGTCCCCAACACTAATAGGACATTTCCCAGTCTGCTTGACTGTTAATTGCTCCTTTGAGTGTAGAGGTGTCGGAGAAAAAGGGGGCGCTGCTTCCAGAGCCGGAAGCCAGAAGCAAGGCTCCAGCCCGAAGTTGGGCTACGGGAATGCTTGAGAGCGCAGGCGGTGGCTTTGTACCTGTAAAGAGTTCACCATCCCTCCGGGGTTGGCAAGCAGAGGTAAAGAGACAAGAGAAGGTAGGCAGGGTGTGCGATCTGGGGAGGGGCTGGGGAAGACCGCACCTTCTTGAGTGGATGGGGAGGGTATGGCGCCAGCAGTGCACCGGGCTCCTTTCCAGGTTGCCCATTGGTATTCAGTGCTGGAACCCCAGGGGAGGTCGAAGGTCCCAGGGTTTCCCGGAGCCTTTTATTCCTCTGTCAGCCACAGTCACGCTGGAGTCTGAGCTCTCTCTTTTTTATGCTCTGCGGTACTTCCTCTAATTTGGAGATAAACACCCTTCCCTAGGCCTGGGTGAACAGGCCTGCAGAGGGATGTTGAAGGAGAAAATCAAGTTGGGAGTGGAGGAGACTCCTGGGCGTAATCCCGCACCTTGGAGGCAGGAGGATTGTTAAGAGTTCAAGGTCAGCCTCAGGTGCCTCTGTCTACTTGGACTACAATATGAGACCTTGTCTTCAGAATGGGATGAATAGTAGGTGCTGGAGAGATGGCGCTCAATGCTCAAGGGCACGTTTTTTCTCTCGCAGAGGACTTAGCTTCACTCCCTAGCACCCACAGGGTGGCTCCAAACATCTGTAATTCCAGCTTCAAAAGTCTGGCCTCCTTGAAAAAGTACAGGGGAGTCTGCATGGAGTCAATGAAGGTACTTTCTTAGAGGGTATGTCAGTCTACTTTCTGTTACACTGGGGCATTACACAAGTGTGGCTGCATTAGTCACAGTCACCAAGAGGTGGAAACAACTCAGCTCTTTTTTCCTCTTTCTAACAACTTAAATATCTAATGCAATGTATATGTATATGTATATGATGTATATAATAAACACACTTTAAAAAAAAGATTTATTTATTATATGCGAGTGCACTGTAGCTGTCTTCAGACACCAGAAGAGGGCATCAGATCTCATTACGGATGGTTGTGAGTCACCATGTGGTTGCTGGGATTTGAACTCAGGACCTTCGGAAGAGCAGTCAGTACTCTTACCCACTGAGCCATCTCCAGTCCATATGCACACATTTTTGCTTTTGGTTTTCAGCTTTGAAATGGAACAAAACTGTGACATTCAACAATTTGGATGGACCTTTTAGGCATTATGTTAGGCACAGAAGGACAAGAATATGAGTCTCTTCTAGAACTAAAAGGTGCCTAAAAGAGTCAAATTCACAAAGACAGAAAGTGGAAGTCTGGGGAGTGGAGACAGGGCTCAGCAGACCACTTGAGTACTTGCTGCTCTTCCAGAGGACTCAAGTTCAGTTCCCAGCACCCCAGCCAGGTGACTCTGTTGTGCCAGGGAGAAGTTAGTGATCCCCAAAAACACAGACAGGAGCCGATCTGATGCAACTCACAGCAAAGTCTTTATTTTATTTGAGCTAGCTGGCCCCCCCCACCCCCCAACATACCACCATCATGCAGGCCGGTTTTGGTGGGGGGGAGCCCCGAATGTCTGTTGGGGCAAGGCTTCATAGCAAGCAGCAAGCCGGGAGTACACGTGCATGCATCTATCGGAAAGCTACTGTGGCCTTTAACATAATTGGCTGGTGCTGGGAGTCATATCATAAACTTAATTTCTGTTCTCCTCTGCATTGGTGATCTTTAGGCAGGGGGTGGACTTGTAACCTGGGATGCAGATTTGTTGGGGGGAATAACCTGGAGATACTTCTCTTGCTGGGGATTAGCCTAGAGACTGGAGCAAGGCTCAGGCTTTGTTGGGGGGCAACTTGGAAACTAATGCTAGGTACCAGCCTGTTAGTCTACCTGAATTCAAACTTAGGTCATATTTTCTTTTCTTTTCTTTTTTCTTTTTTAGATTTATTTATTTATTATATGTAAGTACACTGTAAGTGTCCTCAGACACTGCAGAAGAGGACGTGAGATTTCATTATGGATGGTTGTGAGCCACTATGTGGTTGCTGGGATTTGAACTCAGAACCTTCAGAAGAGCAGTCGGTGCTCTTAACCACTGAGCCATCTCTCCAGCCCTAGGTCATGTTTTCTAAAATGGAGTCTGAATTTAAAAGCTTTGGCATCTCATCCCCCTTCCCCCACCCCTTTCTCTTGTGACTAGAAGTCCCAATCATGGGACTTTCTGAAACTACATGAAACAGTAACAGGGCTGTGTCTTTGCACTGTCCCTAGGGCATGGGTAGGGGCCCATCAGTGGGAGGCAGGAGGGAGTCCTGGGACTGAATTTTCCTCCTGCTGGCCAGGGTCTTCTTCAACTGCAAACGGATGTGTGGTGAATCCACGCTGCAACGCTGTAGCACAGGGACCCTTTTAGGACGCTCTAGTGACCCTGGCAGTGCCTTTTGACTAGGGTCCAATCTCCAGGCTAAAGTTGGTGGAGCTAGGGAGGGGCACCTGTTTTATGGAAATCATAAAGTTTAAGCCAAACATGTTTGTGTAGCCACTGGACACCCTCAAAATTGTATAATAACCAGCAGTTGTCTGTTTCTGTAATAACTTCTGTCAGTAGGAAAACCAAAGAGAACTTTAAAAGGGATAAGTCCCATCTAATATGGGGAGTTCTGTCCTCTATAAACCATGAAGGGGAGAAGGCTCACCTGTCACTGGGAGTCTTTAAGGTCAATTTAGTTAAGGTCTCTTTCGGGGTACTGTTTAGTCTTCTCTACCTATTCTGAACTCTGGAGTCTATAAGCACAATGAAGTTTCCAACCAATCCTCAGAATATTAGCTAATCTGTAACTTACCTGGGACACAAATATTGGTCCATTGTCTAACCCTATAAACTTAGAAAAACCATACCTTGGAAGAATTTCTTTTAGCAGTTTCTTTGTTACCATCTGTACAGTCTTGTGCTTAGTTGGGAAAGTCTCAGTCCATCCTAAAAAAGGTATCTATAAATACCAGTAAATATTTGTATCTGAATTTTCCTGTTTTTTTTTTTCCCTCCATTAAGTCCATTTCCTGATAGACCCTTGGCTTGGTGCTGTTGAGTACCAGGGTTTTTTGTTTTGTTTTTTTTTTTCTCATTGGCAACTACATTAGTCAATTAACAGTCCTCATAATTTTTAACCATTTTAACTGTTTTCAAATTCGCATCTTCAATTCCGATGTGGGACTGGCAGACTGTTTTGCATTTCCTTGGCTTGTCTGAGGCTGGCTTGGCTTGGGTGTGGTGGTCGCTGTGGCTTGGGGCACAGAGAGGCCTTCTGTGGGAGGTTAGGTGGCCGGCTCTGTAGGTGAAGGCCTGCTCCATTGTTCTCTGTGGTGGATCCTTAGCTCAAACAGGAACCAGGCTGCCTTTCTCGGTCCTGCTTCCTTAGACCCATTTCCTTTGGTACAATTAGTTTGTAGTCAGCTGTCCTCCGTCATCTCGTATGGCACTGAAACACGGGCTGGGTTTTGGCCCAGATCACATCTTCTGTCTGATCAGAGAGTTGGGGGTCTCCTGGGTCTAGTGAGATTAAGAACACGAGGGGCCCAACCACTTGTAATAGCTCCAGGAGATCTGACATCTTCCTCTGGCTTCCATGGGCAGTCACACATATGTGGCACATGCGTAGATACATACACACAGAATAAAACAAACAAACAAACAAATTTTTTAAAAAAGAAAGTGGTGACTGAAGAGGTAGTAAAGAGATTTGTTTCCAGGACTTAAGACTTTTGTTTGATTCCTGGAATCCGCATGGTGGAGGGAGAGAACACTTGAAAGTTGTATTCTGACATTCAAATGGGCATAGCAACACATGCCTGCTCCAGTGTGCATGCACAGACACACAGACACAGACACAGACACAGACATACACACACACACACACACACACACACACACACACACACTGAGAGAGAGAGAGAGAGAGAGAGAGAGAGAGAGGGCACATTTTGTGGAACAGGTTGGGATATGTCCCAGTGAAGAGGATGGAAGGGTCAGACCTAATGGCTGTGAGCATGGACTGGGCGTGGTGTTCTGATATAGGGAGAAAGATGGCATACTTGAAATAGAGAAGAAATGAGTCATGCTTTCTCTCTCTGTTTTGTCGTTTTTGTGATGGGGTCTTATGTCATCAGGGCTGGACTCAAACTGTGTGTGGCTGAGAATGACCTTGAACACCTGGATTCTCTTTCTTAGGTTCCAAACGCTGAGATTACAGGCATTCACTACCACATTTGACTGGCACCAGTGAAATGCTTTGCAGTCCAGATGCCTTCGCTTCAGTCCGTCTAGCAAGCACAGCCCAGCAAGCAGCAAGCAGCAATGTTCTGTTACTCGAAGGGCTCAAACCGAGAGTGTGAGAAAGGGATACAGATCCCAAGCCATCAAAGCTATCATGGTGATATCATGAATGGATTGTCTGGGGCCTCGAGGCCAGCACTAACAAGCAGGATGAACAGGGTAGACGATCAATGACTGCAAGGTACAATGACAGGAAGTGGTAGCCGTGTAAACTTTCCATAAGAGAAGGCTGCTGATACATCATGAGGATAAGAGGTCTTTTTCTTTTAGATTTATTTATTTCTTATATGTAGGTACACTGTAACTACACCAGAAGAGGGCATCAGATCTCATTACGGATGGCTGTGAGCCACCATATAGTTGCTGGGATTAGAACTCAGGACCTTTGGAAGAGCAGTCGGTGCTCTTTACCACTGAGCCATCTCTCCAATCCGAAGATAAGAAAGAGGTCTTATAAAACGGAGAAAAGAATTTGTTCTGAGGTGGGGGGTGGGGCTAAGGTAGGGGCGGGGCTAAGGTGGGGGCGGGACCAAGGTAGGGGTGGGACTAAGGTGGGGGCTGGTAGAGCACAGAGTAATGAAAGGCCCTGGCCTGGTTTAGACAGTGAGATATAAGGTGTTATGGGACACCAGGCTAGACCGGCGGTACTAACCCCCAATCGATGGGCTAGTGCTCCAGCTATAGCCTGAAAGTAGTCGGGAGTATCTACAGGTCCTAGATTGAGTGGAGATGACTCTTGCCTTCAGAGGTATCCAGGGCCGGTCTCCTTCAGGCAGAATGATAGGATAGCTCTCTCTTGCTTGGCCACTCTCAGTATAGCGGGTGTGTCTAAGGTTTCTGAGGCTGGCGCAGCCGTCTCCAGAAAGCCATCTTGTCCTCCTTGAGCTTCACACCCACTCTGGTATCGAAGTCCAACTGTAGGTACTTTTCATCCTTGTCAAAGCGTGGCCAGTAGGGCAGCTTTTCGTCATTGGGGTTCCTGACCCGCAAAGTAGAAACAGATTCTCGTCACTCATTTTGGCTTTCCCCTCTTGCCTTCCTCATTTACCTTCACTTGGGGAGCTGAGACCCAAGAGAGCTTTGTGGTGATGACACTTGGATCGTTATGGAAAGAGTAGGAGGAGAGCTGGGTGAACGCTCAAGAGTCCCAGCACCCACCTAGAGGCGGGAGAATTGTGAGTTTGAGGCCAGCACAGGCTACACAGCGAGGCCCAGGGAAGGAGGTGGGGGAAGTGAACTTCCAGGCAGTACAAGGCTGAGTAAGATCTGGGCGAGCATAAAGAGGACTGTGTGCAGAAAGAATGACGACACAGGAAACGGTTTGAAGGGCTTTTCCTGCCAGGCTAAGGGGATGGAACTTTACTCTGGGGGCATGAGCAAGAGCTTTGAGCGAGTGAATAACTCGGTTAGATGATATTTCAGAGCCACTCCTCCAGTGTTACACGATGGGGAGAGAAGGTGGAGCTAGGGAAACACACACAGGGAACCCACAGCTCAGATGGAGTGCCGCCTCCGCGCGAGGACCCCTCCTCCCCACGGGACAGCTCCCTTTGTGCCCGTGTGGAGTCTCGTTTTAATGGGGTGGGGTAGGAGGACGCAGCACGTGCTTGAATCCCAGCTTCCGGTACTAGCGTGGGACACAAAGGAGAACATTGGTGAGATGTGTTGGATGGTTGAGTGAATGAGGAGTGTGCGTCATGAGACAGGAGGGAACCATTTTACGGCCTTTAGGATACCACGACTGCCAAGGAAAAAGAGAAGGGCCTGGCTTTGACTGTGAGTTCCTGTAGGCCTAATATTGTCTATATGTGTAAGGGGTTGGACTCACCCAGTGTGAGCGAAGTTGGCCCAGTATTTCATCATCTGGAGGCTGAATTCCTTTTCCTCACCTGTGGATGAGCCTGGGGACAGAAGAGGACGTGGTATTTTGGAAAGATCTGGGGGGTGGGGTGGGGTGCCGACCTCCCAACTCCGTGTCTGGGAGTCACACTAGGGACTGAATAGTTCCCTGCGGTCAGCCACCGGAGGCGTGGGTCTTCGTACATGGCGGGGAGGTTAGGTGTCAGGACCTTTGGAGAAAGGCTTTCCGAAGAGATAGGAAAGCTCGTCTCCGTGGTCCGCTCCGTCACGGGGTTTGACAACGATGCCTGAGGGAGCGTGGTGCTTGAACTCATACAGATAGACGGGGGAGCCAGCATCTGTGAATAAACGCAACGGGGGAGTGCTTCAGGAAGTCTCCGCCTGAACGCCCCGGCTACCCCAAGCACCACATCCACCGACATCAGGCAGGGAGTTAGACTTAGAATCACCGAGCAAATTAGAACCCTGCCTGCACTGAACATCACTAAACGACCGTGGGCATGTCACTCAAACTCTCCAAGCTGTGGACGTGCGCCACCACGCCCGGCTCTGGCATTTTTTTTTTTTAAAAGATGTATTTATTTTATATATGTACACGGTCACTGTCTTCAGACATGCCAGAAGAGGGCATCAGATCCCATTACAGATGGTTGGTTGTGAGTCATGTGGTGGCTGGGATTTGAACTCAGGACCTCTGGAAGAGCAATCAGTGCTCTTAACGGCTGAGCCATCTCTCCAGCACCCCCAGCCTGGCTTTGAAGTTGCTCTTAACCTAGGTACTGTCTCTGCTACTCCACCTTTCTCCTCTAGGGAGGCTGAGGTTTAGCCCTTATTTCTAAGGGACAGTTCTTCTTCTGGTTTTTACTGCCTTTTTCTGTGGCTTCTTGGAGTCCCGTTCTAACTCCAAGTGTGGAGAAAGTGGGGGAAGAGCAGGTGACCCCAGTGAGAAGGAGCCAGGCTGAAGAGGAGCAGGGGAGCAGTGAGGGACCCCCTACCTCGGTGGTACTGCGCGGCCTGGAGTGTGGAATAGACAAAGGTGGCGTCTCCGACCAGGTCTATCAGGTGGTTTTGGAACATCTTCCAGTCGTGGCTACTGACAGCGTCATTCAAGTACTCGCTCGCCACCAGTGGGACCTGCTCCTTAGTGATATTCTGAGCAAGGATGGAAGACTCACCCTGAGGCCTGCCGTACCAGCTGGGCCAGGGAGGGTACACCCTCGGCTCGCACCCAGCCTCAGCTCCCCAGGACTTTTGGGAATGAGATTCCTAGGTAGGTCTCTATCATGATTTATTATTCCCACTTTTGCCTCCTATGACCCTAAGGATGCTTCCGAGACTTCGCCTGTCAGCCACCATCTCATCCCATGTCAAACTCCTTTAGGGATTCTCCAAGAATGAACCCATCTATATCAGGATTCCCCCAACCCCCCCAGTCCCCACAGAGAGTGGCTCCTACATTTTAAAAGAAGGGTGTGTATGTGTTGGGGGTGGGGGTTTACAGTCCTGCTCACACGGAAGGACCCCTGCCCACGGGACCCCTCACCAGCAGGATGCTGAAACTCCAGAGCAGTTTGCTGACGTAGGTTTTGTTCATTACACGCTGGCTTATCCGGAGCTTCATGAGCTGCTCAGAAGAGAAGGACCCAGAGGCCCTCGGTCAGGCCTGAGGTCTCGCCTATTTACGTGTAGAAGTCTCAGACAAGACACCTCCCAAGAAAGGCCTGTCCTGCTCACTGACATTGCCACCTGCTTCTGAACTGAAGCAGAGCTGGGAGGGCCCATTCTGGGCTGGAGCATTTGCCCTGACCCAGGGAATAAAGGAGGGCCCTAGGATGTATAGTTGTTTGGAGGCTCAGGGGTTAATTATTCCTCTCCTATGTCCCTTCAATCATTCCTGGCCAGCTCTCCCACACAGGGAATACAAGTGCCTTTTGCATTCCTCAGCATGGGCCACCAAGATCTGACTTGGTACCCAAACATTGTCCCAGGGGCATCCTCTGCAAACCCACAGGGGCGAGCACCTCTCCTGCCCACTTACAAAAGGCAAGTTCCACTTGAACTCTGCGCTGTTCACACCTAGAAGGTAGGGCACAGGTTTAACATGCCCCTGGGTCAGGAGCACCACGGGGTCTTCCGGGAATACCACGCCATCCACCACCGGGCTCAGGAACCACACGATCTGCAAGGCCAGGGGTGTTTTCCAGCTGGTCATCCCACATATCCGATGAAGGCCTTGGTGACTTGGGTGCTCAGCTCAGTCTGGACCAAGAACTGTTCTATCTGAAGCTTTTTTTTTTTTTTTTTTTTTTTTTTTTTTTAAAGACGGAGATTGCCCATAACGATATGGTGACGGTGACGGTGAACATGGCAAGGGACAAGGACAGGACCAGGCTACTTAGACCTCAGAGGTTTGCTCCAGCCATCCCCATAGTCCATTCTTTATCTCTTGAAAATCTTTGCGAGATAGCACTCCCACGAGGCACCTATGATCCATTCCATTTAAAATTACACTCCCTTTCCCACCCCTTTCCCTCCGTTGCTGTACCTCCTAGGAAGGTGAGTAGCTAATTTATTTATAGGGCTTATTGTCTCTTTCCGGTGGAGCAACAATTCCAGGGAAGGGAGTTTGGCCCAAATAGTTCCTCAAGGATCCCAAGGACTCGGCATACAGTAGGGATTTAGTAAACGCTCAACTAACCCCTGCTTACTCACCTCTTTTGGATCTTTCTGGAAGTTAACATGAAAGAATGTCTGGAAAGGAGAGAAGAAGATAGGAATCAAGAGAAACTCCCCCTGTGTCCGGGAGACAGGTTCCCCGGGGAAGTCCCAGTGGGTAGCTCTAGCCTGCGGGCTGGCGGGGAAAGCAACCGAGGTGCTCCACCTACCATCTTCTTGGAAACGCGCATCACCTCCTCCGCTGGTAGAGCCCTCAGGCATTCCACCATGATCTTTGTGCTATTGTGGTCGCAGCCAGCCAGGTGAGCGACCTTCTGCAGAAGAGAAGGGGGACACAGGGATGCCTCCGTCCTTCTCCCCTTGCGCTGAGCTCTGGGAGAGGAGCCGTGCTCACCTTGGCTGACCTCAGCGGGTCGGGAGTGATGAAGAGTTTCAGTACCGCCGTGCCACTCTGGGAAATGGCTTGATGGAATAGACCCTGGGCTAGGGGTGACATCACCTGTAGGGATGAGAAGCAGAGTACCAGTGAGGTCCATAGACAGGGTCACTTGGGTTGTTTGGGGGTGCTTGGCTGACCATTCCCCGGGCAGCCTGAGAGACAAGCATCTGGGAGGGAGCCATAGATCATAGGCTTGAGTCTAGACTTAAAGCCAGCACTTTTCAGTCTCCGGCCTATGCAGGGGCCTCTAGAGGTCTCAGAGTTGATCTACGGATATGAGAGGTATGATGAATAAGGGTCTTTCTCTGCTACAAGTTACAAACGCGGGTAGGCAGGACCCTGTCACCTCAGCTCCAATTACCTGTGCTAACAGCTCTTTTGGAGAGGTTACATCTTTGGATGTTTCAGAATTTATGTGTCTCAGACCTGCTCTAGTCAGTCTCAGACTGGGTGGGGCCCTTCTTTTGACATTATGCCCCCATCTTGGGGGCTGCCCCTCCCCTGCTCCTGACATTTGCAGCCATCCTCGTCCTGAACGTTTGGCCAGGTGAATCACTCAGTGAGCACCCTCTGCTCTCCATCCTTCCTCTCCTTATTGTCTCTTCTGGGAGAAACCCTGCACCCTCGCCTCCCAGATGGCCCCAAGTCCAGGTTCCCACTTCTTTGTAGTTCAGTTCCTTGCAGAGGACCGAGAGTCCTTTCTAACCCACATCTAATCTTACCATTTCCCTGCAGTCCCTGGCCGGGCGTGGTGGCACACGCCTTTAATCCCAGCACTTGGGAGGCAGAGGCAGGCGGATTTCCGAGTTCGAGGCCAGCCTGGTCTACAGAGTGAGTTCCAGGACAGCCAGGTCTACACAGAGAAACCCTGTCTTGAAAAACAAACAAACAAACAAAAGAAAAAACAAACAAGCAAAAAAGCTGTCCCTGTTCTCAGGAGGACAGTTGCAAGCCATACATTTGAGCCAACCTTGTCTTCATAGCAAATTCTGGGGCAGCTTGGTCTAAATACCAAGTCTGTGGCCCGCAAGGGCTGCAAAGGGAGACACAGTGTTAACAAATAACACAAATATCCAGGCCAAACCAAGCCACAGAACAAAACCTATCCTGACTTGTTAGTTAAAAAGAGTTACTTCATTTTCTGTGCATCAATGTCTTTGTCTGCAAGATTATTTATTTATTTGGTCAATTAATTTGTTAGTTTTGGACAGAGAGGGTCTTGCTGTGTAGACCGAGACCAGGTACTTTCTGGTCTTCGGTCTGCGTCTGGAATGTTGGGATTACAGATCTGCCTCACACACACACACAGAGTCTTTTTTTTCTTTCGACAATGTCTTGTCCATATTGGTTTCAAATTTACTATGTAGCCTTTGGATTTCTCATCTCACTCAAGTTTTTTTTTTTAAAAAAAATTTTTAATTTATAAATCCTTTTTATTTCTTATGTGTATTGGTGTTCTGCTTGTGTAAGGGTGTCAAATCCCCTGGAACTGAAGTTACAGATGATTGTAAGCTGCTATGTGGGTGCTGGGAATTGAACCAGGGTCCTCTGCAAGAGCAGCCAGTGCTCTTAACCTTTGAGCCATCTCTCCAGTCTCCCTGGCTCCAAGTTTTAAGACCACCACACCTAATTCTTTTTTTTTTTTTTTGGATTTGGAGAATTAAATAAAGAAACACATATAAGGTGTATAGAAGAATACCTGTCACATAGAAAGCACTCACTTTGAGCCTAATTTCAGCTGTGGCTTCTTTGGAGACCATGCTTTTGAGACTCAGATCGCCAGCCTTGCCAGCCAGTACTTTTACTTACTGAGCCATCTTAATGACCTCTATAGGTGCAATTCTTCAAGAGAAAGCATCCTTGACTGTGAGCAGCTGTCCCCTTGGGGGGAATGCTGTCCTGGGCAAGGGGTGAGAATACGTCTGTGGACCCGCATGTCTGTGGACATACAGGTCTGCCCATGTGCCTGTGCAGTGTGAGAGCATGCTGGCCTGTTCCTCTGCTGATCCATTAGAAACCGCACTCACCAGTCCTGAGACACTCATAGCTCCGGCCGACTGGCCAAATAGTGTTACACTGTCCGGGTCTCCACCAAAGGTTTCAATGTTCTCCTGCACCCACCGTAGAGCAGCGATCTGGTCCAGCAGCCCCCAGTTCCCGCGGGCATGGCTGTTGCCCGTGCTAGGCACAGGAAGATTCATGGTCAGGGTTCCAAACTTCGACGGTGAGGATTCAGAGAGCTGCCAATTTGCCCAGCCTAAGTCAGTCTTAGACTCGATCTATCGGTTGAGATGGTATCCAGCGCACGCTGGTTCCTTCCACATTGTCAGGCCCTCTTCACTCGGTCCCACCCACAGGCCACGCCCCCTTCAGTCTGTGCCCGCCTTCTGCTCCTGGGACTGGTAGGTAGGAAGGTGAAGGCCCCGCCCCTGGTCCAAGGCTCACCTGAGGAAGCCCAAGATGCCCAGCCTGTACTGCAGAAACACCAGCACCACTTTCCCACGGGCGGCCAACTCTGAGCCCTCGTAGCTGGAAGCCGAACCGGCGAGAAAGGCACCTCCAGGGAACCAAACCATCACCTAGGCGAGAGAGGTGGCCTAAGCTTGAGCTGGTCTGTAGGGTGACAGAGGGGGTTACAGCTGGTCATAGAAAACAGAGTACCTGGGGGCTGGAGAGATGGCTCAGTAGTTAAGAGCATTGATTGCTCTTCCAAAGGTCCTGAGTTCAATTCCCAGCACCCACATGGTGGCTCACAACCATGTGTAATGGGATCTGATGTCCTCTTCTGGTGTATCTGAAGACAGCTAGTGTACTCATTTAAAACAACAACAACAACAACAACAACAACAACAACAAAACAGAGTACTCACTGGCAGCAGAGGGTCCCCAGGTGCAAGCACTGGGGCGTACACATTCAGGTAGAGGCAGTCCTCACTGAAATGTAGCCACTCGTACTGTTTCCGCGTGTTTATGTACATGGACATTAGCTGCCCCCAGGACTCCTGAAGGCACCTGCGGACGCGCAATGAGTTGGGATTGGTAGTGAAGAGGATGATTTCCACCCCGGGATCAGCTGTGACAGGCGAGAACCTGACTAAAGCCTGGCAGGCTCTGTGCTGGCTTGCTCTTTTTAAAATTTTCTTTTATCCCCTCCTCTTCTCTTCTCTTCTCTTCTCTTCTCTTCTCTTCTCTTCTCTTCTCTTCTCTTCTCTTCTCTTCTCTTCTCTTCTCTCTTCCCTCCCCTCCTCACCCCTCCCTTTCCCTTCCCCTTCTCTCTCTCTCTCTCTCTCTCTCTCTCTCTCTCTCTCTCTCCCACCAGTCCAGGGCTTCAAGGCAGGCAGGGATCCCCAGGGTCCATCTTTCCTTCTACCACAGGTCTTATCATTACTCTCTTAGCCTGTGTAGTCTTTGTCGGAGATGGCCGATGAAATCAAGGCCAGTGCTTGGAGCCCTGGGTATTCATGCCCCACCCTCCCATACTGTTATCTCCCAAGCAGGCCAAGGAGCTCTAGATCATATTTTCCCACTCCAAACATAGGGTTGCTGTCCTGCCAAGACCATCAAATCTATGGTCTGGACACACACACAACTCCAAGCTCTTCTCAGTCCTCCAACATGCTCTCATTCCTCTGGAGGCCACTGATAAAAGTGATTAAAAACAAAGCAGAACATAACTCAGAGGAGACCACTGCACCACCCTTCTTAAAACCCTCCCCGTGGGGCGCAGTGGCTGACACCCATAATCAAGGGTATTCTGGGCTGTGTAGTGGGCTCCAGGACAGTCTGAGCTACTTCCAAGACCTGCCTCCCCGAATCTGTTTCCCATTTCCCTGGCTCCCCACTGCCCTCAGAGGAAAAAAATAATCCAGGCCCCCTCAGTCCAACTTAGCTGCTCCTTTCCATCCGGTCTCACCAGCCACCTTTGTTCCTGATAGGCGTGGCTGCTTGCCTGTGATTTCCAAACCCTTGTGCCTCTGCGTCTTCTGCCAGACGCTTCCTTCCTTGCCTAGCACACCCCCACATCTGATTCAGGCCAGTTCAAATGCTACCCCCTCTCATGGGCACCCCCTCTGTGCCCTACAAACCTTTCTTCGCTCTTGACTACAGTGCTGGTTGAGATTATTTCAATTAATTGCTTTTCTCCTGGATGATTCAACCGCCCCTGGAAAGCAGGATGGCAGTGTGTCCCAGCTCCCAGTCAGGGCGACATGCGGACTTTAAGGGTATTTGAAGAGTGTGGGCTCTACGGCTGCCCCTCCCCTCCCCATTGCCGGCCTGGCCTAGCCTCTGGAATGGTTGTTCTTACAAATCTGGGGGTGGCCTTACTGGATTGCATGCAGGAATACCTGTCTGCCTGTTATCCCTGTTAGTTCTCTTGTCCAGCCTACCCTCCCTCTTCTCTGTGTCCTTCCCACAGCACTTCAGTCTGCCCCATCCCAACCTGTTGTCTCCTGCCCACCTTTGCCAGGAGAACTAGCGCTCCTAGTTCTCTTCCTACAAGGAGCTTGTGTGTGCAGGCGCATGCGTGTAGGTCAGCGCATACACGCGGAGGGCGGAGGAAGAGTTCTGGCGTCATTCTTCGTGGAGGCTATCCATCTTGTTTTTAAGGCAGGATCTCTCAACTACTTGGATGTTGCTGAGTGGGTAGGTGAGGCTGGCTGGCTGGAGAGCCCTAGGGACCCTCTTGCTTCTGTCTCTCCAGCACGTGTATTCCAAATTCTTGCCATGGTTCTTGGCTTTTTATGTGGGTTCCGGGGCTTGAACTTAGGGTCTCGTACTTGTAACACAAGTGCTGCACGTACTAAGCCCATCTCCCCCGCCCCGGGGATAAACTCCCATCAATTGTCCTCCTTCTACATCACCTGGCCTCTTCAAAGGTCACCAGAAAGCAGCATATCTATTATCTATCTATCTATCTATCTATCTATCTATCTATCTATCTTCCTTCCTTCCTCCATTTCTAGACAGAGTCTTCTGTAATCCAGGATGGCCTTGAACTTTGTAGCTGAGGTTGACCTTGAACTCTTAACCCTCCTGCCTCCACCTCCCAAGTGCTAGTATAACAAGCGCGTGCCACTATGCCTGGCTCCATAGCTCTGTCTTTGATCTTTGCTTGGCTTCATTCTCCTTTGAAAATTTGTAGTGCCAGGGTCAAATCCAGGTCCTTGGGCATGCTAAGAAGGACCCTGCTTCTAGCCAATGCTTCTTGTTTCCTTGTTTGACTTCTCTTTCTCCTTTATCTGATTTCAAAATTGCATTTATTTATTTGGTCGTGTGCACGCACCTGCCGTGGCACATGCTTGGAGGTCAGAGGACACCTGTGGGAGTCAGTTCTTTCTTTTATCCTGTAGGTTCTAGGAATGACACTCAGGCAGTCAAGCTTAGTGATAAGACCCTTCATATGCTGAGTTATCTTGTTGGCCCTCTACTTTTTTTTTTAAATGTATGTGTGTGTCTATGCATGTTTGTGTTCGTGCTGGTGCATATTTACAAATGTGTGTATGAATATGTGTGACTATGCATGTGGATGCCGGAGGTCCGCCTCTGATGTTATCCTCAGAAGGACAATCTACCTCCTTGGAAACAGGGTCTCTTATTGCCTTCATCAATTAGGCTAGACTGGCTGGTCAGTGGACCTCAGGGATGCTCCCGTCCCCACTTTGCCAGTACCAGGATTGTAAGTGCACACCACCATGCACTTTTGTGGTTGCTGGGGATCAAACTCATTGTGTAGACTTACCTGGAAGTCAGTATGTAGATTAGGCTGGCCCACTAAAGCAGTGAACCATCATCTCTGGCTCTCCTTTTCCTTTCTCTTTTCTTTGAGATTCTGTCTTAAATAGCCCAAGGTGGCCCTCAAGAATGCTGTGTAGACAAGACTGGCTTGACCTCCTGACCTTCCTGTCTCAGCCTCCCAATTGCTGAGATTATCAATGTGTGCAGTCATGCTTGGCAGCCAAACGAAGTTCTCTTTATTCGCCCAGACCTACTCTTGCCCTGGTTTTGGGAAATGACCATCTTATTCTCTTGAGCAAAATGTAGCCATTATATTAAATTTTTTCCCCTTGTGTGATTCACACCCAATTCTCTAAAAAACAAACAAACAAACAAACAAACAAAACAAAAAAAAAACTTATCAACTTTTTTTTTAAAAAACAAATTTAGAATCCGGTCCCTTCCTTCCCCGTAGAAGCCACCATTTCTGCATAGCCTCTTTCCCTCAACTGTTGCCCTATAGAATGGTCTAAGTAACCCACAGATTCTTACACTTGACTCTCTAAGATCCAAATATCCTTTGTTCTGACAGTTGATAGTGAGTTTCAATGACTGACACCTGAATACAATGGGCATCCCTCAATTCCAAGTCCCAATCTTCAAGTTCCAAACAATGGTTACCCCATGTTCTGATGACAGGGATTCCAAATAAGAGCTAGAGGATGATCAGAATGCCTGGGCCTCGAGTATATGTGCATAGCATATATTATATGCATCATATAATTATTATATGTGTAATACATAATATATAATACATAGCATACAACACATAACGCATAACATATAACATATAACATACACTATATACTGTGTACTATGTACTATATACTATATATTCAAGTCTCAGTATATATTGATTGAAATTGAGCCTGTACCTCACCTGTGCTTGGGCATAGAGTGAAATTACCCTTGGTCTCTAGTTGATCATGTCCTAACAGTGGAACTCTTCCTAAATATAGGCATTGAAGTGGGAGTTACAGGACTTTTTTTCTATTTAAAATATCACCTGACACTCAGATTCTAAATCCTGTGCTTTAACCCACTGATTCTGAACATTGTTATTGATTGTCACACAATGTCCTGGACAGATGATTATTCAGTAGTCTGAATAAACGGTAAATATATTTGTTTTGGCTGAATTGCCAAGCCTAGGACTCCAAAGGGCAATCCTTGTTCAAGTCTTGCTATGTGAAGGCTGCAGGCAGCAGCAAGACACTGGAATGTCAAAGCTCAAAAGTCCTTGAAGGGCTCATCTTGGAGCGCCCTCTGCAGGGCGTGTCTGGTAGTACCATGTCGTTTTGTTAGGACGCTAGAGCTCATTCATCATCCATAGATCTGGGGTGTGGAGAGAACTGGTGGCGGGGTACATTTGGGAAATTCAGCTCCCCAGAAGGTCCTGTGGCACAGCCAGTCACCAAATCACCCTATCTAGATCTCTCTCACTCGAACCCAATCATTATGATCATTCCTTAAACGCCATTTGATCTAATCTCCTCATTACAGAGGTTTGGGAACTGAGGCCGAGAATAGGTTCCAGGTCTGCTATAGTCACAGGGTGTTTCTAGTGAGATACCCTCGGCACTGGTCCGCTCTACCCCTCAGGTCTGCTCACCCACCAGCCCACAATCCTCTGGCACTTACGAAGGTGGGTAGGTGGTGGCATCTCTGATACCGTCCCAGGGTAGCGGGGGCTCTGGAGGAGCAAATCTGCGAGTGCCCACCGGAGGTTTAGAGAAGGGGACTCCCAGGAAGACTTGGACGGGTGTGTCTCCCACATACACTTGCTTCCCTTGTAGGATTCCATGTCTGGTGGTCAGGAGAGGTTCCTTGGTGAGCAAAGCACCTGGGAAGAGAAGAGGGACTGTCACTCTGCCTCACGATTCTCAGCCGTGGATGGGGTTCTGGTACACCTGCCGTGGAATCCGTTCTCCTCTCCCTTCTCCTCTCTTTCTTCTCTCCAGAGTCTCACTACATAACTCTGGCTGGTTTTGAACTCATCATCCTTCTAACCCAGTCTCCCAAATGCTGGAATTATAAGAGAGTGCCACCAGACTCAGGTAGCTGCTGCTGCTTGCTTCCTATTGGTTCCTATACACATACGCATATAATACTGGTACACCTACCTCCACACACATATACAATACACAGACCATAAGCACACATATACATCAATATTCATAATACAGACATACGCCAACAAATAAATTATTATTATTTAAATATTTCAAAATCCTATGTTTGTGAGCACTGGAGTAACAGACAACTCCATGGAGGCTGCCATGTTGGTGCTGGGAATTGAATCTGGCTTCTTTGGAAGAGCAGCCAGTAAATGCTCTTAACTTCTGAGCCATCTCTCCAGCCCTCAGTCAGCTACAGTGTCTGAAGAGCGTGAAGAGTGAAGAGGGAGTCAGATCTCATGGATGGCTGTGAGCTACCATGTTGTTGCTGGGATTTGAACTCAGGACCTTCGGAAGAGCAGTCGGTGCTCTTAACCGCTGAGCCATCTCTCCAGTCCCAGTCAACTACTTTTTAATATGTGTGTGTTCATGTGTGTAAGTGCATGTATGTCTGTGTGTAGGGGCACATGTGTGCTTGTGCACATAGAGACTTGAGGCTGACATTGGGTGTCTTGGTTGATTGCTTTCTACCTCATGTACTGAGACAGGATCTGTCGTCCCGCCCAGAACTTGCCATCATTTTGTTTAGTCTGGTTAGACATCTTGGCCCAGAGATTCCCTGTTTCTGCCTCCCAAGGGTTGGGGTTGCAGGCAGGCAGGCGAAACCACGCAGGGTTTGTTTGTTTGTGTTTTACATTGTTTCTGGAGGTCTGAATTCTAGCTCTGATGCAGCTGGGATTAAAGGTGTACACAATAGGGCTGGAGAGATGGCTCAGCAGTTAAGAGCACCAACTGCTCTTCTGAAGGTCCTGAGTTCAAATCCCAGCAATCACATGGTGGCTCACAACCATCTGTAACAAGACATGACTCCCTCTTCTGGAGCATCTGAAGACAACTACAGTGTACTTACATATGAAAAATAAATAAATAAATAAATAAATAAATAAATAAGTAAATCTTTTAAAAAAACATGCGCACAACAATGCCTGGCTGAAAGGGGTATTTATTTTGCCTTCTGGTTTTTTTAATTTTTTAAAAAAAGGTTTATTTATTATTATATGTAAGTACACTGTAGCTGTCTTCAGACACACCAGAAGAGGGTGTCGGATCTCACACATTTGAATCAATGTACCTTTGCAAATGTATACATGAGAAATACACAAATGCATGTTCACAGGGAATATACATATGTCTACAAGCACAACTGTATGTGGTTTATAGTGTATTCATCCACGGTGTGTATGTACTTATTTACACACACACACACACACACACACACACACACACACACACTGCAAGCATGTTCAAATCACAGACAGCTTTTGGAACAGATGCGAGATAGACTAATTGAGTGCAATGCAGCCTTAGTCTATGAGGACTCTTCCTCTGGGCTCTGATCCTGCCCCGCTTGTACTGCCAAGGACTGGTGAGGCCTCACACTCACTGCTCCGTTCTAAGTGCCCTTGTCTGTTCTCCTTCTCCTCCCGGATCAAAACAGAATCGCTCTTTGTTTCTCTTCCTTGGAACTCATTCAGTAAAGTGACAGAAAACAAATACGACCCAAGTTATTACTTATCCTAGACATGGACCAGAATCATTTAGGAACTGATGCAAAATATAGATCCCCAAGCCAGGCAAGGTAGCACACACCTGAAATCATAGCTCTTGGGAGGCCGAGGCAGGAAGATCATGAGTTCAAGCTCATCCTTGGCTACATGAGTTCAAGGTCACTGGGACTTCATGAGATCATGTCTTAAAACATCCATCTAAACCAAATAAATTCCTAGGCCCTCTGCCTTGCAAGCGTGAGGGTTGATTTTTGATTCTGAGACAAAGTCTCGCTACTTATTGTAGCCCAAACTGACCCACAACTCATAGTCCTTGCGGGGGCTTGCTGGCCAGCTAGCCTTGCCAAAAAAGATGGCAAACTCTAGGTTCCGTGAGAGACCTTGTCTTACAGGAAGGAGGCTGAAAACGATAGAGCAGGGCATCCAACATTGTCCTCTAGGTTCCGCGGGAGACCTTGTCTTACAGGAAGGAGGCTGAAAACGATAGAACAGGGCATCCAACATTGTCCTCTGGCTTCTGCTTGCATGGGAATACCTGTATACATGTGTTCACATACACCACACACACATGCACACACACATGAAACAACCCTTGTGATCCTCCTGCCTCAGTATCGTAGGCACTGGGCTTATAGATGTGTACCATCTCCTGGTGCCCCGAGTCCTTCTACAGACCAAGGAAATAAGCTCAAAGGCTCACATCACATATAGAATGTCTCGTGACTGGTGACCGGTGTAGACCGTGGAGCTCCAGGGAGCCAGTCACAGCCATGCGGAAGCGTTCCAAACCACCACTGAGGAGCGGCATGGTGAGTCCAGTGTCAGCTCTGCTACCCAGAGGGAGCACAGAGGCACTTAGGAAAACGATATTCTAAGCCAGTTGTGTGATCCAGCATTTGGGATGCAGGGGAAGGAAGATCACTCGTTCAAGGCCCGGGGTTCAACACTGGAGAGACGGTCCAGTGGGTAGAAATGCTTTCTGTGTGAGTGAGGACCTGGGTTTTATTCCTTAGAACCCACATGGAAGCTGAATGCATGGTGTAAATGTGTAACCACTCTGCTTTTTACAGGGAGATGGGTAGTGGAAGCAGGGGGATCATTGCAATCTCTTGGGCCAGCTAGACTGGCATCCCTAGCAGGGGATGGGAAACCCGGCCGGGGACAGGAAACAACAAAGAGACCCTGTGTCACACAAGGGGGACATTGAGAACTCAAGATTGTTTTCTGAGCCTGCATTTATATACACAAATATGGTCTCCTCTCATTCTTTCTTATTCACGCACTGTCTGTCTGTCTGTCTGTCTGTCTGTCTCACACACGCACAACTTTACACTAGGCTATTATAATAAGACCTTGTTTGGGGGTGGGAACCCCCACAGCCATACAAAATAAAAATCAATATTCCTGGGGCTGCAGAGATGGCTCAGTGATTAAGAGCACTCATTGTTCTTGCAGAGGACCCGAGTTCTAATCCCAGCATCCATTCCAGGTGGCTCACAATCACCTTTAAGCCTAAGAGGAAATGAGGTGCCTCTGACCTTTGTGGAAACACTGTACCCTTGAACACACACACACACACACACACACACACACACACACACACGATTACATTTTTTTAATTAAAAATTCTTTTAAATCACCGATACTAGTGTCCCTACCTTACTAGTATCCATAAAGAACTATCAAGGCCTAGAATTACAGATGACACCTGAAAAGTTAATGAATGACAGTATCCAGTTCTGGAGATGATACAGTGAAAAGGACCTTCACATATAGCGTGGGTAGAGGATAAATTAACACAATACCTTTGGAAAAAAACTTGGCAAAATATATAAGGAGTCATAAAATATTCACATGCATTGATTTAGTGATGTCACTTGAAAACAATGCATTTCTTTAAAAAAATTAGTATTCTTTGAACTGTGAAAACATAGCACATTAGCTGTAGTTTATTGAGGTATAAGCTATGCACACAGCCAGATGCTCACAGATTACCTGTACAGTTCCGTATGATGCTAGTTACACACACCCCATTCTGATCAGGATCTAGAGCATTCCCAGCAACTGATGGGCTACTTGATTAAAGCAAAAAATGACCTGAATTCCAGCGGATTCAGCTGGAGCCCCACTCGTATCTGTGAACTAAGCAAAGTAAATAGAAACTTAAGCTATAAACTACTTTCCATGAGAATTTAAGTGGTAAAAATAAGCAGAGTATAAAACTGTAAGCTCGGGAGCTCGGGAGCTGCCTGGGGGGTTAATAGCGCTGACTTCGTTTCCCGCGGTTCTGGGTTCAGTTCCCAGCATCCACATGGCAGTTCACAACTGTCTGGAACCCCAGTTCCAGGAGAATATGACACCCTTTAGAAACACATGAAGGCAAAATACCAACACAGAATAAATTAAAAAACAAACTAGCAACAGCAGCAACAACAAAAACTGTAGGGCCAGCAGGATGACTCAGAGGACAAGGGTGCGTGGTGCTAAGCCTGATGATTTGAGTTTGATCTCTGGGATCTACTTGGTAGAGGGTGAAAACGGACTCTTGTAATTGTGCTGTGGCATGCACAAGTAAGAACACACACACACACACACACACACACGCACACGCACACGCACGCACGCTCGCACACGCACACATGTATACACACTCAAGAAGTATAATTCTAAAAACATTTTAAAACTAAAATTGTGTACATGCTAATACCACAGCTATGTGTAAATATATAAGAAGGTAATACAACAAAATGCTAAAAAGCAGTTTTTATCAAAGCTTCTCTAAAAAAAAAAAAACAAAAGAAAAAAACTGATGTAATTTTTTAGGAAAATAAATTTACAATAGAAGTCAGAACTGAGGTCACTTTGAAGGTGTTGACTGGGAAATGGCCCATAGGATACTAGCAATGTTCTAGAGTTTGGTCAGAATGGTGATCACATCATCTATATATCTGTATCTGTATCTGTATCTATATCAACTATATCTGTATTATCTATAGCTATCTCTATCTCTATTATCTATATCTATGTCATCTATATCTGTCATATATCTATATCATTTATATCTATATCCATATCCATATCCATATCATCTATATCTATATCTTCAGATATGTGCACTTTGCTGTATGTATAGCTAATACCTCAATAAACAGTTGGTAACATGTTAAGTTGTTTTTACAGATCAGAGGATAACACTCATTTTAGAAAGATGGACACTGGGGAGAAAGGCTCAGATAGCAAAAGGCCATATAGAGCACAGGGAGCTGGAAGTGGGACTCCCGCTTAGGAGGAAGAAGGCAGGAAGGAGTGGGGAAAGGCCAGAAGGATAGACAGGGACATGTCATGTTCTCAGGTCCCTCACTGATCCCAGGAGGTAGGAGACACAGTCCCCACTTTGCAGAGCAGTCCTGGGGCTCAGAGAGGACAAATGACGCTCAGACTTCTAGCTGGTGGCACATAAGTGCTTTGAAATATTGCCCTCCATCTGCCTAGACCTTGTCTAAGCCCCGCTATCCAGAAGTGGCTGAGCCGGGACTGGCACCCCCAGCAGAGGTGAAGATCTTACCTAAGGCTGTCTGGATGAGGCACAGGATGAGGCTCCAGTCCAGAATCCGCTTCATGCTCTGGCCAGTTTCTGCCATGGGCTGCGGTGATGCCCGAGCGTCTGGGGTCGGAAGGGAGCTTTGAGCACTGTGTGGAAGCACCAGAAAGTTCTGCCTTTATCTTCTCGAGTCCCATCCTCGGAGGCTGGGGCTGGAGGAGTTATGACCAGCTTCTCGCCAGCTGTGGAGCCTTGTCCCTCCTCTTTGGGGTGACAGGTCACACTATATGGTTTTGGCTCTTCAACCGAACTGGCTTACCTGCAATCCCTGCCCAGTTTGCTCATTTGGCAATGGCTTAAAAGTTTGGCTCGTATGAGTCGAGCTTCACCTGTTGATTGGAGCCAAGACCGGAGCCCTCAGATGTGCTCCTGTGGATCTAAGAGCCCTGGGCCTCCCTGGTTGCCTTTGCTTTATGCAGATTCTCGTATGTGCTTCTCTGCACAAATTTCTCAGACAGGACCATCATAGAGGGTCAGACTGTGTCAGGAACAGGAAGTCAGTGTGGTGAGTACTCCCAGTCTCACATTCCCACTGGATCTAAAGGCAACCAACCACGAGACACTTCACTCACTGAGTCCAGGGTAGCGAGTGAGGGAGGTTCCCTGGGAATAATGGTTGACCTTTATGGAATCGGCCAGAAAAGGGAGATCGGGCCTGATATGTATAGTAGCAAGTATGGGGCTGGCTGGGAAGAGATGGGTCCATTTTTATTCACACATCAAGCTGGAGTCCTGGAGTCTTGGAATACCTTTATCTAGGGGTTTCTGCACTGGGAGTGTGGAAGGTAGGTCTTTCTTCCTGACCTATAGTTTCTAGCTCTGTAGGTCTGGTAAGTCATCCACATGCACCATTTTCTCCAAGGCCCATTCACTGAGTTCTCAGAAATGTCCTTTATTGAGATCTTTACCCACACTTCCCATTCTTGCGGCTTTCCCCCTCTCCTCAGGAATCCGATGGTCACTGCCCAATCGTCACTGATTGGGCTCCACACTCCCCCAAGGAAGGCCTCAGACAGGCTCAAGGTGGTTTTTGCCAACAGGGTCTATCTACATGGGAACCACATTGTATGTAACCAGTCTCCTTATAGCCTGCTCATCATTCACAATATTAGGCTACAGCATCCCGTTCGCTGGCATCGGGCTCTGGGCTGGATGAGACCTTCCATAATGGGCAATAGTGTTTTGTCCTATAGTCCTTGAAGAGGGCTTCCCACGGGAAGCCGGGAGAGTTGATTCAGAAGGTAAAGTTCTTGCCACGCAAGCATGGGGATCTGAGTTTAAGTTCCCAGGATTCATGCAAAGCTGGGTGTGTGTCTACACTCCCAGTGCCTCTACAGTGAGGTGGGAGGCAGGAACAAGAGAATCCGGGCGGCTCACGAGCCAGCTCAGAAGGAAAAGCCAACGTGAAGCGTCCCTCTTTAACACGGTTAAGACGAAGACCGACACCCGAGGTTGTCCTCCGACCTCTAAATGTGCACCATGGCGCATGCTCACACACGCTCGTGTAAACATCGCACACATGTGTACACACACACACACACACACACACACACACACACGGAGACACACACACACACACACACACACACACGGAGACACACACACACACACACACACACACACACACACACACACACACACGGAGACACACACACACAGACACCGAGTGGGGCAGAGAGAAGAATGAGTCACAGTGAGGCACCAATTCCTCCTCCCCAGCACAATCTTCTGCCCTTTCCAGCCTCAGATGGCCCAGGGGCCTGGGAATTACATCCATATTCTCAGTTTCTAGCAAATCCCACGTGCTGACAACGTTCGTGGCTGCTCTGCCAGGCCTTGGGTCTCCAAGGCAGTGGAAGCATCTCCCCCCTACCGCACCCTCACGGTCGGCCAAGCAGGTATCTCAGCTGATAGCAAGCGTGGTCAGGACACAAGGCTTCCTCAAGTTGGACGACACGGAGCAAGAATTGAAAATTGCCTATGTCCTTTGACTGAGAAGTTTGATCCGAGAGACTATCCAAAACACACAAAGACTTGTTGACAGACTGAGTCGCCTAAAGCCTTGTTGACAACAGCCTCACTCCCACGCTACCGGAAAGGAAGCAAGAAGAAACAGGACAGCTACAGAAAACAAGTGATCCAGGGTTGGTAACGACGCGTTTCATAAGCTTCTGTGGCCCCTGCCAGCTTAGAGCGCTGGTTCCGAGCTGGGCTGCCTGGGTTTGAACCCTAGCTCTGCCGCTGTGTGACTTTGGGTAAATCCTTGGAATTTCGGAAACACATATTGT